>JAODUD010000033.1:14043709-14054446 GCA_026784285.1 Stomatorhinus walkeri | reverse complement strand
ATTCACTACCGCCTCATTTCTTATTGCCGTCTGCTCATCAAGCCTTTTTGAAAGCATTGAAATTCAGCTTGTTCTTGCTTGCTAGTAGTATTTTTGTTGGAAATGGGTAATATGTTCTGGATTAAGCGGTTATAGATAACGGATGGATGGATGGATGGATAATATGTACATCACAAGTTTAATAGAAAGCATCAAACTAATATTAAATTAAATGCTTGTTTTTTGCATAAAGCAATGGACATTACCTTAACTTTTTAGGTATATTAAAACCAGGTGATTTGTTGCTCTGATTTGATGATTTTTAAAACCATTTTCCTAAAATAGATAGCCAAAAATATGCTACTGAAAAATACATGAAATGCCGTTAAGTCTGTCAATTTTATTGCATGTAACCCACAATAAACAATCAATTTGTATGATAATATGTGTATTTTTTGCTCATTTCTTGTTATTTCTTCTCATCTCAGTAACTCTTGCCCTGAATTTGATGAACCATTTGCCTAATTACAGAAATAAAGGCTAACATAACAAAACCCAATATCATCCCAGAGTCAAAATTTTATTTTACTGAATTTTAATTTTATTAAAGAAAATTAATATGTTACAGTAATGAGTTTTTGACAGTGACCCATGTACTCCATTTTGTGGTAATTCCACATTGATTTGGGGACTAAACTTATAATAATAAAGTAAATAATAATGATTATATTCTTTGATATTGGGTGTGATTAATTAAATTTCATTTCAGAAAACTGTACATTTAATAAGTTATTTCTTAGCTGACTCTCAACCCTAATTATTAGCTAAATATATGTTATTTAATAAGCTCTATATCTGATAAATTTTGTCAGAAAACTAAACTAAGCAAAATTCGGTCACAATTTTATCTTAAGACGCATAAGAAGAAGAAGAGAACAAACCGGCCACCAGATTCGCACAAAGTGACATGTCTGTTTACATCTTGATTGGCTGCTTGTTGATTAAGACACGTTGCAAATGCGTCACAACTGTCTCCCTAATGCCTTCCTCTACTTCCTCCTCAGACTTCAGTAAAACAAAACACTTTCCTTAAATGAACATTTTGCCTTTCAAAAAAGAACAACACAGCATATGTAATGTGTTGATCGACGAACATCAGTGCACCATTAAAAAAAAAAACACTTACTCTTCTTTCTTCAAAATATAAATTCATTTCTGGAGCCGTCACTTTTATGTTATTGTATTCCCGGTAACGTGTAGTTTTATACTCGCCTCGGTGGGGGGGGGGGGACCCAATTTATTTTCACAGGCCTTGGTCCAGCTGAGCCCAATCAATGGCATTAAGAAATGATTCTGGGTTATAAATGGCACAATTAAATAGATCGTAGAAGAGGTCTTGCAGCGGTAATTGGAAGTCAATGGGATCTCACAATGCATATCCGTGAATATAGTATGCTAGGTCGTTACAAGTGCAACGATTAAAAAGCACAGGCCTGTCACACCATCATAGTAAATGCCTTATACTGTCGATTATATGAGAATAAGATTTTCTGATGGAAGCGATAACATGAAGCCTTTCAAGAATATCAATACTTATACAGCCTTTATATCATTTTGCTTATATGATTTTGTCTAATACACGCATATATATGCATTCCTCAGTGGTGCACTGATTGCTTTTGACAAAGCAATTCAAACACCTCTAATAATCCTTCTAAAGTTACCACGCATGGTATTGTTTAATCTGCACCATCTTCATCCCAAATTCCCTGTGCCTCAAACCATGTGGTTCGGAGATAGGGGAACATACAGAGGCAGGACCACAGGGGCACAGTCCCCAGCTCGAAGCTGATTGGCTCCCAGAATGCCCCTCCCCTGTCATCACCAATGCAATACATATTATTGGCTAATGATAATAACTGATTGCCCCTTTATATGGATTATGGCCTACCAGCTTATCAAATCCTAGAACTAACCTTGCCCAGAAAGCCATTGACCATGCCGCTACATTTTCTCCCTTTTTGTTTTAACCACAACAATTACGCTAAATAAAATGTACCTTGAGACAGGTTTCTGTTGAGGTCCTGATGTGCCGAATTAGGAGAAGGGAAAATGGCCTTCGATGCAGGTTAAGGAACAGCTCCCTTCTCTGGGAGGTTAAGAAGGAGACCCCTTAAATCATGACGCAATTTAAAAGCTTGGGCCAGCTGAGGGGATGGATGGGGTGCAGGTGGCCTGGACCCACACACTGTGCAAGAGCACAAATCAGCTTCCCTGACAATATGTAGCACAAGCTCGTTAAGGGCCGGATGTGACAATGTAGGGCCCACGGCTGTGGGTTTAACAAAGGTGTAACCATAAAGAAATATACTGCTGATATGTGCTTGTGGGGTCAGGAACCCACACCTGAGCACCTACAGTAGGTCCTAGTTATGTAAGTAAGTTACACTGGAAAATAAGTGACTTTCTGAAATCTGTGGATCTGGGTTATTCACACACACAAACCCTACACAGCAAACCTTAACAGAGCAATATCCCAGGTTTTTGACCACTTGTAATAGGAATGAAAGGAAGCTTTAAATTGGTTTTAAAAGTTTTCTTTTAGTTTTATCTGTCTACAAACTGAAGGACAGATGTGGAGCAGATATTCTGATATGGGAAATCCAAGTTGTTGTTTTTCTAACTTAAATCCTGATATTTATTTTAAAGTCTGACTAACTTCTTAGATTCTCCCCAACAGTGCACACCAACAGACGATTCATCTAACATAACTGTCTTTCAAACAAGCAACCACTGTATTGCATCATTACCAGCTAATAATAAAGGAGTTCTCATCGCACAGCATAAAGCTGAATAGAGACAAAAGCAAAGGCAGATGTTGGTGTGTTTGTGAGGTAATATAATAAATATGTTACTATAAAACACACTTGCCCTATACTTTCTATAAGCTTTCTCTATTAGGAACATAGAGAATAATCTATATAAATATAGTTTAACGCTGCAATGATTTGTCATCCAATTGCCTTGGGCCCTGTGCTTTCTGAGATTAGCACAGACCCATTGTAACCCTGTTATGGGTTATGGATAATAAATCAATAGATGAATGTATTGTAATGGATTCTAGGAAAGAATTGCTGCAACTTGCAATCCTATTAACTATGTTCCGTTAATCTGTTAAAGTGTCTAAATACAGCAACAAATGTTGGATTTCTTTTCTTTGTTGTTTTCACTGCTATACATTGAACCCAGTGGAGGTGCCAGATGAGAAATGGCCATTTATGTAAAAGTAAGTGTCAGTCCGCAAAATAAAGACGATCCAAAGATGTCAAATAAGGATAATACCTTTTATCCGAGACCAGAATGTTTCTTTAAGCATCTCCAAATGCCATGGGCCACCTATAGCTTAAATGATCGGCTTTTGGGGCGCCTGTGGGTTTTTCGCTTGTCGTCACTGACCCTGTTTCATCATTCAGTACCTTATTAAGTTTTAAAAAAGGGTCTCTGAGAAGCATGGCCCAGTCCTCAGAGACGGGCAGACCAAATTTCACAAAGACGGGTCGGTCGCTTCATCAAAGAGTCAGAGCAGTTCTTCTTAAAAGTGCTTGTCTTGAAGCCCCTCAGGCCCCAGCTGGCTGTGGCGAATCCAGACAGACCTCTCTCAGCAATAACCGCCATCTGGAAGCCCAGGAACACAAAAGCAGATGAATGGTTCCCCTGGAATAAACTTACAGGGACTGAGAGGATAGAAGACAACAGCCGGAGCCTTCGCTGACATTACAGTGTCATTTAGGCTTTTATATCCAATACTTTCAAATGAGCTTATATGAAGCATTTATGTGTAGCAGGAGGAGACATCAAGCCGATGGTGGACCTTCTTTAGAAAGTTAACTCCAAAACAATTCCATTTCTGTGCATGTGATGATGTTCAGTGATGAAATTGTGCAGTCATCTAATTACTATAACTGGCAATAAAAAGGCTTCTCCAGGAGGGATTATGATAATCTTCAAGGAAAGCTTCACTATAAAGGAAATTATTTTATGCTTTGATATACTTCAATCTGAATTGATAACACAAACTATCTCTGTTGTTCCTAGTTTACTATGGGTCTTCCGACTATCAAGCAATCCTCATTTAAAGGAAGTCGTAAAATCACTCAGCTGAGCATCGGGATGCATTGGAAATGCATCATTTTGGCCGGTATAACTTCTGCAATGGGTAGCATTCTGACTCAGTGAGTAGCATCTTCTCTCCGGTGTTGGTGGTTCAGATCCTGTGTGGAGTTTCTGTTGAGTTCTTTGGGCAATCTGGTATCTCTAAATGACCCATTGTGTAGGCACCTCCAGGGTGCCGACTGCCCTGTGCTGGACAGGCATCCCCTCCAGGGTGCCGACTGCCCTTTGATGGACAGGCATCCCCTCCAGGGTGCCGACTGCCCTGTGCTGGATAGGCATCCCCTCCAGGGTGCTGACTGCCCTTTGATGGACAGGCATCCCCCCCAGGGTGCCGACTGCCCTGTGCTTTCTTGGACGGGCTCCCGGCTCCTAGTGACCACGGGCCAAATAAATGGTTGGAAGGGAGACAGATGGGTAATTGCCGTGATACATCATTGCCGTGGAGTGCAGAATAAGAAATGTTTCACGTCAATTTCAGTTTTACTCTTCCATTCAACTTTCCAAAACCGAGCCCACAAAAACCCAAACTTATTTAGTCTCAAATAAGCGCCGTGGCAGAGCATAAGCAGGGGTGTGGAATGAATGAAGTCGTCACCTTGGCAAGCTGATGAGAAGACCGGGGCTCGTCTTACAGGTATTTTTATTGCCATGGGTTTTGTGGGAACCTTGGTTACGTGCAGCTCCTCTAAATGACACGGCAGAAAGAAAGCCACTCTCAGCCCATTGGCGAGACGGTACCGTGGCATTCATGTGTATCCAGGAGTCTGCCTCTCTCAATCTGAATCGGTATGTGCCCGACAGCCCCAAAATCCCGCCCAAACTCCTCCTCTTGGGGACTGGCAGCAAAACGTGTAAGAGGGAGAATTTCCATGCTGTGCTAGTCCACGTGCTCCAGCAGATCGGGAAAGAACAGGAGCAGCTATCAAACTGTCATAATGTAGCCGTGTTACGAGCTTGTGTAGAAGAGAAGCAGCTCAACTGCCAACCAGTAAGAAATAAAAGGTACACAGCACAGAGCCTAGAAAAAGCTGTTGGTATGAATGCATTAAACTCCACGTAATGGCAGGATAATGATTTCATTACTGAGCACGGAGTACTAAAAATTGGAGAGCTTGTTGTTTATAAAAAGCAATACCAGGCTTCCCCACAAGGGGACTAAATATGTATGCGAAAGAGCTCAGATATTGGCATGGGGCAACCCAGTGAAAGGATCTATTCAGTGTACTGATGATTGGTATCCTGTCACATGTGACTCAATAAATAATTCTGATTGAATAATCATCTGCATTTTTAATTACGTTTGTAGTAAGTTGCCATCTTTAGTGAGAGATGTGGTCTGCTGGTTTAGAAATGGGCAGTTGTCTATTTGACTGTATGACGTGGTCTGATAATTTATAAATGGGCAGTTGTCTATCGGTCTGTATGATGTGGTCTGCTAGTTTAGAAATGGGCAGTTGTCTATTGGTCTGTATGCCGGGTTTGCTAGTTTAGAAATGGCCAGTTGTCTATTGGTCTGTATGACGTGGTCTGCTAGTTTAGAAATGGCCTGTTGTCTATTGGTCTGTATGATGTGGTCTGCTACTTTAGAAATGGCCTGCTGTCTATTGGTCTGTATGATCTGGTCTGCTAGTTTAGAAATGGCCAGTTGTCTTTTTGGACTGTATGACGTGGTCTGCTACTTTAGAAATGGCCAGTTGTCTATTGGTCTGTATGATGTGGTCTGCTAGTTTAGACACGGCCTGCTGTCTATTGGTCTGCATATTCTAAGTACATCTTGCCCTATATATCTGTGGACTCAACCAATCGCAGCTTGAAAATATTTGGGGGAAAAAAGGTCCAAAAATGAAAACTTGAATTTGCGCTACGCCAAGCACTGCTCTCAATCCACAGGGATTAAGTTAGAATGGAAAGAGAGAGAGAGAGAGATTTAATATATTTTCTATTTTTAATGAATTTTTCTATATGTACTATGAAGTTTGTGTCTGTACTGAACATGCAGAGACCTTTTACCTTATCAATATTCCCTAAACAACACAGCATAACAACGATTTATATAGCATTTACACTGTATTATAAGTAGATTATGAATGATTATATGTATATAGGAGGATATGTGTAAATTATGTGCAAATACTATGCTATTTTACAGTATATAATGATTTGAGGATCTGCGGATTTTGGTATCCACAAGGGAGGCCAGAAGGCCCGACTAGTGCAAGCACACAGGCAGAAGTTACACACAGTGCATGGTGTGATGGAGCCAGTCTGACCAGTGTTTGACAGTCAGATTGATAGGAGGGGCCAGCTGAACTCATGTCACTCTTTTTTTCACACAGATATTACTCTTCTTTCAAGCATTCAGACAGATGAGTTGGCAGCACTTCATTACCAACATCAGAATGTAACTTTCATTTTTTTCCTGCCGCTTAATAAAGAAATGACTGACATCCAGTTCCAGCTTCCTCTAAACACAAACAGGAATATGAGGACCGAGAAGGGAAGGTTGCATAGATGGAGCATTCATGTTTCTTTTAATTGAATGAAATCATATCAGCAATAAAATCTGGGGTGCAAAGGCTGAGCCAGTGAAATTCCATACTTGTGTTGATGTACTGTTTTACTGCTGTGTTTATTGAGAATTGGCAGATGAGGCCAGAGAGATGAGATAATTACTGCTGTTCCAATTGTCTTTGGGACCATTAGGGGTAAATTCAACAGATCTGCACCTGCGACCAATATATTCCCAGCAAAGAGCTGGGCACCATTACTGTTACGTCTGTTGACTTTGATAGTGTGAAATTTCCATTGAAAAATAATAATGTTACTCCAAGTCTTTTTACATTGTAAATGTGAAAAGAATTAGGAATATTCTTTGCAGCAAGAACTGTGGAGTGCATTTATTGAGTGGATATTTCACAGTGGATTTTCGTATCTTTTCCTTGATCCCATTCTGAATAGCATGGTGTTATGGATATGAAAATCTGAGACGGGGGATGCAGGTTGCAGGAGTAATTTTATCGAAAACTTTACCTATATTGTGGCAATTATATTATGCTTCTTGTCACATCCGTTCCCGATTCCAGTTTAGTCATCACATGCAATGGGTGTGGTCTTTTCCCAGGGCCAAAGACTCCTCCCAATGATGAAATCTTAGCTACACTTATAATCGATATATTTTGTACAGTGTTTTCCAATCCGGCCCTCAGGGACCGACAGCCAGTCCATGTTTTTGCTCCCACCCGGGTCCCTATGTAGCTAGGGTCTCCTGAGTGCATTTGACCAAGCAGGCTGGGGGTCCCCCTGCTGGGCAGGGCCCCCTGAATTTGCCAGGGTCTCCATGCCCCTCCAACACCCTTACTGAGATCTCTCCAAACATAGGCTTTTTGCATTTTTGAAACAGGTTGGGGACATCTAGACCTGAACGTCCTACCTACGCACCACAATCAGATATTCGCCAATGCAGTATTGGCATTTGTCATAATATTAGAATGTATAATGGCACACTCACAGTGTGTCTTAATGCCTCTTCTCATACTGCTCCTATTTCCTTCTGAATGTAAGTGTTTGACAGTGAGTGAAGCCTGTAATGGCCTTGCAGCGGACCATGACGGTGGATATCATCCAGGAAGTCCCCCCCCCGGAAATATCTGTTTATTCATCACTTTCTTGTGCAGCATGAAACTCACAACTGCATGTATGCCACTATACCAGTCAAATTTTAAGGTGGCCTAAAGATATATTTTCACCATACTATTTTTATTGTCAAATAGCAAAGGAGCTTTCACATTTTCTTTTAATGCCTGCGTGTGTAAAGTGTCACTCTCATCTGGAGGCGTGCCTTCAGAAAATAGAGAGGATGATTGCTGGAGATATATAATGCCGTGTTTGGGATACAGAAATTCCCAAATTACCCAGAAAAAAGCAAGAAAATATAGCCCTTCATTTGTAAATGTAAGTGGAAGCACTCTGTTACATTCACATTTCGTTACATTTAATTTGAAACGAGATTACAGCCATGACAAGTCAGTAAACACTAATTGTCAAGAATTTTGCAGTAACTGTTCCAGCATATATAATGTAATCGTCTTTTTTATAGCTAAAATTTCCAGCAAAGTGTGTTTATTTGTTTTCCCATCGGGCTTTTTTTTCCCAAGCAATAAAGGGTAATTTCATCATTTTACAGTGTGGAGATTCAGCCTGTAAATTTCTACTTGTAAACACAGCCCCACACAATCGTCTACTGCTGTCCTGTCAGCCATTCACCCTATACATGTACTTGTGAGTGTTTTTAACAAGCAGCAAAGCTCAGATCTCTTCATGCAGAAGAACCAGCTGGACCGAAAACAGCCTTAAAGCAATTATTACAGGCAATCTGAAGTATAATTTCCCCTACGATTTTTTAAATCACTCTCACACACACAACATTCATAATTCTGAGTCAGGCAGGTATTTAAAGCTCGTCTCAGGTGAAGTATGAAAATATTATGTTTATTGGAATCAAGTAAGACATGCATTTCCCGCTAATAACCAGACATGTGGATCTTTCCGGCTCTGTAATTAGGAGAATGAGGCAAGTCGCCATTTCCCCCGACGCCCCTTTTCCATTGAAAACCCAGGCTGCTGGCACTGCTTTATTTCAGATATGTTACTGCCCCAAACTATGTTATTAACCCCCGAGTCATTTTGTTTAATTTCGGGATTAACCGCCAATTGGGATTGTCAGTAGCGTCACTGAGGATGTCTGGGTAGCACAGTTTGCAGATATTGTAGAGAAGGTCTTTTGTTAGTAAGTTTTGTTGTTACGTTTTACAAGGTTTTATTTCGAATATCAATATCACAAGAAAAGCAATAGTAAAACACAAGTGCTAATTAACCACGTCGCAGTCCTTAAACACTCCATAGAGTCTGTGTTAATCAGAAGAGAGAAAAAAACAGGAGGATCTCACCAGAAAAATAGAATAGAACTGTGATACTTCATTCACCTCTGTGGGGAGATTATGTTTTGTGCCTGTCCTACCTTGCACTTCCTGAGACACACACGCCAAAGCAAGGGGGACACTGCACAGGGTCAGCCAATGTCCAGTGACCCAGGAGCAATTGGGGTTATGGGGCTTGCCCAGAAGCCCAATGGTAGCACCAATCTGCCAAGCGAAGGATTCACACTGGTGCCTTTCTGATCACAGGAAGAGGGACCGAGCCCCCCATGCCACGCAAGGATCACACCACAACGGAGACACTGGGGCTTGAACGCTGGTCTTCATACATGTAAAGCAGACACTCAAGAGATATACTTCTTTACAGTGTTTCAAGATAGATAGAAGAAAGAAAGAAAGAAAGAAAGAAATCACTAGCAAAAATGAGTGGATTTAGACACCAAACATGGCATTAAATTAACGTTAGTTTTAAAAAAAAAATAACAGCAATAACAACCTTAAAATCCAACAACACACAAATTGTAAATAAGAATAAAGTTTACATAATTAAATTATAATTTTAAATATAATAAACTCCCTCATCAATGCAAATTATTTATTAATCCAGTTAATTGAAGCATCAGACTCAATGCTTTAAAGAGCCCAGAGGAGATGTGGTTACAACAGCATATTCGAACGAAGTAAAGGCTGAACTGTGAGCGAGGAAAAGAGGCACCGCTGGAGCTGGAATAAAGATTTGTTTTTGTTTTGGGAGGGGAGCTCAGCTTGAATTAAGGCCAGCTGGGATCCGGAAAAACCTTCCTGTCTTTTCTGTTTTTTTATTTTTATATTCATCGCTGTCTGTCCATAAATGCGATTTCCTTCCCATGTTCGCGGGTACCAGGTGGGAGACCGGGGGGAGACACTGGGGGGCCCAGGGAGATGACGTTTAAGAGGACTTGGTGAGTGATCAGCCCGGTCTGCGGCACAGCACCTAGACAGGAAGCGGTACCACAAAGGCGACCGTGAAGGTTACAGTCACTCGCAACTATTTCTTTTCCTCACCTTCCTAGGACAAGTGACAATGGAAGCAGTGAGTAGAATTTTATTCTGTTCTCCTGCTTGACTACTGATGAAATAAAGTGAAGAAACGTAATATCTGCATTAAGCTGGATGTGCAGTGACCAGGCATGGCTTACGTCCCTGTCAGGGCAGTACACGCTTCAAACGTGGTGTTACTGTAGCGTCAGGAGAGAAAAGCTCGCACAGAAACCGGGACTGCGCAGTGAGAGCGACCTGGCTGCAACTGCACAGAGTTTCTGGGTTTTGCAGTCACTGAATAAAATTTGACAATCCTTCTATCCTTAGCCATAAATAATCAAACAAAAGACAAAACTTTAGGCTTTTTTATATTTTTGATTGCAGTCAGAAATTTCATTAAACTGAGTTTCCCCTTGTGGTGGCCCAAAAAAATGTCCCCACAAGATAATTAGTTACAAGTTTTTTCTTAAGGTCATGTTTTTAGGAATTTATAAAGACATTCATAATGCATTATAAGGCGTATTATGTATTAAGAACATAAGAACATTTCTTTAAAGAAATTTACAAACGAGAGGAGGCCATTCGGCCCATCAAGCTCGTTTGGGGAGAACTTAATAGCTCAAAGTTGTTA
>JAODUD010000033.1:13988009-13998898 GCA_026784285.1 Stomatorhinus walkeri | reverse complement strand
TTCCCTCAATGATGTCTTTAGTACATCATTGTATTATGTTTTTGCATACACCTATGTCATTTCCCGTCTAAATATGATATGCTGGTTGAATAAAATCAACTTTAAGGGAAAAATTTCCTGGGGTATGAATAATTTCGAGGCTCACTGTATATGCATAAAACTTCATAACAACATTCTCATTAAACATGTTGCTTCTGAGTGATATGATCAGACCAGTCTGAGAAAAACAGAAATCCCATGTATGAAGTGCAGATCGAAGCCCAAGTGCAGTCCTAGGCAAGCTTTAGGGTTTACCTAGGGCAGGGGTGGCAAGCCTAATCTGAGTGGAGCGGACGTGGGTGCAGGATTTTGGGATGACCTCTTAATTAGCCAATAACAGTGGGTCCCCAAGACTGGACTTGAGAACCATTGCTTTCTTACTGGCTGATTGGTCATCTCAAAAACCTGCACTGGCCCTCCAGCCACCCAGCACAGCCCATCTAACACAGAGGTCTATTCCAGTATCAGCACTGCATTACTGCTTATTACCCCCAACTGGAACAGCCTATCACTGCATGACAGTGTTGCAAGCTTCCACCACTGATGTCCAGTGCTTGACAGAAACATCTATACTATGTAAAAATGCAACAATACAACTGTAATCATACGAAGAGTCTGGCCCTCTCCTGAGGTATCCCAGATATCAACTCCGAAGTGTCCCTGTGCCAACGGCGTCCACGCCACAGCGATGCGAGAGCGGTAGCAGGTTTCGGTATTGCATAATGTCCCCTACAGTACTGCCCGGGCGTACCACAGCGGGCAATCTGGAAAATAATGCATTCGTCGGCAGAAGAATCGAGCGCTGGGTGGACAGAAGCGTTCTCAAAAACCGACAGGGGGGGAGGGGGGGGGGGCTCTCAGCTGTGACTCCATTCTGATGCTCTGTGTCACACTGTCCCTGCTGTGTGTGACAGCCCATAACATTGCTTAATGCATTCCTGGGGGGGGGAAGCTTCCTTCTTGTTTTTTTTTTTTTGGACTGTGGGAACTGGCCAACGTGTACATGACAGAGCCTGGGGCAGCACAGTGGAAAGAGTTGTCAGGATAGACTCCACAGGATGCGGCACACGATGACATAAGAGGTCTGGGGCGGCGTGTGACACACCTGGAGACGTGGGCACACATGAATAAGAGGGGGGGCTTTGAAGCCAGGGCTGGGCTTGGTGTTCAGCATGCTGCACGTGGACTCCTGCCGCACGCTCCTAGGAAGGAAAGAGGTAAGGAACATGAGCGAAACAGCAAGGCAAGCTGTAAAGCTGACGGGAATCTCACAGAAAAGGCTGATCTGTTCCTGGGATCAAAAAGTAAATAATTTCATTGAAAAACATCCTAATCAGAGCATTAATCCCTACTGTGTTCTTACACAGGAATGTGCAAAACTGTGTTCTGTAAAAAATAAAGAATAAATAAAAAACAAAAAAGCACAGTTCTCATTATACTGGCTGCAGCGGTGCAGGAAAGCTTGGGAGGACCAAACAGCTGACTATAAAGTGTCACAGTACTCAGAGTACTCAGAGTACTCAGAGAGCTGGTTGGTTGGACCAAAACCTCAGTCTGCATTTGTACTTCCTGGACTTGAACTTTCCATATCTGTCTGTAATGGATTCATTTTAGGAGTGACTTCGCCAACACTGTTGAAATACAATGGTCTATTTATTGGGGGGATGAATGAAGCCAAATAAAATATTTGGGGAGGCAAATCCCAGCTGCTCCTACAGGCTGGCTGATACTCACCAGTGATCCTTCAGTATCTGTCTGATTAGAAAACTGCTTTGCATCAATGTGGACATATTTTTTGCTATCAGTATGTTAACATACACTTAAATGAGCAAAATGTATCACATGTATCCCTTCATTGGGATTCATGTAGCCGCCCCCCCCCCCCCCAAACCCCCCAGGGGTGCTTGAATCCACAAATGTGGAGCCTCTGCTTTTGTAGGTACAAATGCAAGCAGATCCAGTTTTAAAGTGTCTCAACGGCTGCTGATCCACTCCTGGTGAAGCACCGTCTCACTGTCATTTGCGATTAGGCCTGTCTCACGTGTTCTGGATTCAGTAAAAGGAAAACACAAGAGATGAAGATTCCCCGTAGCGTTGCAACAGCTTACATGCAGCATTATACTTGGCTAAGTTACAGGAACTGACACCCAATCTTTCAAAACCACAACAAACAAAAAAAAAAACGTTAAAGAAGTCAAACTAAAAACGACAGAGAAATTAAACTTTGGAGGCTCTGAGCACTGTGTCAGCAGCCAGTACCCCAGATGATGACTGCTGGTGCAGCTTGGTCCTGGTGTGGCTGTTTTATGTCAGAGTCCCTCAGTGGTGTCTTCACCTCGGAAAGGAAGCATCACTAATTTCCTCCATTAGAGGAAAAGGGTCAGTTATGATGACTAGGTGCCCGTTATTATTACAATTAATAGCATGTAAGTGTCCTGCTTTGAGGATAGGGGTGCGTTCGTACCATTCTAAGCTCGCTATATGAAAAGCCGTTTAAAAACTAGCTGTATGCAATCTTATCATTTAATGTAGCACAATAAAATAATAGCTAGGAACGATGTCCTGCTTTCTTGTACAGCTCGAGTAATCATTCGTGCTGTGCCGTTTTACACAAAGACACACTCCATTAGGAGAACCTTAATCACGCTCTCGACGTTTTCCGAGAGAGCGAGCGACTGAGCGACCTGGCCTGCAGGGAGACGGCAAGCTCGTATTTCATGCCCCTGCCTGTGACACCAGCATCGAAGTGTTTGTTCCGAAAAGATGCCAAGATGGGGGACTCTCTCGAAGGTCCTGGAAAGAGCAGGAGGCCGCCCGATTCATATTCGACATGGCTGGCACGGGATCCCAGAAGCCCACTGTCAGGAGTGGCCTTGTGTGCTTTCAGAAATAGCCTCTGATTCTTCAAGTAGGAAATTGAAAAAGCGCTGTAATCCGCTGCTAAAGAAAAGGATTATACTCAGGACTAATCCCCTAGCCATCGACTACGGAAGTCTCAAACTGTTCTGAGATCCCCTCACCAGATGACCACTTAGGTTCTAAAATGAAAATGCATGCCACCCGGTCCCAAGGAGCGAAACAGGAGCAGAGCACCACTACCTCCCCCCAACAACGCACACACATCCCCAGGCAACCGTGTTAATAGCAAGCGCAGTTAATTTACGCCACCACCCAGAGCATACGGCCACATGCAGAGCGCCAACTGCACCTCTCAAACCCAGAGCCGCGACTTAACGCTAATCTATGCCAATATACCCACTTAAGCCGGCCCAGTGATGCTGGGAGACCCAAGAACCGCCACTCTCGTGCTCCCCACCTGCCATATTAAATACTGACAAATTGCATTTGTTAAGAATTCAAACAGCTCATCTTTCCAAACCATCATACTTCATTCATGCAGCACATTCTTCATTCTAACGGTGCTGGACCCTGTTTATTGACTTACTGGTTGTTTCTCCATTTGTATTGTAGGTCTCAAGTGATTAGAGGCCAGCCCTGATAGGTATAGGAATAAAATTTTAATTAGAATCTAATTTGGGCAATTGAGTGATTCGAGGTGTCACTGCCAAGACAGTAGAGTGGGGTGGATGTGGACAGCATGCACGGGGGGGCACAGTGGGCGGGAAGGGGAGAGTGTAAACCGCGAAAGAGGCCTGGCCAGACCAACGGGGTTAAGTGAATCTTCATTGGGTGATATGTGGGGTCAAGCTGGGCAAAAATGAAGGGTATTTTAGGCATCTGGTCAATGGGGGGGGGGGGGGCAAAAATTGGAAGCAGGGCTATGGGCTATTGTTTGGCTAACGTGATTAACAGGAGTTTCCAGAAAGCACCAAAAGACAAATTACGCTCACAGAGGATTTCGAAACACGGTCTCTAAGCTACCGCCATTCACTTTAAGGGAAGCGGCAAATTAATTAATCGTTACAAAGGAGACACAGTACTTGTAAATCCTTTCACACATGTGACATATCCTGTCAAGTTTAACATAATGGGTTTTCTTCTTTGCATTGTAACAGTTGGAAATGAGTCCCTCTTCTCTTACACTCGCCTGTGTTGCCATGTAAAGGGTATTTATTGTAATTTATAACAAATAGATTGTCAAAAACTGAAATCCAGGAGGTGAATAATAGCTCCCCGATTTGAGAATTCCCGGCATCATCAAGGTCACAAAGGCCATGCTGTTTATGGTTATTTATATTGGCTTGTATATGTACCTGCCCAATCACTGAATATGCCTCTCTTAAAAGATGCATTTCTTTGGAAGATACGCCAGTCATCCCGGGAATATGCCAGTCAGCTTTCCAAGTCTGGCCCACAGCCGGACGCATGTCCGCAGGTCTTCTCCGACCGTGCGTGGCAGAGGGAGTCAGGCTGCAGATGTGTGGGGGCGCCACATTCAAATAATTACTGTGTTCTTGTGGGTGGTGTGTAGCCCTTCAGATTACAAAGCTTCTCTGCTAGTGACCTCTTGGTCGCCCCCCCCCCAGTGCTCGCCTCTGATTATAGCTTTGGGACAAGAGGCAGTGGGTACATGCTGTCCCAGGAAAAGCGCTCCCTCTCGTTCTCATGTGAGGTGAAATGTTTCTATTAGCTGCCCCTTCCTGGCTATTTAGTCAGTCGTGAAGGATAATTGTTTTTATTTTGTTAGTGGAATCTGAATATTATAAACACCTCATATATAAGTAGAATAAGATTTGAATCCAAGTTGCATTTGTTAACATGTATCACTAATGCATTACCACAGTAATATTATTATATTAATTTAGATTATGAAGAAGGTAAGACATGCCGGTATCCTATGCAGGATTATCGACATTGCATCAGGTATATGAACATTCAAAATCCAGATCAGCCTGTTTCAATCAATAAGAGTGGTAATCAGCAGGATAATCGTGCATCTGAAATAGAGAAATAAACACACGATTTCCTGTGACGATGGTTGATGATTATTTTCCGAGCAACTGCTAAGCACATTATATATTCATGGGCAGTGACAAATTTGCACACTCTGTGCCTGTGGACAGAAACGGCGACCTGTCACCTGATCACTGGCAGCGTGAAAGACCAGATGCCGAGATAAGAAACAAACCCCAAGAATTTTATACTTAATTGAGCAGATCTAGCAGCATGAAAAGAGCAACACGAGCACAGGAAGATTTGCCTCCTCGTACATGGAGAGATCCTGCTGAATCATTCAAATGATGAGTTTTGTACTTTGGAAAGTTCTGGCATGGTGAGTAACAGTGGATGACTGGCATGCAGGAAAAATCAAAAAACTGAAGTCACCGTTCAATATCTTCCAATGATGTACTTAACAGCGCCCATCTGTCTGATGGTGCCATACTCTACACTAGAGATTTGGGTTGGGATATTTAAGTTGAGAAGTTCAATAAAAATGGTTAACATTTCAGAAACATTCATGTGCAACTGGGATTCTACAGATCACACAACCAATATCGTTACACTACTGCTACAATGACCAATACTAAAAATAATAATAATCATTCCTCAGTCGTTCAACCGCATATCCAAGCCTTGCATAGCAGCAAAAGGCACAAGGCTTTCAGGACAGGATGCCAGTCCATCACAGGGGCACACACACAATGGCCAAACACCAATTCACCTAGTGGAACGTCTACTTTGGGTGCAAAGCAGGGTCACGATTTAAACCCGTAACATGGGACAACAGGGCTAATCACTGTGCCACAATGCTACATAATAATAATAATAATAATAATAATAATAATAATAATAATAATAATAATGGATGTTGATGCATTTAATCTCTGTTACCATCTCACCGGTATGAAGGCAGATGCAGACTATAAGCTAAATATTTATTCTCCTCATCACCAAACAATAACTCGCATCCAAAAGCGGTGTTAAAAATAAATATGTTTCTTCTCTCTAAAATATTAGATTCATTTGCATTCCACACAATAAAACAATAAAAACATATGAACTTGCACTCCGCAAACTTACAGCAAGCACCAGCCAGAGAAAAAAAAAGGCAGTAAACAATACAACATGTTATTCAGTCTGGAATTAATGATCTGTTATTCGGAATAAGCTTGTTAGCTAGATAATACAGAGGCCAGGAAATAAAATAGCGAGGTTTCCATCTTTCAGCAGGAGATGTGGATAATGGGACGCTTACAATCTGGTAGCTGATTAATCAAAATCTTCGGCGTTAGCCGTGAGACAGAGCCGGCTTAGCGGGGACATTGTTCGATGCCGGAGGCACCGTCAACAGTAAAACAAGCGGCTATGCTGTAAAGGCACCACACACTTTCGGGGGAGATTTATTAAGCTGGAAACTGCATTTCAAAGTGGCCGGTCCAGAGCGATGAATTCCAAGCAGGGAAGAGGCTGTGCATTTCAGCCTCAAAAGTAAAAATACCGGGAGAAGAAGAAAAAGAAGCAGAAGAAGATAAGATACTATCTTCTTGTATGTTACATGTCATAATAATTCATTGTGTGGTGTTTATTGTTAAGAGATCACATCTGAATCCAGATGAAAATGAAACATTCTGGGAGCCCAAAGAGTCAATTATACAAACGTAGGTGTCAAAGGGAGGAGCCCCTCGTACTGGAGCGGTCCAGTAAGGAAACGGTAAAATGATGCAGACCTAAATGGGTTGTCATTGATCCTTTCACTTCTCCTCAGCTTGACGGAGATGTTTCTTAACCTCACAGCATTACTAGCATGGCTGCATGTTAGCGTGTCTCAGTATCAGATGTGCCCGTTGTTTCGACGTTCTTCATGGATCCCCTATGAGGGCCAGCATCCTGTCTAAGGTGGCCTCCATCTCGTGCCTGATGCTCTGGGCTCATTAGACAAGCAGGTATGGCAGATGGATAGATGAATCATGTCTCATAAGCAGGTATGGCAGATTGATAGATGAATCATGTCTCATAAGGAGGTATGGCAGATGGATAGATGAATCATGTCTCATAAGCAGGTATGGCAGATGGATAGATAAACCATGTCTCATAAGCAGGTATGGCAGATGGATAGATGAATCATGTCTCATAAGCAGGTATAGCAGATGGATAGATGAATCATGTCTCATAAGCAGGTATGGCAGATGGATAGATGAATCATGTCTCATAAGCAAGTATGGCAGATGGATAGATGAATCATGTCTCATAAGCAGGTATGGCAGATTTATAGATGAATCATGTCTCATAAGCAGGTATGGCAGATGGATAGATGAATCATGTCTCATAAGCAGGTATGGCAGATGGATAGATGAATCATGTCTCATAAGCAAGTATGGCAGATGGATAGATGAATCATGTCTCATAAGCAGGTATGGCAGATGAATAGATGAATCATGTCTCATAAGCAGGTATAGCAGATGGATAGATGAATCATATCTCATAAGCAGGTATGGCAGATGAATAGATGAATCATGTCTCATAAGCAGGTATAGCAGATGGATAGATGAATCATGTCTCATACCATGTATGTCACACTCTCTATTGCAGCCATGCAAATTACAGTTATCTTTACCTGGAATTCAGCATTGAGGCAGCTTGCAAAGTTACAAAGTTGGGTGAATTCTTGTGTTCTCCAGTTAAATTCTATATTTCTGGTATGGTTGTGTTTTTATGAGTTCTTTGGGAATAGGAGGAAATAACAAAGCTGAGCTCTCACTCTGATGAATGCATAATACAAAAAAAAACGCAAAAAGAAAAACACCGCGTGTAAGTCAGATGTTATTGGCTCCACATTTCATGGGCTTTGTGCTTTAGATCTGGGCTTCTCTCCGCACATCAGTTCACACAGCATGGAGCTGGAGCGAGACGTGGCTCTTATGCCGAAGCCAGGAACTGTAAGACTTTCATTTAAGGCAACAGAAACAAGGCGGGGAAACAAGGCGGGGAAATTCCAGAGTCCCCGAGGTTCCCTTGTCCGGAGCAGGAAGATGGTCTCCTCTGGGTGTGGCGGAGGCCGGAAGCGCACGATCCGTCAGCATTACGGTTTCTACTGGGGTCACCGGATCAGGAACTGAGTTACACTGGTTGGGCATAATTCCAAAAACTGGCAGGGGGAGGGAGATAGAGAGAAACATAGGTCACTAGTGCTCTACCATGCCCTGCAGGTGTCTGGGCCAAGAGTTGGGTGCTTGGCATGCTGGGAGATAGTACCCAAAGGAGCGAGTACCCAAAGGGGCGAGTACCCAAAGCCTCAACCAATAGTCCACGGTCTGGAAAAATTTCAGAAAATGAAGCCTGGCCAATACCTGGTTACTTTCAGCTCAAACGCTTGTTTGTACAAATGTTAACTTTAAAGATTCACATTGTGATTTATCCATCCCCACCATATGCAAATGGAGGCTTTGGTATAACAAGTAACGCCATTCTCATCTAATACTGTATGCAAAGCTGAGATGTCCAGCATTAAAAAAAAGTTTTTCTTGGTCTTTTAAGCACTGGCATCAGTTATTAATGCAAAAGAGGTCATTTTTCTTTGTTCTTAAATTAACGTTCTGGCATTCGCTAAAAAAACAAAATGTTATCTGTTATTTCTGTTTCATTGGCTATTTATATGTGAACAAAATTAGAACAGGTCTGGATAGCAGGTCCATTTTTTTAGACATGCTTAATCGCCGCATTACATTTCAAGTATGGCAACAGCGCCCTCTGGTGCCTGTTGATATTTACAACATGTATATGTAAGCACTACACGGAATTTAAGGTACCAATACCATTTAGCCAAAAAAACAAGCATAAAAATGTCAAAGTTTTAATTTATCCTCTCCTCAAACAATCATCCCAATGAGTTCTTGTGAATACAATGAGAAGCTTAGGCTCTTGCATGTGACTAGAGAAATCTTAGTTCTTAGAGAAAAATGGGATTTTCAAGAAAACTAGTGGGTTAAAATGCATGCAGGATTTGGGGAAAATGGGCGTGTTTGTTTATTAGTTCCTGTGTTATATTTTAGAGATCTTTTATGTGCAAATAAATATATTAAACAGGTAAGAGAGAAACCAGCAGCTTCAGTACCAGATCTTTGCCTGCATTCATCCACAATTAACTACCTCCCTGTCCAAGGTATTTCCAGAAGGACATATGGCATTTCAGCAGAATATGCTGTACTCTGAGTGCTTTTCTGCTTTTTGACTCAATAATTCATTATGTAAACAGTTTTCTGAGGATATTTTTATTGGTAAATGTTAGCTCACATCACACAACGCTAGTGCGCATAATAAGTATTGCGTCAATCCTTTATTGTCTACCTACCTCCCTCAACAAGCTGCACACCCCCCATCCACAGTGTTACCAAATCATTCATTTAATGATATCCGCTGCCATGAAATACAGCTTTGCCTGTGTTTTATGGAATTTTACTTTTACTCATTTTCCTCTCTTCTCTGACACTCGGATTTGACCTGAAAAGCTGCCAGGATGTAATTAAAAGACTGGGATGTATGTGTGTGTGTGTGTGTGTGTGTGTGTATGTGTGTGTGTGTGCATGCTAATGAGCAAATTTATTCTAGCTGTTATTATAATTAAGAGACTGTGATCAATAATGGAAAAATGAAGTGCTAATTCCAAGGTAATCTAAGCAGATGCCTCCACCCGCCGCTGCTTGGAACAACAGGTCATTAAAACTATTAAAATGTTACAGCAAAAGCGAGGTTAAGTGACACATGAAACACCAAATGGAGACAAAGGGAGGCGGGAAAGGATCATTTTAGTAGCTTTTCTTGTTCATTTCTTCAATACGTAAAAGAAAGAACGGGATACTCTCCTCTGGCCTTCTGTCCCGCCTCACACCACGACAAATCAAAACATAATAATTTCCTGAGAAACAGACAACACACAAAGTCGGGGGCCTCTTTCATTAAGCACCAATAGTGTTCAAGTCATCCCTTTAATAAAGCGTAAAATCCACTGTACCTCATTAATAATACCTAAGTATTTACATTTATACATTTTTTATGAATTTTAACTCTGAAATGCAAGATAGATTTCTTTCCCTGGTGCCCTTAGTCTCACAATTCAACGTCATGCAACATCAAGAACGTTTAAAACGCTGCAGATGTTGCATAAAAAAACAAACATCAGCAATATGTCAACCAAATACAAATTTTGCCGCCACATTAACAGAATATAAACATGCATGGGCTATCACTGAGCGAATATGTGCATGAATAAAAGAGTAAGTAATAGGACAAGAACAGCCAGTATATTTGCGAGCATTTCGCCAGCTGGTCTGTAGCCACGGAGACCGTGTAAATGGATTCCTCAAAGCCTGGCTTAACAGCTCGCTTAGAGGTGACTCGCCCTGGAAGAGGAAGACGCAATTACCTCCTGGCACTCTGTACAAATACGTGTTGGTCAGCTCTTTTATCTGGGGTAACCGTAACGGGATGACCCTAAACAGAGCTATCACTGTCAGGTCAACAGCTCAGTGCAGTAATACTGAGTGAGAAAATCAAACAGAGCCACTGGTCAGGCAGACTGATTATTCACTTGCACATGAAACCTAAATCACTACCCAAAGGTCATGTGGCAACACAATATACATCTATGGTATCCACCTAATCCACGTCACAGGGGTCATTATGGACTGGGACAGGGTTTGTAAACTACCATTTCAATTATAAAGACTTGCATTTTACTTTAACACTGAGTTCTTGCTGTGTGCTGATTGGTCAGTCTCCTATAATCATGCTCGTGTCACTAATGTTAATGTGAAACAGCTGGATGAATCTTTGAATCAAGCAAACAAACCAGTAAAAGCACAAAAAAGAAATAAATTAATTAGCCGAGCACAGGACCCTTTCGGTTTTAAAGTAGTTCGTAAATCCTGAAGTGCCCCCTAGTTGGGGGGGGG
>JAODUD010000033.1:13972565-13987909 GCA_026784285.1 Stomatorhinus walkeri | reverse complement strand
GTAGCCCCCCCCCCCCCCCCCGACGTGCAATAGGAGGTCACCCTATATGCACCCTGACAGACTTGCATTCCATAATGTGTACATCCTCAGCGGCTACAAACACTCCATGCCAGTGCACACAGCACACGTACCTGTGCAGCAAACACAGAAAACATAATTATGTGGGTGGTGAGTGGTCCAGTGGGTTAGGATTTGCCCGTGATGGGAATGTCAGTGGTTTAAATCCTGTATCTGGAAGGATGATGTCACCACTGGGCCCATGAGCAAAGGCCCTTAACCCCAAATGCTCCAGGGACCCGGTCTGACCCTGATCTCTGAACCTCACTTGTATGCTGCTTTGGACAAGAACAGCATCTGCTAAATGTAATCGTATAAATGTAATAAAGGGCCCAGACTGGTATCTGGTGAAATATCCAATAAGCAGTACGCCCTGTAGCAGTGTTCAATCAGCACTGGAAATGTTTGTATACGCATATTTGCTCAATGAAGTGGAGTTTTATAAGGAGGGCAGAAGTGAATGTGGGGTCACTTGGCACGCAGTCATACACGCAAACTGTGAGCAACTTAAGGACGCCCGCATATCACACAGGAGTATGAGGCTATACTTAATCGTGCAGAAGAAATCCATTTTTGGATACGAAGTCTGATTCATTCAAAACAATCACCATCACTTAGATACCTACAGGTGGAAGCGATCACAGAGAGATGTATGGCTATGAGTTATGTATGGTTAGTCGCAAATTGAAAATCTCATGCCAGCCAGCTGACCAAGTTGATAATACTAACGGTGCGTACTGCACATTTCGACATCCTGGATGTTTTAAACATAACCATTGTTTAACGTCTCATTGGAGAGCACAACAACACAGCAGAAGGAAAATGTCATACAAAGTAATTCGCCAAAAATTAATCTTGACTGTGCTTGACCAAAAAGGCAGGTCAATGTCCTCAAGTTTGATATTTGAAACAAACACACATTAAAATATGAACAGAGCCTCCAAAGATTCTTTCCCCTTAGAAAATCCTTTGCTGTTGAAAGCATGGTAACAATTCTAAGTAATGTTGTACACACTATTAAATATGCATAACGGTGACTGTCTTCTCACATAATGAGAGTGCAGACATTACCGTTAGCAACAGGCATGCTGGGTAGAGGGGATGATCTCTGTCTGTGCTCCTCTCCTGTATTATACAACTAATTGTAGTATGAAAACATTCAAAATATTTTTTTACAGTCGGTAAAAGAGTTTGAAAATATTAAGCAGTCTCCTGTTTCACTTGCTGATCTGCATGCTGCATGACAGGTTGGACATGCAGATGGCAACGCTGCTGCAAATCAGTCTTTTGGGTCATATTAAATATAATAATGAGAGGCTATGATGGAGAATTAAATTAAAATTGAAAAAGCCATTACAGTGTCATGACTGTAATTAATCAGAGAAAAAAATCCAGACAGCCTTAATTTAACAATAAAGACATTTAAATCCTTTCTGTTCATTAGGCGGCAGCTAGATGTAGTTCAGAGTTCTACAAAGAGACATTTCCTGCTGCTATATATCATTTAGCTTAAATTATTTAAATTATTTAAAATGCTCTTATGCAAATGCTAGTTGTTTTTCCATGAGTGCACTGGACTGTGGATCTGTTTACTTAAGATTCATTCACATTTTGTCATGATTACAACCTCCCAAAATATTCAGTGGCTACTCTCTGGCACCAAGTTCAAAATGTCCATTACTTTGTGTCATGAACTTTGACTTGTACGGCATTTTGTGGTGTACTGTACTTTACTCAATGCAGTATTTTATCATCAGTCAGTATAGTTGTGTGTAGTTTAGCACTAGTAATTTTGTCCAATACTTTGTTGTTTATTCTTGCACTTATCTGATTTGTAATGCTGCACTCATGTTCAGTGCAATCATGCTATATCTACCATCCAGTACAATGTCCTGACTCCTGCTTTCCATGATTGTAGCTGTTGTGACTACTGCATGTGTTCCTACAACAGTACCACAACTGCATTTCTGCTCCTACAACAGTGCCACAACTGCATTTGTGTTTCTGTACTTCTCTGTTTTATGTATGGTTTGTGTAAGCATTGAAGGTGCTCCTCAATTTAGTTGTTAGTGTAACAATGCTCACACAATAAAATTCCTCAATTCTAATTCTCTGCTGTATTTTCGCCATTAATTTCAATTTGTGCACGTCAGGCTTTAAGTCACTTTGGATAGCATCTAACGAGCAAATGCAAATGTCAAGACCATTAGATAATTATAAATGAATTTTTAATTGAAGTCACCATTTTTATTACATTTTGAAGAAAGAAAACTAAATGAATAGAGTTCCAAAAAACTGTAAGGAGTATTAATAAACACCTTTTAATATACTCGTTTTGCAATATTCATTCTTCTATAAACTGAAATACTAAACTATCGGATTATTAAACATGCTTTATTTTGTTTTTCAGGAACATCATGGCATGATTCCAGGAGGAATGTAACTCAGCTCACCTGTCTATGATTTTGTTTCTTTTTGCTTCCGCTAGTAAACTGGACTCATGTCCTGGCATCAACTTCAAGACCCGTGGAAGAAAATGCTTGTTATGTCTTCTCCTGGTCCCATGTCCCATCTACCCAGGCATCGAGCTCCTAGTGCTGGGAAGGTGAGGTCCTGCAGAAGCTGAAAAATGAGAGAGATCAGCCGCTTTACAAATGTCTTATAAAATGATGCATTTCTCTGATCAAACTTAGAAGCAACACATTGCATTTTCTTCATCTTTAATAACTGAAGAGCAAATTTCAAAAACCACCCCCCTTGAATATTTGGTTGAACCGCCAAAGACCTAAAGTCAGGCTTCGTTGTCACATGTTGCAGCATCGGGAAGAAAAACTCACTCAATCCACATGTAATCCAATGAAGAACTTTGCATCCCGTGGACTGAATGAGTTTTGTAAATTTGCTCTTCAATTATGTTAAGAATAGCAGCGTGATTATGTTGGATAATAAGAAACAAGCTAGATCTCAGCATCAAGAGTGTATTAAAGCCGTTAAAATATGTTAAGGTGTACTTATGTGCTGCTTATGAAGGCTTTGAATGCATTATGAAGGTGCACTGAATGTTCTATGAATGCTTTATAAAGGTATTATGAAGGTGCAGTTAATGTAAAACATTACCCATTTTAATGCTGAGTTGGGGCTTTCAGATGCAACATCATTTCTATACTGAACCTGAATGTGTCTAGATAAGATGGAGGAAGCAAGCTTGTATTGACTGAAGATCAAATATCTGCTACATGAATACGCTTAAGCATTTAAATATTAGCTGCCATTTTTGTTCACAATTTATTATACATTTCAGTACAGTTTTATGCCTGTGATAAATAATGAAAATGACAGAGCAAGGATTGGACCAAACTGTGGATTATGAGAATGAATAAATTGTGATAAATAAAACCAGTAACATACTTGACATATATAACTGTATATATGTATATAGTATCACAGGTTCAGGGTTGCAGGTTCATCCCCGGCTCTGTGAGTTTGCATGTCTGTGTTTGTGTGACGTTTCCCTGGCTACCTTTGTTTCTTATGACAGTCAAAAACATGTGGACTGGTGACTCTAAATCGAGTTTCTGCTGTGATACACTGGCATCTCATGCAGGCTGTAGCGGTGCCAGCAGAAAGTTTCGTTTGGGATGGGCATCAGGGGCCAGTTCTATTCTAGTGTGGCTGCCCTGCACCCTGTGTCTCTTCTGTGGTCCTGCTTAGAAAATGTTTAAAAAAAAAAAAAATTTAATCTGTATTTGGTTTTTATTATTTAGATGTGAGATGGCAGCAAGGATGCCCGTGTATTTACCCTTAGAGCCACCCCTGCTACGCTGCTCCTCAATTGATTCCACGTACGTCTTAGAACTGGCTCCAGGCTCCTCACAACCATGTCTTAGATAAGTGGTTTCAAAAAAATCGATGGGTATAAAATACCCTTTAATTCTTTAATTTCTGTAATAAATTCTAATCTTACCAATTAATGAGGCTCTTGATCACCCTCTTTATGGACATTAATGAAGAAAACTGGTTATAGAGAAATATCAGTGAGGCCAGTCTGCCCTTAAATGTCATTAAGTCAGTACATCACAGTAGCACAGGGTTATGGGAAAATAAGAACGTCAGTACGGAATGGAATATTATCATAAGAGCAGTCCACACCAGAGAAGTCTAGGTGGGATTTAAATTTAAGATGAAATTCAATCTTGTAGTTTGTAGAACAAAAAGGAGTTTTTCAAGTTCTACTGTGAATATAAGCAAACCCAAATTATTATTAATGATGAATTGGCATCAATACGGTACAGTCCAATAATTCCCCCAGATTACAGGTAAAGTATATAACCTGACGTTGACATTTTTTGTCATTAGAATTAAATGACTTATCATTCACGCATGATTCACCTTCACCAGCAGTTAATTATTTATAGGTTTGACACTTCAGCTTACTAATTCCCTTCAAACCTTTACTAGCTATTATTCCAGATTTCAATATTCAAGTGTATCTATGTGCATTCACAATTTACCAAAAGTACCCACTGTTACCTGTTGTAACATCATAAAAACTGCTTATTCCCTGAATACACGTGATCGTATTCTTAAACTCATAAAAATACAGAGATTTTATGTTTCTGTGATTAAATAACAAAAATCTGTACACAACCACATTTTAATGACAGAAATAATGCAAGAGCACATTTTGTGACAAAGTATTCATCAAAACTGAGCACATACTGATTGATTATACACCCTCTTAATGATGTAATAACATTCACACCGGCTTTTACTGTCTAATTTATTTCTTTGGGGTCATGGAATGTAGTGTAATAGAAATGGTTTTCACCAGAAATAATGGATAAAACCTGATGCATCTGTTTACAAATAAATATGCATGGTTACAAATGACATGATCCATTATGATTATCCCAAAAAATAAAATGACACATGGTGAGGTTAAAACATAATACAGTATTATATTAATAATGCAGTACTACAATAGTGAACACACACACATACACACAACTGTACTCATATCTTTGTGGGGACGTCCATTCATATCTGTGGGCATAACCCTAATCCAAACAATGACAACCTTAACCCCTAACCAACCCTAACCTTAACCATTAGTAACCACACAAAATACAAGGCATTTCTAGTTGTTTGGATTTTTATAATAATTGAATATTCCTTTGTGGGGACGAAAAAAATACTGGTTTTCATCACAATGTGGGGACATTCGGTCCCCTCAAGGTACCTGGAACGCACCCCCCCTCCCCCAACACACACACAAATATTTTCCGAGCCGCAGATAAAAGTGCTCAAACAATATCATCTTTACAATTTATTACTTATAATGGCCATAAGCTGGGGCATGACCAGCACTCAGAAACCGGCAATCACAGAAATGCAAGAAGATAAAGACCCATCCATCTTCAATTAATGTACTTTAAAGGCGTGATCAATAAAGCTATAAAGCACTGTGTAACATTCAAATGAGCTAATTCATGGAGCTTCCATAAGGAATAACAATTCAGTCGCCGCTAACATTTGAAGCTCCTCTGAAGAATGATTATAATAATTTATTATTGCTATTTCCCTCCTTCTTTCCTTCAGAGCCACTGGCAAATAGGAAAATTAGTTGTTGCAAGAAAAAAGGCCACAATAACAATAAAACTGGGACAAACAGCTTGTTTATACAAGATCTGGTTTGCCTGCATTCTCCTGCAGGTGTGCGTACTGTACATGGCTGGAGGGAGGGGGGGTGACCTTTATTTTGTGGTACAAGTAAACCATGCAATGGCTGTTTTCTTTCTTAGTCAACACACTCACTGGAGAAAAATATGCCACAATCCAGCCAAATAAGAAGCTGCTTGTGACAATAGGATGATTGATATTTAAGTGTGTGACATTAGGAGAGCGTGTTGCAGTACCAGGACACATGTGTGCATTGCAGCACACAGAAAGACTGGGGGCAATGGCAGTATTATGGATGTGGCACTTAGACTCATACTGGCAAAGAAAATGCCTCAAAGCATGACCAGGCCTGGTATCAATGAGTCAATCTGCATATCCTGGCATCAGTGGTAAAAAGATAATACGTTTTACATTAGAGAATTTTTCCAAAGAAGAAGAAAAGGGGGTTTTTGAAAGACAATAACATTTTAGTAATGAGTTATCTCAAAGTCATTTTCATATCTTCATTTCAAAAACAAAGGAGACTTTGAGAATTGAAGAGGTGTCCTTCTAGCTAACCAACAAGATGTGCTTAACAAGAGAGAACAATAGAAATTCTTGTTGCTTTTTATTGGGTTATGCTTCATTTTTAATGCTCTATTGTTAATTAATTGTCAAATAATTAATTGTCTGAGGTTAAATTGTGTTTTTCAGGGCAAAAACACAATAATTACCCAGATAAATAGCTTTAAACATGATCTCTGACTGCCAAATGCTGTGCATTTGCTGTGCCTGGATCTCATGTCTCTCTCATTCTGAGGTCTGCAGGAGATGCAATGAAGTGAGATAAAATACTTTTCAAAGAGAAAGTCGACAGGGGGAAAAAGGAACAGAAAAAAGAGAAGCATGCCGAGAAAAGCAAACGGTGAGAGTAATTAAGTCATTTGCAGCATCTGCGGATGTTATCCTGCATGCGTTCTGTGCCGCTGAAACAAGGCATTTTTGCACGGGAAAAAAACATCCACATCGCGGGGAAATAGCAGCAGCTGACCACTCTGCTGGGAGCAATTTGCTCTCTGTCGGCGTTGATATGACTCAGGCTTCCAAAATACGCCACTGTCTCCAAGTTAATTTAATCTCTCTAATGAATATGAACAGAACAGCAAAGGAGACTGAAGATTGTATATAATAAATTTTGCTGTAATAGCTACTATGTCTATAGTCATTTAAAAAGTAGTCTTTAACATAATTCCACTTTCAAGTACTTATCCTGTCATAGTGAAGAGTTCATTTAAAGCTTGTTTATTACTTAAAGAAACAGGGAATCTGTGAGCATGTTTCAGTGACTGTTCATCAAACATTTCGACTCTGAAGGACAGAGGCACCGCTAGAGATCCTGGGCCCCATGAACGCATGTTATGTCGAGCACCCAAACCAGACAAATCCAGTTATGTTCCAGATTTTTTCGAGCTCCTGGAATCATCCTAACTCTCCTCCCTTTTACAGTGCTCAGGGATGCAGTCGCAACAGTATGCATGTTCCAGATTCGTTTACAGTGTAAACACATATTTCATACCATCTCCCATGGAGCAACCTGACTTCGGCTGAATATAAAGAGCACAATTAAGTGTTCCTTAAACACTGTTGAATGTGACTATAAATACATGTTACACATACATAAATGTAACGCATACATGTTTTACAATAAAACAGCTGGGCTTTGTTTCAGTGTTTCAAATGCAATTCAGAACATATAATTGATAGCGTTTTACACCTGATAAAAATAAAGCTGTTTATACTTCAGTGTCACTGTAACTCTATGGATCACTCTGTTTCCTTCCATCTCCCACTGGAATCCCGTCTCCATTCTAAGTGTGGAGTCTGCATGTTTCCTCTGGGACAGGCAGGCCTCATTTGGGTACTCCAGTCCCATTCAGCAAGCACTAGACTGGCATCTGATCCACAGTGTACCCCTGCCTTGTGCCCTTTGCTGCTTGGAGAAGATATGTGAGTGTGCCTTGTGATGGGCTGCCCCCCCCCCCTCCCATCCAGGGTTGTTCCCTGCCCTGTGCCCATGGCTTCCGGGATAGGCTCTGGACCCCCTGCGACAAGTGGGTTGGAAAATGGGTGGATGGGGTGTATTACAGGACTGTAGCACCTCTAGCCGTACCTCATGACGTACCTGTCCAGTGGCCTGTACTTTGAAGTGGGGTCACTGGCTGATCAGGGTAACTTGTCAGATTTAAGATACCACAGTTTAAATGGACTTCATATTCGTTCACTAAAATTTTGCCCAGACTACCTTAAATTCGACAAGTTACCCCAATAAGCCGGTAACCCCCTTCGTACTACAGGCCCCAGTTTAATCTCATCACTTCGGAACTGTGGCAGGAAACCCAAACAAACACATGGGGAGCACTTCTGCACACCGGGAGAGTGTTCGACAAGGCAGGATCTCTCAGTTTGCTGGGTTTAACTTAGCTAGAAGTCATGATTGCCCAACAGAAATGCTCCTTACTTAAACTCTTATTGGACAATCTAGCTAAGTTAAGCCCAGCTAACCGAAAAATCCTGCTTCGTGGAACACCCCCCCAGAGGCCACAATTAATAACCCACAGCCACTCTGCCACCTATACAACTATTTTGGAAAGAAAAAAATGCACTGTAAGGGAATCAAAAAGTTTTGTCCCAATGTCATTTCACACTGCCAAGAAGATACTGTCCTGCTCTTGCCAAAGCTCCCAGAACGTGCCATCTTTGATCTGCTCTTAGAGCTTGGTGTCATAACAGGTTTCCATCTTCCGCTGTGGCTACTGTCAGCTACCGGATTTACCTGAGATCTTCAGCTACGCTGGATGTCGCAAGTGATGCGCTCAGCTGGCCTGATTTCACACCCCCCAAGTAGGCAGAAGAGGCACTCTCTCTTCATTATGCACCTAATGTACAGGGACCCCGCAGGCACTGATGACGGGTCCCTAGCTCTTCTCTCAACATACCCCATCCCACAGCTCTCTGATCTCCGCACATAGTACCTTTTTTTCCACTTCCAGAAGCTACCAAGAGCCGCAGCATCACTTGCCATGACAGCCTCAACCTCTACCAGCCCATATTGTCACCCGTACAGCTCTGTCAGCATTACAGCAGAATCTTACTCACTTAGCACCTACCCAGAAAACATGAAACCATACACTCCATCTCGGTCGCCAGGCTCTGCATCATTAGGGCCCTGTCTTTCTAGCTTAGAAGCAGGAAATGCACAAAATTCTGCCACTGCAGCTGTCTCCCCTCAGCCCGCACACATGCAGAACAACGTACACATCCACTTAAGTAAAGGTGCAAACTCCATCTGTCCTCCCAGCAATTTACGCAGAAACACAGAGAGAAGCTGCCTTGCACATTTTACTTAAGCTTGACCGTATTTGATCATGATTTCATTTTTAATGCATCCCGTGCACAGCTGTCTATGTAAATGCTGCGCACCAAATCCTATCACAGCTCCGTGCTGCTGTCAAAATCTTCATGGTGCTGGGTTTTTTATGCCTGATTTGTTTGTTGCTTTAGATGAAGTCAGCCAGTAAATAAAATACACTGTACCCTTTCTCTCCACGACCCAGTACTAGATAACTAGTTGGAAGACGGATGGATGGATGGATGGTGTTGTTCAGAAAATGCAAACAGCTAAATGGCTGAAATTCAATCCAGTTAATAGAACTAGAGGTGGATAGTTCAGGTCCAAAAAGTAAAAATCCAGACCACGATTTCACTTCAACCAACCAGATAAGTACTCTGTGACTATGACTCTTTACGTTCAACTGGTTGGTTGAAACAAAATCTTGGTCTGGATTTTTACTTTCAGGACCTCAATTATCCACCTCTGCATAGAGCAAAGCACAGATCCATGGTTAACTATTGAAAAGTGGAAGAGGTTCAAACCAATCCCCAGACTCCCAATTCAAATCCTAATGCACATTGATCAAACAGAGCTCTCACGCTGTCACCTGATTCAAAGGACTCCCCTGCACTGCTGCTTCAGCTCACGGTGGGCGGGAGATACTGACCTATTTGTGCTGTGAATAGAAGTTCATTAAATTGCACTTTCTTGGGGGAGGGGACCAAATGGCAACACTCTGGAGTTTTACTCCGGGATTTTGACTCCGCTTCCCACACCCACACTACCAAAGGGGGAATGGACCTGTATGTTCTGTCTCTCCATTCTTGGATTCTTGGAAGCCCAATCTATACTTTTCCTGTCATCTCACTGGAGAAACTACAGTCATTTTTACTGTAATTGTTTACTATTGTAGGAGAAATCAGATTGGATGCAGGCAGATTTTCTCCTTCGTTTCAGGGTCTCAGAGGAAATCTTAAGTTATCAATACAAAAGAGTCAGCCTTGTAACACAGAAGATAGCAATGCATTCCTTCATGGAACCTCATACTACAAAACATCCCAGTTTATCAATGAAGCAACAGAATAAGAAACTTTCCTTCCAGCATTTATTGGTTTTTTTCCATTTATGGGTTTACTTAAATAACACAAAGGAAACTTTATTTCTGTCTCGGAACTATATTGTATATTGTGCACGGCCATTCCGTTTAAACATGGCCAATGTGCCCTTTCATGCTTCAGCAAATTTATGATAAAATTTACATATAAATGGAAATGGATACAATAGTATTTTGATTATGATACAAATGCTTGACATTCATCCAAAAATGACACAGTAGTATCATGTCTATCTTTTGTTCTAATAGAAATGTCAGGATTTTTTTCTGCACGGTGTGTGGTGTTTCTGCACAAGGGGATGTGGAGATGTACAACTCCGCAATAAAATGATCATCAGTGAAAACAACGTTTAGGAACAATGCTTTTACGATCAGTACTGAAGATACACAGTGAATGGTGATCAGTGTATCACAGACATAATGAAAAGCAGGCACAGTGATTTGAATAGCTATTACTCTATAACTGTAAACATTGTTTTATCCCTTGGTAGCTGGTCAACAGGCAAGGAGGATATTCAAAGAGACGTTAAATCCACAACTGGATGTGCTCAACTGTCAGAAAATAGATTATCCTTCAGCACTAGAAATGAGTTTAATCAAAATAGGCAGGCTTCTGTGAAATATCTGAGGGATTATCTTCTGCTAAGCACACTGCAAATGATTTTAATTTGAATGATGAGTTTGAAATATGATTTAGAAGGGGTATTGCTCATTTTCTGTGTTGCAGCACAATCTTACATATTTAAATGCAGAGCAAACACTTCCACATAAAATGCTAGCTGTAAAGTACATGATAATATAAAGAGTGAGGCAATTGTTTGGGGTAAGAGAGCCATCTGCTGTTCTTCAGACTGCATTAACATGCTATCTGAGATGGTGGGGGAGTGCAAAAGTCCATTTACATGCTCAGATCATTTCAGCTCCTCCTACAGCAGGACCGCTGACGTCTTGCAATTTACAACGTCACGGAGAAGCTACAGCTTAAGGATACCTTTTGACTGTAGCCTGTAAGATATGGTGGTATTTAATGTTCTATTCAGCTGGATTCACTGAACAGTTCATATAGCCTATTGTTGGTTATATACAGATTTAGTATAAATAATTATTTGCATTTATAATGAACACGAGGAAGATTGTTGATCATGTACGAAGATGTGTTTTTAATGCCAAATTACTCAGAATCTGATAACGGTTGCTCAAATACTATCCCTGGTGGTCTAGTGGTTAGGATTCGGCGCTCTCACCGCCGCGGCCCGGGTTCGATTCCCGGTCAGGGAACTTTTAAATAGTTTGATGTTATGCCAAAACGTAGACAATTGCTCGTATTTTCTCATCATTATATATGAAGTGATACTTTCAAAAATAAAGTTACGCTCCTTCTACCTAACGCACAAGTTGCATTAGTGAATGATTGTGACCATGGACCTGTTCCCCACAGTCACTCGTTTGATCGTGTCCGATGCCGCTTGTGGCAGAGATTGCAACTAACGGAACACGGGTTAGTTATAACACATGCAGGTACCATGCGCTTATTTGTTTGCATTGTCACTAATGTCCTCCTAGCCCCCCCCCCCCTTGTTTTTTAGGTGTCCAAGCCAGCAGTGCTGGAACGCAATTGTATATGCCAGGATTTTTCTTCTTATTAATAATCTTCTGCACTAGAACGAATTTCAGCAGGATATAATTACCCTTTAAAATGACTGAGAACCATGAATATTTGTGTAATGGTGCGGTATTCTTACTGGTACTCAGGCCAGGAAAAAGACACATGTTGGACTTATGCTGCTCGTACAGCGAACGCCCATAGTCCATATGCCCTTATACAGTAATGTAGTTATTATAAATTAATGCATACACAAAGTGCTTCCAAACTTAATATACAATCATTTATAGATATTCTAATGGAACATTTCATGCTTAATGTGGCCAAACCGTCTATTCGGGCCATAGTGCTTGGACCCCGTTAATCGCCGCCAGCGGCTATATTGGTAGTCCTATTTAATTTTTATTCAAGCATTGTTCCTCTTTGGATTGCTCGTATGTTGGATTCTATTTATACCTACGCTGTCCCATTAACAAAGCCGAACTCTTGAGTACGCACATTTACCAATGCCATCTGTTATAAAAATCGTTCCGAAAATGTCATTGTAAATCTTAAAATATTATTGTACAATTTCTATTAACAGCTATCTATTAAAACAGGGAAACAAATATTTATTTAACGTTCAGGCGTTACAGAAATTAATTGCATGACTCCAGGCCCTAAAGCAATTAGCCGCATGACTTATTCTAATTATGTGTAGTAAGCATACTAATTGGAGCCCATTTAGTTTAATTACTATTAAGAACACAACTCATTCTCACTAGCGAGTAACACTGCCTCTAGGGTTATTGATTCAAATTCAGAAATAGCCTGGTTAAGACTAGTGACTTGCTGCTTTACGTTTCTGACCAAAAGTCGCTGTTAAGCAACTATACGATTAAGCTGTCAGTGTCTCTTCACAAACGCATGTGGCATATCTATGGAATCAGATCATACATGTCACTCAATTACAGGTATAACGAGTATTTTCTGATAGTGGTCACGTTGCAGATAAACAACACAGTATATCGGAGCAGTTTTCGTAAAGTGTACCGTAATAGCGGTGACATGCTCACCTTTCGCAGTACTACCGAATGGTCAATTTGAATTGCTTCTTGAAATGTCCAGTAGATGGTGCTGCAACTTCTCGACAATAACAGTCTGCTGCTTGGAAAAGCTGCGCCCTCTAGCGTTGCTGGGTGACGAACGAGCAAGGCGGATTGTTCTCGCCGACGTGTTCGCAGTGTTGCCAATTTATTTAGCGACTCTGTCGCTGTATTTGGCGAGTTTTTAGACCCCTCTAGCGACTCGTTCTCAAAAAAGCGACTAGCGACAAATCTAGCGACTTTCGCTATCGTTCTTACTCTTCTCACTGAGCAGCGGGTGCTGCCGTGAGTCACTTTTATCGGTCCCAAGTCCCGATATAGGAGGAGGGTTAGAATTGTGATATAAAAAATAAAATAAAGTTCATTTGTAGTTCTAAAGCTATCTATGGAAAAACACTTTTTGCCTCTCCCACGACATTAGTCCTCTCTCCTACAGCGTCTATTACAAATACATGCACGTTATGCAAATGAGGCCATGGCGTCATTTGGCGACATCTAGAAAAATGATGATGCTTATACTACTGGTCAAAATTTGCGAAATTTTCATGCCAGAGAAGATACTTAAACCAGTAGCCAAACCCAGTTTGCTGTACATTTTCCCTTTTTTGCATGACAAATGTCTATTTCAAAGTTGAATTTTAAATAAAAAATCAGCTCAATCAATCAAATATTTAGTCACAAAATTTTCAGTGATAAGAAAAGGTATTAAAGTGATTGTAGTTTCTGTCCCTTTGTGAAAACCTCTCTTACTTGTTGGAAAGAATTAGAGCAGTGTTACTGGAGAAACCAATCAACTGCCAATTACTGAATGGGGCTCTGTTCACCAGATTGAAGGAAACCTTTCCAAGTGTCCTGTTTCCATGGCCAGTGACGGGTGCACCACCCCACTGTCACTTCTTGGCTGAGGTTATACAGCTGTTTTACTGTGGATGCACTTTTCTCATTCAGGAATGTATGCACTGCGACCTTGAGGAGCTGTTTCTGGGGGCAGTTTTCAGGCATGAGTGTGACTACAGCAGAACTGTACAGTTCAGTTCCTGTATTTCTCCCATTCATTTTTAAGTCTCCTTAAAAGAGGGAAGCAGACAGAAATAATGTGTGAGGTGTGTTGTTCATTCCCAACCTGACGTGCATTTATTCAGAGTCAGAATAGTACTATGTGTGACAGCTAATTTAGAGCAGTGTTTGCCAGTCCAGTCCTCAGGGACCCACAGTGGGTACGTGTTTTTGCTCCCTCTGAGCTCCCTGGCAGACAGTCCACATGGAGCAAAAACATGGAGAGTCTGTGGGTCCCCAAGGACCGGATTGGCAAACACTGAATTCGAGTGTGGACATGTTCATTGTGCATCAATCAGGTACCTTTGATTGGTGGAAATTGAAAGGGGGTGGAGCATAGGAAGTGCCAGTCATTAATTTGCGCTGTGAATGGAAGTTAATTAAAGTGCACATGTTCATCTCTAGACTGTACTGTGCAGTAGCAGGTTATTGCCTATAAATCTGGGAAGCAGATTTGCTGATCTGAGCTGGGCTTGGCACACAGGAATGAACAATCATAAATAAATGACCATTTATTTTATTCTTTTAATGAATGTGTTGCCTCATTCAGGTAAATGGATTACAAAATTTAAGACAAATATGACAAATTTAAAACTTTAATATGAAAACAAAACAAAGAATACAATATAATAATAGTAGTAATAATAATAGCTTAAACAAAAAATATGTGAACATATAATTACACTGTAATTAACCACCTTCAGGTTTATATATTAATCACTGCATATTCAGAATAACTGTAAACAGAGACCGTTTGAGCATCATTCAATTGCAGGCATAAAATATTTAGCAAAATAGTTTCTTGTACTTCATACACTGCATTATCAGATTAGTAGATTGATTCCTGAAATAATGGATGAAATATTCGATTTTAATATCAATCACTGGATAGCCAATAACCTTTCAAGGTGTGATAAAAAACAAAGATTAATTCATTTGATCTCTATAGAGGTAATAGAACCCATTCTTTAAAGCAGAAAAGATAAGGAGGACAAACACATTGCACATATACATTCACTGAGTGAGTCTCGATCTTTCTGTTCTACACTGTAATTACCCATCCTGAACAAAGCAATTGAAACATTTTAAATTTAAACAGGTTTAATTAGAACATTACAAATGGCAATGTGCTTATATCAGAAATACTTCATTGACAGAAGTGGCATGCATCTTATCTTTCAGTTCATAGTTGACCCAAAGTGCATGGCAAGGGTTTTGTAACAGGAGCAGACATAACACCAGTTATTTATCATATAAATAAACTTATTTGTAGAACATATCAGCTGTAAATCATATTTTATATATATATATATATATATATATATATATATATATGTGTGTGTGTGTGTGTGTGTGTAATTTTGAAGAATGTATAATATT
>JAODUD010000033.1:13954704-13972465 GCA_026784285.1 Stomatorhinus walkeri | reverse complement strand
TATATATGTGTGTGTGTGTGTGTGTGTGTAATTTTGAAGAATGTATAATATTCTGTTTTCTTAACAAAAAGCCCTAATGTAGGGTGCTAGATATCACTGATTCATTTATGACAATCTATGTGACGAACAATTCTTTTTAAGCATCACGTACGTGCTATGAACAGCAGTCAATTCTACAATTCTACAGAAAGATCATCACAGACCAGGCTTCTTAACTCCAGCGTCAATGTTGGATACATATTTAAAGCACATTCAAGTTTGGGCTTGGGCACTGCATATCAGTGGATTTGCTTTCGAGAGGTGATTAAGTACGCATAATACATACACCTATAACTGTTAACCTTGTTGAAATGAAAAGGTATGCATCATTTTTAAAAAGCGGAATATCAAACACATTCTTAGAGTGTAGGGGATCCAAACAACATTTGTATATAATTCAAAGCTCTGCAAAAATCCGAAACAGATAACAGAGCCCCAGTCTGAAAAGGTACTGGCCCAGCGCAGTGAATGGCAGTGATAGTCCAGTGTCCATAGTATCAAACGATATAAGAAATGTGTAGAAAATTAAATAACAAAAAAATAAATAAGTTCTACATTCTATAACTTACAAAATACAACTTTTCATTGTTGTCGGGGAGACATTGCAGGTTATTGTTTAACAGGAATCAGAAACAATTTACCTATGTAAAGCACTGTTTAAGTGACAGGAACATCTTAACCAAGTCAGTGTGCTGAAGAGCTTCAGACAAAAAAGTGGTCATTTTAATTCAGTCTGGTTTCATACTCACGTAGACATCATCATGCTATTTCTTTTCAGCAATACTTCACCTCAAAGGCTTGTGGTGTAGTCCTAGAGGACACTGTGGTCTGCAATTAGCCCCTGTTTAAGTATGCATACTCTTTCTACTCTTTAAAATCCATCTTATACGAAATGGTCTTTGGGCCAAGAACTACCGACATAACTAAAACTTCATGTAACAGCCTGGCAACCTCAGTCAGTAACACATGGGGCTTTTAATCTCAGGGTTGTGGGTTCAAGTCCCACAGGGTAAAGGTACCTTATTGCACTAATGTTCATCCTATCCCTGATATCCTTCCCTGCAACTACAGCTTAAGAATTTCACTGTGTTCCTGGGAACACATAACAATAAAACTTGAAACTAATGTATGTCCATTAAGAAATGCACAACAACCAAACGCAGCTTCTCTACTCCATTAATTCACTGACATAGGAATTAATTACACACAATGAAACAAGAACCATTTAGCCTTATTCACCTGCAATAATTTATGCAAGTTACTTAAATCTTAATTTGAAAAAAATAAATCATAATTTAAACTCAAATTACAAAAATATTGGTATAATAGAACTGGATTAGGCATCAGTCAAATGTTCCATTACAATTATTAAAATAATTAAAATATTCTGTGACTGACATTGCAGAGCATGCACTTTTGAACATAAATATCACCCGGTAGCCTACAACGTCTATCAGATTGGTTCAGTCCTTTCCTTCCTTAAATTTAATATCTTCCATTTTATTCACTGACCTTAAATGTATTTTCTACCTTTAAATTGAGAATATTTCTATTGACATAAAATAATGAACTGAAAAAAAACAGCCAGCACGTAGAAATTCCATATTCGGTCAACTTATTAATTTCCGATTTTTGAATCGCAACGGCTGTCCTGTGGCGTGAGAGTCAAATAGTATAAGTGCACTTTGTTCCTCGTTCTTGTAAAAAAAAAAAAAAATCGGTTCATTCTCTCTGAGTACAACATTTAGAAATTGTCAGTCATGAGTTCTGGCACATAATCACAGTGACTCATGGAGAGTGAGCTACTGAGAATGGATCCCATGGATCTACAAAGGTTTCCTTTCGTTTTCTGGATCTTGGTATTATTGCACTTCTCTCAGCAGTTCACTTTACTGGCACTGCGCGCTAGATGCAGCAATCGCCAGAAATGGAGGAAAACTGCTTTTTAAATTATAAATAATTCAAGATAGGCAGGTGTGCTGCTTGCACCCCAAAGTAGCCAAGAATGTTTCCTGGGGGCCACCTGGACACCATTCCACTGCGAAAAAGAACGACATTTTCATGACAAATAAATCCAGAAGCCGATATATTGACAGTTATATATACACAGCTGTCAGACTTTACATTTTATCTAAAAATCAGCTCTTGTACTTTTGTTATTCCAGACAGGATTGGAACAAAGGGGTCCAGTGCGAGTAACATTTCTGACGACTGTACACCGATAACTTGTGTTGAGCACTCAACGCAGGCAAAACCCACGCGTCATAGACGAACATCATGGTTATTTTTCGATGTCAGCAGATCAAAGTATTCAGCTCGCTCAGAAATAAAATAAACAGCCTTGGGGACAATGTAAAGGAATAATATTCTTTCATGAGTGCTTGACTGTACATGCGTCTTTGACCACTTCACTCCATCTTGCCGTTTTCCTGTGTTCCATTCTTGCCTTGTCTGCTGGAGCGCAGCACTTTGTAACATCCCCGGGCAATCTTGTGCATCCACATGAGGTTCATGACATCCAGGCATATGCTGGAACAGATCCAGGCACTGCGGCCACCCAGGGGGACCCTGTTGAAGGCATCGGTGCCGTAGACAGAGTACATGCGGCTGTAGTAGAGCGGCATGACGGCGATCCTCACCAGGAAGAACACCACCGCCATCATCACCCCGTTCACCATGTTGGGCTTGGAGGATTTGGGGTAACCTAACACTTCAAAGAACCAGCTGGAAAACAGTGGCAACAATAACACAACCTGGATAAATGTAAAAAATCACTGAATTTATGTTACGTAATCAGACATGGTATATTTAAATATATCAGCAATTTGGTGTGGCATGATGGTGCAGTGGCTGTTTCACAATTCTGGGACCAAAGTTTGAGTCTCCACAAGAGTTCCATGTGTGGTGTTTGCATGTTCTCCCTCTGTCATTGTGGGATTCCCCCTGCCACCCCCCACCAGTCCAAAAGCATACTGAGGTTAACTGGAATAACCAATTTGCCTCTGTAAATAAATAATATATGAGTATGCCCCATCCTGGGTTGTTCCCAGCCTTACACCCTGGACCCCCCTGCAACCCTGAGTATGACACACAGTTACAGAAGATGAATGGAATCAGTAATCATTCTTAGTGTTAACGTACATTCTCTCTTTACTAAACTTGTGTTATACTGTAAATATATGCACCCTACTATACTATAGACTTTACTGTATTATACTGATCCGTGCATTCATCAATATCATGTATTCTACATAATAATTAGGTCTATTAATTATGTATTAGAATTGAAGGTATTCGTGGCTTCCCCTATAAAATTGTTCAAGCACGAGCAACCAGTTACGTACCGCTGATTGACACAGGGAGTGGAGAACTCTGCAATCAGACGGAAGTTAGCGAAATAAGGCAACATTCCTTGACCCTGGAAGAACAAGGCAAAGAGAAATAATCAACTAGAAAAAGAATGTCAAAAAAAGGCTGGAATTACATTTCTGGAGATTCCACTTTTGGTCTCTGAATATCAAAATTATTGATTGAACAGTGTATTAAGGGGGAGATGAAAAGAGTGACTTAGCAAGACTAAAGAGTACTATTCTGATGTAATAATCTCATTGATATGTACATATATATTGGGGTAAAATTAATATTTAATTCAGTTGTAATCACTTAATAATTCTCTGTTCTTGAATAACTGATTGGTCTTAATTGCAGTGAATTAAAATTTATAACACAGAAATAAACCAGAATAAATAGAAATTCAATCAGCCTACAGAGCAAGTTTAGATTTTTGTAACACACGGAAGGAAAATGCCATGCTTGACAACTGTTAACCAATCGGACATTCATATTGATATTATACGACCGTCCTGTTCTCCAAAAACGCGCTGGCTTTTTTACAAACCACTAAGTACAGTACTAAATGAAGGGGCAGTGCTCCTCTCAGACTGAATAACATGAAAAATTAGCTTAACAGAGTAAGAAATTCTCTTCATTGAATCCAGACTTTCTCCAATTTTTACCACCCTTATATGAACTTCACTTGTCTGTTTGTCTGTCTGTCTGGGTGGAATTTTGTAGTCGATTTTTCACTCACTTCCCGTTGTCCGATCAAGCTGAAATTTAGCACACTGATGTAAAGTCGATGACAATGCATGAATCAATTAACAGATCTGCCACTTAATTGGTGAAATTAGTGGTAATCAATTAATTCATGTTTTAACCCTATGATTAATTTAATCCCAGGATTAAACTAATCCCAGAATTAAAATTTAATCCCAAGAATAAACTGAGTTATGCTATTCTAAAATTGACTAATTAAACAAAATTTTTCAGAAAAACTCAAACACAACAAATTTAAGCTCGCTATGATGAAAATTTTCTTCCCAAATTTTTACTTGTAAGCAATCAAGTTGGCATTGAAATTTTTGCTAATTGAAATTTGAAAACCAATAAAATTATCCTGGCTGTAATTTCAACTGTAAATGAATTTTCAATAAATTACAATTTTCTGCCCACAAATGGATATTCAGACGCTCCTCTACTTACGAACTTTCAACTTACAAACTTTCAGACATACGAACGAAGAGGACTGTAAGTCCAAATTGTGTTCATTGGCCTCCCATTTCCTATCCGCAACATCAATTTTTTACGTTATTTTTTAGTACGACATCTGGCCACTACTCCTGCCGCACAGTGGCGTAGTGTGCGTACTCCCAGCATCCTACTTCTTTGTTCTTGCATATATTGTTAAAATGATGTTGAATAAGTCCTTACAAACACCATTCGGAACGTATCTCATTCACAAGTAGAGGAGCGTCAGTACCTGGATTTTATTGCATTGTTAGCCCACCGACTACTTGTTCTTGAGGCCTTAATTTGTTGACTTTAAGCTATAATATGTGACACTATTTGGATGGAAGTGGCAGTGTTTCTTGCTACTTGAGGTCATTGCTGAGGTCTGACGGCATTGTTTCATCAATAGAAAGATGTAAAAAAAAGTTTCAATAGAGATGTAAAAAGATTCTACCACAAGAGGGAGACAGGACGCAACTGTTCCATTTAATTAACAATTACTCCGCAATTGCGATGTTCGTCTGTGGAAACACAAAAACCATGACATTCCCGCGATTTTATTGATGGAGGCAGATAACAGGGCACAAGTCTATGAATAACTGCATAACCACTTTCAATACACATTTTTTTATCTTCTCCTAAACTCTAAATCAATTTATTGCCCGCCTAAGAAAGTTATAAAATGAAAGAGGGGAGCTTTAAATTTATCACAATTTGGACAGTAACACAACAAATTGTGAAAAGTCACATTACTATACACCGTTCCTACTACTAAAAGCTGCCACAGTAAGCCCATAGCCAGAATAATAAATATGTCATTATTTACTTACAAATCCACTTATTCTCATTCTTCAATGCGATATAATACTAGGCTAAGATTCAATATAAAAATGTGCATGTCTTTGGTTGTTTAAATGTTTGCATATATATATATATATATATATATATATATATAGAGAGAGAGAGAGAGAGAGAGAGAGAGAGAGAGATTTCATTATTTGTAATCTTACTATTAATGTGGAATGAATGTAATTTTATATAAATATATATGTTTTCGATAAGTCAAATCACTTTGTTGTTTTACGCACATGAAATGAAACTGAAAAAAAAGCTTTTACAGCAATTACACAGATTTGTTTTTGTTTAACATCCAAAACATAAATAAACAAAGTGATGCCCCTGACCCAATAAAATCATCAAGAGAGACATTAACTTAACAGCTAGGTTTTTTACTCAACATTTATTCATGATTAAGGAACATTTGCATTGACATTTTTGAACAAGTATTCCCTTTGAATAATAATACATAATTAGATGTGTATTTTAGAAATATTACAGGAGACATTGTATAAAATAGCATCATAAAATATAAGTGGGGAGCAGTCTGCGTAATTTCTACTTCTAATAGCTGTTTACTTCAAATAAGGACTAAATTACTCCAAATCATTATGTCTAAGGCTAGGAAGCACTGTATGTTATGTGGACTTTCCATTCTTACACACAATATATACCAAACAGCAATGTCTGCTGAAATATCACACAAAGTATCAAAAGCATCAAATGACTTAAGTTACCTTCACATAAAAAAACTACCACCTTCAGCACATAACAATGCAAACGCATACAATTAACAGTCCCCAAAAGCTGGTAAAATGCACTCATTAGCCATGCAAAATAAAGCCATCACTGCCCGGATTGAACGACTTCACCTTCTTGGTTTGTTCCCACCTTGAACATCACTCTCAAATTCGCAAATAATTTATTCATCCTTCCCTCGTCATACATAATTCATAAAAAAAAACATAACAAGGCACTCTAAATTTTAGACATGAAACACATTGATTAGATGATATTATAAAAGAGAAGCTTTAAGGTCCTATTTCAGCTGAAAGCCGAAGCAAATGAGCACATATGCTGCTGTTATGGTGATGTTCAAAGTGGCTGAACCAATACAGAAAATGCACTTACCTGACAGATTGAAATCAAAAGTGAACAATGTGTACTTACTCAAGACAGACAATATCCACCTGGCTCAAATTAAAACCAGAGGACATGAACTCAGCAATGCATGCTGGTACCTCTAAATACTGGTAAGTCCATACTGTCACTAGGCAATCTGCTTAGTGTAATGCAACAGCACTAACTGCAGACAAGACAGGAAAAGACTTTAGGGAGATCAGCTGAATCTGACCTCTTTGGCAGATTCATTTTTTTTTCCGGCAGTTTTTGCATGTCAGAGTTTGCTGGCGAAGAGATATGGGTACTGGCTTTTTTGGTAAGACGTGTTAGGTGACAGCAGAGCGGTGAGAAAGAGGTCATTGGAAAAACAGGTGCGGATACAGCTGATAGCAAAACGAGTGAGACACCAAACCAAAGGGCACAATTAACATGCAATAGGGCACTACCACGGCAAATCAAAGGATGCCGGTGCGCTGTGGAGTGTGGGTTTGATTCCAGTGTGTGTGCATGTGTGTGTGTGTGCGTGGAGCTTCCATCATGTCCTACTATGGCCAAACACACATGGTTCAGGTGGACAGATATACCTTTAAATTGTCCAAGGTGTGAGTTTGAGTGTGTGGGTGTTTCTCAATATGGGTACTTGACCGTACCTGTGTTCTCTTGTACCCGTTTTACACCATCTTCCACTGCCAAAGACCAGTTCCAATACTAAAAACAGAAGTACAGAGGATGGCAAAAATCCCCAGGTGTTCTGCTTGCCCTGCCCCAAATATCACGGATAAATTAGTTGCATCCTCACCTAATCCCATGATCCCATGATTTCACATTGAAACACTCTGTCTTTTGATGTCCTGCCTTACAACATTCACCTATGCTACTTGAGATAAGCTCCAGAAATGTAAAGTATTAAATAATGCAAAATAGATGGAATTATTTGATAATATTGCATGTAAAAAAATTTATTTATGATCAAGGCATAGCGTATGTTGAATTAATGTAAATATATAAGGTAAATAGAAGAAAGCTCAAGAAAGTGATGCTCAAGTGAAATTGTTGCTGAGCTCAAGTAAACTGTCTTGTTTCTTTTTTCCCCCCAAAAAATGTGATTATTTTGATTCACAACATTAACCATGACCAGCAACTAACTAGTTAATGGCTGCTAAAGAGCTACCTGGTCAAAATGGCATTAGGTTCAAAATGATTATGTATAAGCTTGTATATATAAAGTTATTCTTTAAGTAACTGCTAAACATCACAATTCCATAGCTTCTACAAAAACAATAAAACATAATACATTTTGGGAATGGTTCAGTTTGTATATAGTTTCTATATACAGTACTATGCTTCTCAGTAGTCCATCCTTCCACCTCTTAACTGCTCCCAATCAGTGGGGGGAATCTATCACAGCATATTCTAAAGTGATAAATAAATCAATCATACTGCGCATCAGTATTTCTCAAACCAGTCTTCGGGAACCCCTAGAGCAGGGTTCTTCAAATCTGGCCCTTGATTCCAAATCCAGGCCTTGTTTTTAGTTCTCCCAGGTAGTTAGTTTAATAATTGCTGATTCTGATTGCCCAGAGGCTTCACACCTGACTCACAGGTATATCAAGGCTGGAAAACCAGCAGGGCTCAGCCCTTGAGGACTGTGATTTTAATAGCTCTGCCCTAGACAGTAGGGAGCAAGGACCGGCTTCACAAGCACTGCTCCACATGTTCCATGTTACTGTTTGTATCTATATCACCAAAGTTCTATTATTAACAAGAAGAATTAGGAATCTGTCCCCTTTGTGTTTGTGGATGTCCCGCTTACGTGGTTACATGGGTGTGAGATAAAGGCTGCAGCTGAAAGCCAGTTGCACAAAAGCGCAAGTGATTAAGGCATGCATGCGCGGAGGGCAGCGGGGGCATGCAGGCAGCGTGGCGGGGTGGGGCGTGGCGGGGTGGGGTGTGGAGTGGTGGGACTCAGCACAGCTCAGCACAAAGGGGCAATGGCACAGACCCGGGGCAGACTCCTGCCGCTCCTACAGCTGAGCGCTCCATGCAAAAACATCACCATCATCCTCAACATCATCATCATCGCCACCTGGTGGTCCGCACAGGTACAGACACACGACACCAAGAGTGAACAGCAGGGTCCTTTGCGTGATTCTCATTAAAAAAAAAACTGCGGTTGCTGTTATTTGTTAATTTTTCATAATTCATTTAAAATTGATCACTCATTTAGCTGACTACAATCAATGAATTGCCATTTTTAATTCCAGGACCGAAATGCTGGCTTGTTAAGACTGACGTGCCAACTCCACTGTGCCATCACACTGGTGTCACTTCCAGTCCTGGCCTGGTGTAGCACCACATTCAACACTTTATACCTGTTACTACAGCAAAGTGAGTATACAGCCTGTTCATGTGAATAAAATTCAGCCATATTTTAAATATAGCTGTGTGGCAATGTGTGAGATACAAAGTCCCTTGAATTATTTATTTATTTTGTAAAAACACTATTTAGTGAGTATTTTCAAATAAAACATCCTGATTGTCACAGCTGCCTCCCTCCTGAAACAATGTCCTCAAAGATAAATTAATTAAGAAATTTATAATTATAACAAAATAAATCATCTCCTGAAAGTTGCTTTGACAGGTACATCCTCCAAAATAAATCCAAGTTTTCTCATTTTATCTGCGTTTAATGGGGAAGAACTTGTTCAAATGTAAACAGACAAGGTCAGAACTCCAAGTGATACAAAGCTGACTTCCACGAACATCTCTAGAACAGTCCATCAATGCCATACACAGTTCAGCTTGTTACAGTATTTCCGATGACACATAATCACAATCCGTCACACCATTGACTGTGACCTCAGCCATGTTCCAGGAGATCCCAGTTATCCTCTGACTGAGATTGCAGATAACCAGAAAACAAACTAACCTGACTGAAAACCAGTTCTTAACACAACATTGGACAGCTGTTCACCCTTGGTCGCCTTTTTCCCATCTTGCCTGCATGTTCTGCTATCGGACAATAGGGAACTCACCAGTACATAGTAGTAAGCGTACAATGCCGCCAAATGATGGGTTACAAAAAGCTTGTCCCCTATAGCCTTCCAGTAGTAAAATATGAGCAGAAGATCTGCAAGACAAACAAAGCCGAAGGAAGGATATAAATAAGTTATACTTGCCAGGTTCTCTTAAAGTATATTCAACATTTAAAGGTATATTTAAGGTATATTCAACACTTTGGTAAATGCAACCTCTCTCTGCTAATTATTTCTGTAAGGCCACACATCTTACAATAATGTAAAAGATAGTTGCAAATGCACAGCTCATAGCTACAGCCAAGACAATAAAGGGAACCAAGCGGGTATTCCTTACCAGACACGAGGTAGCCGGCTGTAATTGCCACGTTAATTTTCACCAGTGTAGGATCTCCCCTGCCATAGCAAAACATAACATGAGATGAATAATGCGGACATTGTTCTAATGTGGTACGGCAGCAGGAATCATTTTTGGACAGGGTGACCACTAGAGCTGTGACAGTACAGTTATGCGTCATGCTTTTTGGACGGCAGTAATGATACAGTTTAGGTATTTCTAATATTTAAGAAGAAAATAACACATAACTCTTAAATTAAACAACAAACTCTTTATTTTGCTATATAACAAATCTCCATTCAGAAAAATGGCAGCATAACTAATTAGTTTATGTTTTTACTGTATGAAATCAAGGAAAGAAAGACATTAAAATTAAAAGTGCTTCTTAATTTTGATCATTTGTAGGTGTCCTCTGTATATTATTTAAAATGAACAGTGTACCAAGCACATACAGTACCTGTACAGGCAATACTGAATTAATATTTGGAAAGAAAGTTTTGGAATACTAAATTTTACTCATCATAGTGTTACATCCTTAGTGGACACCAAACAGACATTGTAGATGAATTATATCTAAGAATCATTACTTATACGCCTTACCAGACTGGGTCCTGGTTGACGGCGTCATCAAAGAGCAGGATATAGAGGCAGAAGAGCCCCACCACGAGGGCATGGAATGTGGAGACAGTTCTGCAAAAACCAGACAATGGACACGAACGGACAGATACACATTGAAGCGCGTTGAAACTGCCATAGGTGCAATGACCAGCAGACACACAGGCTAATATATTAGATTAATCCATGCCGGCGGTTAATGGTTCATTTTCCACTGCAGCATAGCTGATGTCCGCTCCCTGAACACCAACTAAATGGCTGCTACTTATTTTAAAACCGCAGGAGAGCTAACAGGACAAACGGCAGGAAAAGAGCACTGGGTAGCAGCTTGATGGATCGGCTTTACTGATACCAATCACCAGCATTGCGCTTTCCTTGGCATGACTAGTAAACGTCAGTGTTTACAGAAGGGATAACAGGAACATGACAGTCCAGAATGTTCATTAATGAGCATCCCCCCCACCCGCCACACACACACCGCTCGGCAAATGTAATCGTCAGGACCCTCCACTCCCCGCAACTAGGTCCACTTCTTTTTTTAATTTTGAAATTCCATTTTGACGTTGATGTCCTGAACGCTTATAGCACACATGTCTGCATGGGCAGACTGGTTTGGCTTGAATGAAAGTAGAAGAAAAGGTGAGGGACAGTTTCTATAAAACAAAAAAGAAAAATGAAAGAAAATGCGCATCCTCTATTAACTACTGAGACAAATACAAGAGAGACGCCAAAAATGTAAGCTTCATCGTCATCACCATCAACACCTTAGCAGCCATCAGGGGGTGGGGGGGGAGCGGGACGTGTGCCAAAGAGGGGGCGCCAGTGGTTAATATGTTGATGCTTAAGTATAAATCAGCCTTAAGTGGAGGTAATCTGCACAACATTGCTGGGGCATGAAAACTCTGAGACCCCCCTCCCACACAGTGGAGGAGTGATATCAGCCCCTAATGCTGGGAGGTCTGCGGCAACATTGCTGGTAACCGATTTGTTTATTTCAGCAGACAATTCACAAAATCGTGCAGCTCGTGTTTTTATTGTTCTGGAAGTTTAGCCAACAAACTACTTTGCTGAACAAATTTTATCTTGTTGTATAACCAAGAAATACTGTTGCTCGTGTGTGCTCGAAGTGTCAAAATGTAATGTTTTATGTTTTAGCTCGCTATCAATATTCACTGCATGTATTCCCATCACATTTTGACTTTAAATTGAATTGAAATTCGCTCATTTCCTGTTTCTAATCACAAACTTCCCATGACCTCTTGGTGCTACATGCACTACGTTGGAATAATAAGGTAAATAGCAGTCCAGACAATGTAAAAATGCTGCGATCCACATTCCAGGGAATTAAATTAAATGTTACTGTTACTAACCCATGAAAACCAAATAAGACTGGTGTTGGTTTTCCTCAAATATGCAGGGAGGCATATACAATTAGTCCATTTCTGGTTTCGGTCTGTCACTCTTAAAGCTACAGTGCACAGTAGAGAACTTTATTGAGCAATATTGAAATTATCCCATACACACTATGGGGCAGTTGGAGACACAAATTGTCCCAGGAGGAGGAAAACCATAGAAGTACAGTAACTCTGTATCCTATGTAGGGCTATAACCCTAACCCTACTGAGTCTCCTTCCTCTGCCGATGACACCAGCCAGCTGTGAGGACACAAACCCACTCTTTCTCATCTCTAACCGACCAGCTCCATCTGTTCCCCACCATGTATGTTGCTTAGTAACATACAGTACATCACCTACATTTTGGACCATACTGTCAAGGTTTAATTCATGGTACCATTACGTTTTTTTGTGAAGCTGCATTCAGAGGGTTGGATCAGTACGGACAGTTTCTGAGGGTTTGGGGCTTGTTTAGCACTGCAAAAATAATACAATTATTCTCCTTCCATTGAATTCAGGACATAAGCACAAATCACCCAAAAAGAAAGAGCTGAATTAAGTGGGAATTAAACTCCAGGGCTCCTGCACGACAGACAATAATTCTATCACTAAACCACCAATAAACACATACACAGCACTTTCTTATATTGCTAATTGGCTGTGCTGTGGGTCTGTTACTGTAGAACTATGCAGAAGATCCTACCTGGAGTTCCACTCAATCTTCTGCTTAGGCGTGAGCCTGAGGAAGCCAGCAGTAACGCGAGGGGACATCCAGGGGCTGACACTGTGAAAGAGCCACTGGAAGGTGAAGAAGCTGGCCGTGGATATGGCGAGGATAAGCTGGCTGAAAGGATCCATCGCAGCCCGAGCACGCTTGGACAGAGAAGGGGAGACGGATGCAGAAACGATGGGCATGTTAAACAAGTGCAAACCATTGGCGTGGCTAACCAAAACGCATCTGCAGTAAACACCATACTGCAAATTAAGTGCTTTTCAATGCAATAGTGTCAAAAAATGATTTAAAAAAATCACTGACTACAGTAGCTACGTCATCTGATATAAAGACAAATCAGACACTCATAGGTTTTACCAAAACAAGGAGGTATGTAATTTCAGCATAAAAGGCGTGGATTTCAGATTTCACCACAATCTATTACAGGGGTTTAAGAATCAAGTTTCTCTGAAAAAGTTTAATGTTTATTCTAAAACTTTCTACACTAATCTGGATGATTTCTCCACAATATTTTAAATACAAATTTAACTACAAAACCAGTCTTTGGATATAGGATTAACCAAACCTTTATTGTGGGAGGTCATACCCAGTTTTGATTTTGCGCAGCCTGGATATCTATCTCAAGTTCCTGTTTGAGAAACAGAAATTTTACAGCTACACTGGTTTCAAAATGCTACAAAAATATGTTAATGGATGATCCACATGCAACAGTATACACTCTATTACTGTTCAAATGATAGCCCTGTATTTATCACAAGAATGTTTTCAATCATCCATTATAGTGTGGAATTATCTAGTTATGGTGATCTGCAGCCACATCCTGTTTATAATGAACACACAGTCACTGATGTAAACACGACATATCAGGGGTGGGCAATCTTATCCGCAAAGGGCCAGTGTGTATGCAGGTTTTTGGGATAAACTTTAGCTCACGTGTGAGCACTCTTCAGCCAAGCAGTCATATAGTTAGTAATCTAATTAGGGAGCTGTAGCAAAAACCTGCATACGCAATGGCCCTTTCTGCATGCGATTGCCCATCCATGCCTTATACCAATGGCTCAGTGGTTGGTGGCCCAGGAGGACTGCATTTTACATTAAAGGCCGTGAAGCAGTAAAGGCTGCTGTTGTGTGCATTTTAAGAGGTCTGCACTCTACACTTACATTGATTTAGTAGACATTTTTATCCAAAGCAACATATAATTGAGAAAGCTGGGGCAGACAGTCCCTGGAGCAACCGGATGTTAAAGGTAATGTTCAAGAGCTCATCGATAAAAACCACTCCACTGACCATAGGATTTGAACCTATGACCTTCGGATTATAGGCACAGCATCCATACCCACAGAGCAACCCCCCTCTAACTGACATGCTACTTCTGTGCTCCGCTGTTCCAGTTCCAGCCCCACATCCACCCTTCATAACTGCTCATTCAATACAGGGTCACAGTGAGCCAGGAGCTTTTCCAAGGAAAGCCGGGACACACACTGCACAGCATGTCCATCCATGACTGGCCTAAACAAAACAAAACCACATCCAGCCCTTTGCAAAGAATCCCACACCCCCCACTTCAATTGATAGGCCTGCAGTTAATCCTGTCACAGTATAAAGAGGAAGGCAGCTCTTCCCAGCAGATCCAGTCAGTCCCATCAATCACCTTGGCACTGACCGTCCAAATCACCTTCAGAGTAACTTCCATATCAATATGTTCCCTACTGAAGCTTGCAGCTTTACTCAAGAGTGCAAACACTCTGAATGAGAGCTTCAACATTCAAAGAAATCAATGCTTTACTCAATTTCTACACATAGTTTATTGATGTTGCACATGAAGGCCTAGCTTACAGCCGCCGATCTAGTTCAACCCAAAGGTGCTCTGTGCGGGCTAGTGATGTGTTTCAACCCCAAACTCACCAGACCATGTCTTTACGGACCTTGCTTTGTGCACTGGGGTACAGTCATGCTGGAACAGAAAAGATCCTTCCCCAAACTGTGCCCAGAAAGTTGGAAGCATAGAATTCTTGGTATGCATATCAGAGCAGGTGCTCCAATACTTCTGTCCATATAATGTGTTTATAAAGCAGAAAAAGACATTTAAAATTTGCCCAAAATAAAATATAGTTATGACATGACTGATAAAGTCTGTGAAATAAGTTGGTAGTGTTGCCACAGGTTTAGCCAGCAGACACAAAGCACTTCAGAAAAATCATTTGCTTTTGATCAATGCCATCTCTAAGGAATCCCAGATGGTTCCACTGACCAGCTCTCTTCCACTTTTCTCCTCCTCACTCATTTTCTCACAAGGTCTATAACTGCACTCTCAGAAAAAAAGGGTAAAAATTATGGGGCTGTACCTTTGTAACTGTACCTTTGAGGGAACAGAAATGGACTGAGGAACATCCCAAAGGTACTAACAGCATTAATGTACCATCAATGGTACAGAAACGTTTCTAAAGGCCCATTTCTGAATCTTGAAAGGTACCATTACCTAGAGCTACAGGTACAATTGGCAAAACTGATCATAATTGGCTCAGTGAGAGCATGCAGAGCTCATGCAAAAGCAGAGGCAAATTTTACACAGATTTTTAAACAGGTACTAGATAATCCTGAAAAGGAACATTCAAATGGCAAAGCTTGCTACGTTTTGTTTCCTATGACAGAGTAAAAATGTTTTATAAAAACTTATTGATGCTTGGTGAATTTTATTACCAAGATTTGAAAATACTAAACCTGCATTGCAAAACAGCATATTCTGAACATACCGTAAAAATACCATATACCAGTATAATGTTCAGATGGTGTGACAGAATGAAAAATTAGATACTTTCCAAGCCTCATCTTAACCCAGCTTCTGTTATCAGGCAACCAAGGATGTTTGGGTCTCATGTTTAATATCATAGATTAGGTGAACTATTCTTATTGATATCTCCGAAACATCTCATGACATGATCTCAGCATGATAGTTCACTAAATTACCACAATGTAAGGCTTTTTCATCATATGTTACAGTATCGGGAACCAAAACTCTCAGTCCTCATGTAATCCAACATTAAGGTATCTTGTGGGCATAGTGAGTTTTGGAAATTTGGTTTTCAGTTGATGTATGTCACTGATCCCGTAAGAAAGACCCTAAATCAGAAATTGTTAAACAAATTTCATTGAGCTTAAGGTTTGCAGTCATCTGACAACAGATATTAAAGGACATCTGCTCACATGTCCGCAATAACAAAAGCAAAACTGTGCAGGATGTTTAGCTGTAAACAACGGGCTAGGGTTTTATCGGTGCCGAATGATAGCTTGGTTTGAAATTGTTAAATTCCCTGATAACAAACATACACAGGGCTGGCGAATGTTTACAGCTTAATTATGTGAATGTATATCAATACTGAACTGCAAGCGCTGACCGAATGGTTACATAAGCGAAATATCAACACTGATGGTCAAAGCATGAATAACTGTAAGTTCGTTTCGGTGGCTACATGCTCTAATTAAAAGCACGATGTCTATGAGTAATTGCACGGCTGTCGGGCGGTATCGTATTTTCTGTTGGCAGGGACACAAACGCCCCAACCACAAATTGAAGCAAGGTCATTGATTATGATTCATGGGAAACCCACTAAGTAGCGTTTGTACCATGGTATAACAATTGGATCATAAAAGAAAAAGATTAACATTGAAACGAAGTATAGTTTCAGTATAATAATGAACTTTGAATAATATAAATATGCCCACAGATTTGAATGAGAGTGGATAGACATTTCAAAATAAGTACGATTATATTTCAGAATATGTATGCACACACTTTAAATACCAATATGCAGCAACGGTTCAGAAGGACAGTTATTTTTCTATACACACTGCTAAGAAATTAAGGAGTATTCAGATGTAGCATTGGTCTTCGGCAAATGGGTCCGAATCAGAGGCGGCGTTTTGACAGCGATAATGAAAGTAACTCGGGAAATCTGACCACGTATCACTCAATCTGGACATGAACAAAAGCCACTTCGGATACTGCGACCTCCACAACATCGGGATTTTTAATCACTCGACGTGTCAGGTCAAAATGATGGCACGGCTACATTACATATATGTGCAAGAGCCGTGCTGATAAACGTAACGGCAGGCTGCACTGGCAGGCCGGCTCACGCCGCATTGCATAAATATGCAAAATTTGTATTTCTATTTCCATACGAGTTAAACATAGAAATAAATGAAATCATCCTTACCTTGTGTCTCTCATTAAGCAGAAAATTATCGCTCAACCGGTTTATTCGGCATTATATTGCAATATAAGGACTGTTAAATCAAGGTTTAGTCATCACTGGAAAAAAATGTATTTTCGATAACCATTTTTGGAAAATAACATACATTTATACATGACACGATTGAATTTTACATTTCGATGCCTGACATTTTGTGCACGGCGGGTATGTTGAACGCTGAAAGTGATGCGCTGTTAAAACTGATGCTCGGTTATGGCAGGGTTACTGTAGGGCAAGGCGCTTCTCCAATGAGAATCACATTTCATTGCAAGTCTTAAAGAGACATTATCTTGAATCGAAAGCTAAAGCACCGATTAATTAACATTAACCAGCACTTACACGTCGTACTCGCAAGTCAATTTTTTTTTACTTAAATATCACAGATCTGTAGGTGTTATCGAAGACTACCACGGACGGCATCTAGAGCTGAATTCCAGTTGTTCCAAATAAAATTAGAATGATTGGGCACAAAAGATCAAATTAGGAATGACTGATGAAAAATTGGCGATCTCGAACTGGCCATACTGCATGGTGGCATGATTTGAATCATTAAAGATTCTTTGACGATTGTATACACACACACACGCACATCTAATATATATATATATATATTAGATGTGCGTGTGTGTGTGTATACAATCGTCAAAGAATCTTTAATGATTCAAATCATGCCACCATGCAGTATGGCCAGTTCGAGATCGCCAATTTTTCATCAGTCATTCCTAATTTGATCTTTTGTGCCCAATCATTCTAATTTTATTTGGAACAACTGGAATTCAGCTCTAGATGCCGTCCGTGGTAGTCTTCGATAACACCTACAGATCTG
>JAODUD010000033.1:13943992-13954604 GCA_026784285.1 Stomatorhinus walkeri | reverse complement strand
CTAGCTAGAGCACTGGACTGGCTGAGGAGCCCACTGAGGAGCTAGCTAGAGCACTGGACTGGCTGAGGAGCCCACTGTGGAGCTAGCTAGAGCACTGGACTGGCTGAGGAGCCCACTGAGGAGCTAGCTAGAGCACTGGACTGGCTGAGGAGCCCACTGTGGAGCTAGCTAGAGCACTGGACTGGCTGAGGAGCCCACTGTGGAGCTAGCTAGAGCACTGGATTGGCTGAGGAACCCACTGAGGAGCTGGCTAGAGCACTGGACTGGCTGAGGAGCCCACTGAGGAGCTGGCTAGAGCACTGGACTGGCTGAGGAGCCCACTGAGGAGCTAGCTAGAGCGCTGGCTGAGGAGCCAGTGTGGACCAGCCTCACAGATCGCTTCTTCATTACCGAGGGAGCAGGGTGAGGCCCCATCAGGGCAGCAAGGGTTTATTTTTTTTACCCCAACTGTTCCACAAAACTTTCACTGTCACCTAAAGAGATGTTAACATGGACGAAACAAGGGCTCCAAAATATCCAACCGAATGCTGAATGAATCAGAGAAGATTCCTAAAGCGCAAATTACCGATTTGAACTAAAAAAATTCAATACATCCACACCACCAAAGGAGACATTAAAGCATTAACTACTGGCCAATTGACCTTCATTTGGGTGTAAAAATAATATACAATATAACAGCGACATAGAAAGACACATTCATCCCTGTTCAGTAACTACTTGTCCAGTATAGTTTGGGACATATAACAAGGAACAAAGAACATAAGTTTTAGGTACGCTAGATGGGAGTCAAGGGGGCGCACACACACACAGATACTATGGGTAACTGAGAGGTGCCATTTGTTGTAACTATCTGTTCGGACTGGAAACCTGCAGCACCCAGAGGAACGTAAGAGAACATGATCTGCTAACTGCATCCGTTCTGAATTGGTTCCATTGACACTTCACAAAATGAGGTTTAAACATACAATTGCTGTTGTTACACCCAAGTGCATCGAAGAAACCATAATCTAGCCAAGAAATTGAGTTACCTAGATGGAAGGCATTTACCGGTCAATGTAAATCAAGGTGATAGAGTTTTATGGTCATTTTTCCCAAAAGGAATACCCACCAGTGCCTCCCTTCAAAAAAAAAAAAAAAAAGCATTAAAACATAGACATTGAAATCTGGACAGTGGTATCCTTCTTCCCCAAAGAATATTCCTCATTTCCACCACAAAACATACACTTGTTTTCCAATTTATTTATTTTATTAGCTTATGCTTAGACAAATTTTAAGATCATCCAGAAGGGCACTCAGGTACAGATCCGGACTTTTCCGGTGAATAAAATGTTGTGAAGCCCTTTCCAGAAAACATAAACATACCAGAAACCTGACCTTGATTTACACCACCTTCTCTATCCCTGCAGACAGGCAACTGCAATAATTCCTGGTAAAAATGACAGATCTCTGTAAGTGAACAAGAGCCTGTGTAATTTCTTCCTGATAACACCTGGCCCCAGACCAGGCCTAGCCGTGGAGAATGAGCCAGATTGCGCCTCGTGCGTTCATATCCTGGCTGGCACGGCCTCCCACACTGCGAGCAGCTTCTGCACAGACAGATACCTTCTGACATCCCTGAAGGGGAAAACTGTCAGGATCTGAGACATCACATGATATTAATACTTGAAATATACCGCATAAAGGCTCACCAGTTCTTATGAAAGAACCCGTCAAAAAAATTCCTTCAGATCTAATCCTATACATAACAGGCGGCTTTTTAAAAATGTATTTAGCAGATGCTTTTGTCCAAAGTGACGTACATCTTGGAGAATGCAGAGTCAGACAGTCCCTGTAGCAATTGGGACTTAAGGGCCTTGCTTAAAGGCCTAGCGGTGAATTCACTCTGTCGACCCTGGGATCTGAACCAGCAATCTTTCAATCACAGGCACAGTATCCTAACACACTGAGCCACAAATCACCCATATTTTTATTTTGGTTTGACATCCACAACAAAAACTAACAATAAAAGTCACTTAAACATTTTAGAACAATTGTCTGCAAACATTGTTATAGTGTGAGCTACTTTTTCAAAGAAAATATTCTGCTAAGCTACGGAGTCCCAATGGTATATTTTGCTCACCAGAGGGGATCTTGCATATCAGGGGGGCTCCCATTGGTAGATTTTGCCCTCTTTCATGATCGACAAAAACGACCTGGTAATCGACCAATAAATTGTGACTGGTTGGTGACCACCATTTCAGAACGTTAAGGAACTAGGTCGAATTAAAAAAAATTATGTGAATGCAGAGCCCCATATCTCCCCCATCTAGGGGCAGCAGTTTACAAGCTGTGTACCAGTTTACAGAAGACTAGTGGAAAGCAAGACTTCAGAATGTTTTTGTTTTAAGAAATAATCAGATACACTCTACCTTCTTGTCTCAGAAAAGCATCTGACAGTTAATGCATATACCTTCATTACAGCACCAGCATCATTAATGCATCACCCTGCCGTTGTTAAACTGATACTTTACTTGTTATTTGCCCAGAGAGAGCAAAGCTTTTTTTCCAAGCACCCCTGGAGCAGTTTTTGGGCTTAAGGTCTCAACTGAAGTGCCTGACAATGACACAGTGATTCTACTAGTCATGGAATTTGAACCGGTGAACCTCTGGACATCGGCAAACTAACCCAGAAGGTCACACACAACCTATACCAGCCTTAATCATGTGATCCTGATTTTTCACCACCTCCGGCCATAAAAGATTGGGTTACACCCTAAATAAAGGATTGAATTACCGTCATAAGATATTTTATAAAGACAGTCATTAATGACTGTAGCTGTAAGTTGAACATATATCATAAACATTTTTTAATTAAAACTCTATATTAACGTATTGAGTGCTTGTTTATTAAAGGGTTACATATAGTTGAGCAAGCAGACTAGTAGCAGAGAAGCAGTAATGTTTGTCTGACCCAAAATAGATTTGCACCACTGGAAAGTCATTAATTATTAAATTATAAATAATACATAGTTCAAATAGAGCTTTCTCATTAAAATATGGGCAATGATACCATTAAAAAAAACATGCACAAAAAACTGGAAGACTCCTGTACACCTACCACATCAGGTTGAAGATTAAAGAGCAGGGGTACAGAATAAAGGAGGGCGTTTATTGTGGTGAACACTGATGAGATCCAGGACTGACGCACCTCTCGGCTTCGAGGAACCCGGTGGATGGTAAACTGGAATCAGAAGATGACCATGTTTTAAATGCATCACAGCACTGAAAATGTTCCATAAATTATTTACACAAGCAAAAAAATACATATATAAAAAGTCGCTTAATGCATACATGACAAGCAAATGGGCGCAAATTTCTTACGCAGCCAGAAGAAAACTATGAAATATCGCCCCCTACTGGAACGTGTGTGGAGGTACACTTTTTTGTCATGACAGAACCGAGAAGGTGTTTTGGATCCCCACATCTGCACCCTGTATATTCTGTATTTATCGTCATTGAACAATCAAATAACAATTCCGGGTCAATCGTACAAATAATCTAATTAAAGGCTAAACATTCCATGTCGCTTGGACCAGGATTCTGAAATATTTCAGCTGATTCAATAAATATGCACTCTGCAATACAACACAGACAAACTGTTTATGATCATTTACGTAAATGCTATTCAGATATTAATACGAATTTTAAAATTCTCAGACTTAATTTCCAAATTAGCTGAACATTTATCCTTTTATTTCGGAAATCCTGGCCTTATTCACGTCTAACGCGTACTGATTTCTAAAGACACGTCAGGTTCATTAAGCTTCACTGATACAAAGTGAATACAAAACAGAAAACTTCTTAAAACGTCGCTGAGAACTGTGAGATGAGGAGTGCAAGCATTGCTGCTTAAAAGCAGACAAAGCAAAGAGGCTCAATTACATTTCCTTGATCCCGTTGCTTTTTTGACGCCTCAAGGGTGCGGATCTTGTCCTCACTCATTTTGTCCGTATCAGCGATAACATAATGCCGGGGACAGTATGACTCCGAGAGGCTCCCCATTAACCGCAGGATCTCCGTGGTATGACCTCCTGTTAAGAAGCGATTCAACAAAACCACGGTTATAACCGTACAACTCAAGACAGGCAATTGGAAAGCAGTTTGTCCCCATAAAAAGCATTGGCTATATCTATTACAATGTTACGCCCACTGTATCCTTAAAATATTAGATATATCCGTACACAATCGAGATGCAACAATATCCCCTTTAATTTAACCAGCTGGTTATCAACACACGTGAATAGGTGTAAATGAATCGTCGGTACTTCATGAAGTCGTCTGAATAACGCACTACTCTCAAGCAATTTCAGATAAGCAAGTTATTCATTTCACCTGAGCCTGCAACAACAAGGACACTGACGGAGCCCTTCTTCCCGGGTCTGTATCTTGAGCCTTTTCGTACAACAAAAAATAACCGCAGAGTAAAAAGTACGATTATGAGAATGAATCCACAAAAAACGCCAAACAGCGCTGCCATATTATGACGCGATATGAACACATAAGGGAGCGACGGCATCCTCTTCGGGTCAAACTTAACGGAAACGACATTACCGAAGACGGACGTCAAAGGTCCTGTGTCTGAAGCCTAGTTCGCAAATTACTGATATTAACCTGTATACATTACATTGTCAAATTTAAGTGGAATATAGAAAAGTCGATGGTTACACTTTGTATATTAGACGTTTATTTTTTCTCTTATTTCTAACAGAAGTTAGCTGCTGGGGGTGGGGTGTGGGCAGCCAGTTGACCTTGGACCTCCAAAGGTTTTTTGGTTCCTCTCCTTGTCATCTAGCTATCATTCTTCAATTTCTTTGTCTTTCCTTTCCTATGTTTTTGTATTATTTGGTTTAAATAATGTTGGAATGCAAACTGTCACAACACATCCATTTAAAGCGTCTTGGGGCGAGTCTGCTGTGAAAAAAATAAATTGAATTCAACTGAAGAGGAACCAAATAATGTACTGCACGTTATTGTTGCCAATTATATGTAATATTTTCATTTGGTCAGGTAAACTAAAAAAGACCTATACGCAAATGCTGTACCATTCAAAACGATCATATGTTGAAAGACTGATTTATGATTTAATTACTCATGCCTTTAATTACGAGCATGTATAAAACAATATATATACATTTCATATTTATATATATCTGTGTGTGTATATATATGTGTATATATACACATATATATACACACATTCAATGATTTGAATCATTAAAGATTCTTTGACGATTGTATACACACACACACGCACATCTAATATATATATATATATTAGATGTGCGTGTGTGTGTGTATACAATCGTCAAAGAATCTTTAATGATTCAAATCATTGAATGTGTGTATATATATGTGTATATATACACATATATATACACACACAGATATATATAAATATGAAATGTATATATATTGTTTTATACATGCTCGTAATTAAAGGCATGAGTAATTAAATCATAAATCAGTCTTTCAACATATGATCGTTTTGAATGGTACAGCATTTGCGTATAGGTCTTTTTTAGTTTACCTGACCAAATGAAAATATTACATATAATTGGCAACAATAACGTGCAGTACATTATTTGGTTCCTCTTCAGTTGAATTCAATTTATTTTTTTCACAGCAGACTCGCCCCAAGACGCTTTAAATGGATGTGTTGTGACAGTTTGCATTCCAACATTATTTAAACCAAATAATACAAAAACATAGGAAAGGAAAGACAAAGAAATTGAAGAATGATAGCTAGATGACAAGGAGAGGAACCAAAAAACCTTTGGAGGTCCAAGGTCAACTGGCTGCCCACACCCCACCCCCAGCAGCTAACTTCTGTTAGAAATAAGAGAAAAAATAAACGTCTAATATACAAAGTGTAACCATCGACTTTTCTATATTCCACTTAAATTTGACAATGTAATGTATACAGGTTAATATCAGTAATTTGCGAACTAGGCTTCAGACACAGGACCTTTGACGTCCGTCTTCGGTAATGTCGTTTCCGTTAAGTTTGACCCGAAGAGGATGCCGTCGCTCCCTTATGTGTTCATATCGCGTCATAATATGGCAGCGCTGTTTGGCGTTTTTTGTGGATTCATTCTCATAATCGTACTTTTTACTCTGCGGTTATTTTTTGTTGTACGAAAAGGCTCAAGATACAGACCCGGGAAGAAGGGCTCCGTCAGTGTCCTTGTTGTTGCAGGCTCAGGTGAAATGAATAACTTGCTTATCTGAAATTGCTTGAGAGTAGTGCGTTATTCAGACGACTTCATGAAGTACCGACGATTCATTTACACCTATTCACGTGTGTTGATAACCAGCTGGTTAAATTAAAGGGGATATTGTTGCATCTCGATTGTGTACGGATATATCTAATATTTTAAGGATACAGTGGGCGTAACATTGTAATAGATATAGCCAATGCTTTTTATGGGGACAAACTGCTTTCCAATTGCCTGTCTTGAGTTGTACGGTTATAACCGTGGTTTTGTTGAATCGCTTCTTAACAGGAGGTCATACCACGGAGATCCTGCGGTTAATGGGGAGCCTCTCGGAGTCATACTGTCCCCGGCATTATGTTATCGCTGATACGGACAAAATGAGTGAGGACAAGATCCGCACCCTTGAGGCGTCAAAAAAGCAACGGGATCAAGGAAATGTAATTGAGCCTCTTTGCTTTGTCTGCTTTTAAGCAGCAATGCTTGCACTCCTCATCTCACAGTTCTCAGCGACGTTTTAAGAAGTTTTCTGTTTTGTATTCACTTTGTATCAGTGAAGCTTAATGAACCTGACGTGTCTTTAGAAATCAGTACGCGTTAGACGTGAATAAGGCCAGGATTTCCGAAATAAAAGGATAAATGTTCAGCTAATTTGGAAATTAAGTCTGAGAATTTTAAAATTCGTATTAATATCTGAATAGCATTTACGTAAATGATCATAAACAGTTTGTCTGTGTTGTATTGCAGAGTGCATATTTATTGAATCAGCTGAAATATTTCAGAATCCTGGTCCAAGCGACATGGAATGTTTAGCCTTTAATTAGATTATTTGTACGATTGACCCGGAATTGTTATTTGATTGTTCAATGACGATAAATACAGAATATACAGGGTGCAGATGTGGGGATCCAAAACACCTTCTCGGTTCTGTCATGACAAAAAAGTGTACCTCCACACACGTTCCAGTAGGGGGCGATATTTCATAGTTTTCTTCTGGCTGCGTAAGAAATTTGCGCCCATTTGCTTGTCATGTATGCATTAAGCGACTTTTTATATATGTATTTTTTTGCTTGTGTAAATAATTTATGGAACATTTTCAGTGCTGTGATGCATTTAAAACATGGTCATCTTCTGATTCCAGTTTACCATCCACCGGGTTCCTCGAAGCCGAGAGGTGCGTCAGTCCTGGATCTCATCAGTGTTCACCACAATAAACGCCCTCCTTTATTCTGTACCCCTGCTCTTTAATCTTCAACCTGATGTGGTAGGTGTACAGGAGTCTTCCAGTTTTTTGTGCATGTTTTTTTTAATGGTATCATTGCCCATATTTTAATGAGAAAGCTCTATTTGAACTATGTATTATTTATAATTTAATAATTAATGACTTTCCAGTGGTGCAAATCTATTTTGGGTCAGACAAACATTACTGCTTCTCTGCTACTAGTCTGCTTGCTCAACTATATGTAACCCTTTAATAAACAAGCACTCAATACGTTAATATAGAGTTTTAATTAAAAAATGTTTATGATATATGTTCAACTTACAGCTACAGTCATTAATGACTGTCTTTATAAAATATCTTATGACGGTAATTCAATCCTTTATTTAGGGTGTAACCCAATCTTTTATGGCCGGAGGTGGTGAAAAATCAGGATCACATGATTAAGGCTGGTATAGGTTGTGTGTGACCTTCTGGGTTAGTTTGCCGATGTCCAGAGGTTCACCGGTTCAAATTCCATGACTAGTAGAATCACTGTGTCATTGTCAGGCACTTCAGTTGAGACCTTAAGCCCAAAAACTGCTCCAGGGGTGCTTGGAAAAAAAGCTTTGCTCTCTCTGGGCAAATAACAAGTAAAGTATCAGTTTAACAACGGCAGGGTGATGCATTAATGATGCTGGTGCTGTAATGAAGGTATATGCATTAACTGTCAGATGCTTTTCTGAGACAAGAAGGTAGAGTGTATCTGATTATTTCTTAAAACAAAAACATTCTGAAGTCTTGCTTTCCACTAGTCTTCTGTAAACTGGTACACAGCTTGTAAACTGCTGCCCCTAGATGGGGGAGATATGGGGCTCTGCATTCACATAATTTTTTTTAATTCGACCTAGTTCCTTAACGTTCTGAAATGGTGGTCACCAACCAGTCACAATTTATTGGTCGATTACCAGGTCGTTTTTGTCGATCATGAAAGAGGGCAAAATCTACCAATGGGAGCCCCCCTGATATGCAAGATCCCCTCTGGTGAGCAAAATATACCATTGGGACTCCGTAGCTTAGCAGAATATTTTCTTTGAAAAAGTAGCTCACACTATAACAATGTTTGCAGACAATTGTTCTAAAATGTTTAAGTGACTTTTATTGTTAGTTTTTGTTGTGGATGTCAAACCAAAATAAAAATATGGGTGATTTGTGGCTCAGTGTGTTAGGATACTGTGCCTGTGATTGAAAGATTGCTGGTTCAGATCCCAGGGTCGACAGAGTGAATTCACCGCTAGGCCTTTAAGCAAGGCCCTTAAGTCCCAATTGCTACAGGGACTGTCTGACTCTGCATTCTCCAAGATGTACGTCACTTTGGACAAAAGCATCTGCTAAATACATTTTTAAAAAGCCGCCTGTTATGTATAGGATTAGATCTGAAGGAATTTTTTTGACGGGTTCTTTCATAAGAACTGGTGAGCCTTTATGCGGTATATTTCAAGTATTAATATCATGTGATGTCTCAGATCCTGACAGTTTTCCCCTTCAGGGATGTCAGAAGGTATCTGTCTGTGCAGAAGCTGCTCGCAGTGTGGGAGGCCGTGCCAGCCAGGATATGAACGCACGAGGCGCAATCTGGCTCATTCTCCACGGCTAGGCCTGGTCTGGGGCCAGGTGTTATCAGGAAGAAATTACACAGGCTCTTGTTCACTTACAGAGATCTGTCATTTTTACCAGGAATTATTGCAGTTGCCTGTCTGCAGGGATAGAGAAGGTGGTGTAAATCAAGGTCAGGTTTCTGGTATGTTTATGTTTTCTGGAAAGGGCTTCACAACATTTTATTCACCGGAAAAGTCCGGATCTGTACCTGAGTGCCCTTCTGGATGATCTTAAAATTTGTCTAAGCATAAGCTAATAAAATAAATAAATTGGAAAACAAGTGTATGTTTTGTGGTGGAAATGAGGAATATTCTTTGGGGAAGAAGGATACCACTGTCCAGATTTCAATGTCTATGTTTTAATGCTTTTTTTTTTTTTTTTTGAAGGGAGGCACTGGTGGGTATTCCTTTTGGGAAAAATGACCATAAAACTCTATCACCTTGATTTACATTGACCGGTAAATGCCTTCCATCTAGGTAACTCAATTTCTTGGCTAGATTATGGTTTCTTCGATGCACTTGGGTGTAACAACAGCAATTGTATGTTTAAACCTCATTTTGTGAAGTGTCAATGGAACCAATTCAGAACGGATGCAGTTAGCAGATCATGTTCTCTTACGTTCCTCTGGGTGCTGCAGGTTTCCAGTCCGAACAGATAGTTACAACAAATGGCACCTCTCAGTTACCCATAGTATCTGTGTGTGTGTGCGCCCCCTTGACTCCCATCTAGCGTACCTAAAACTTATGTTCTTTGTTCCTTGTTATATGTCCCAAACTATACTGGACAAGTAGTTACTGAACAGGGATGAATGTGTCTTTCTATGTCGCTGTTATATTGTATATTATTTTTACACCCAAATGAAGGTCAATTGGCCAGTAGTTAATGCTTTAATGTCTCCTTTGGTGGTGTGGATGTATTGAATTTTTTTAGTTCAAATCGGTAATTTGCGCTTTAGGAATCTTCTCTGATTCATTCAGCATTCGGTTGGATATTTTGGAGCCCTTGTTTCGTCCATGTTAACATCTCTTTAGGTGACAGTGAAAGTTTTGTGGAACAGTTGGGGTAAAAAAAATAAACCCTTGCTGCCCTGATGGGGCCTCACCCTGCTCCCTCGGTAATGAAGAAGCGATCTGTGAGGCTGGTCCACACTGGCTCCTCAGCCAGCGCTCTAGCTAGCTCCTCAGTGGGCTCCTCAGCCAGTCCAGTGCTCTAGCCAGCTCCTCAGTGGGCTCCTCAGCCAGTCCAGTGCTCTAGCCAGCTCCTCAGTGGGTTCCTCAGCCAATCCAGTGCTCTAGCTAGCTCCACAGTGGGCTCCTCAGCCAGTCCAGTGCTCTAGCTAGCTCCACAGTGGGCTCCTCAGCCAGTCCAGTGCTCTAGCTAGCTCCTCAGTGGGCTCCTCAGCCAGTCCAGTGCTCTAGCTAGCTCCACAGTGGGCTCCTCAGCCAGTCCAGTGCTCTAGCTAGCTCCTCAGTGGGCTCCTCAGCCAGTCCAGTGCTCTAGCTAG
>JAODUD010000033.1:13882588-13896777 GCA_026784285.1 Stomatorhinus walkeri | reverse complement strand
ACCAAAAAAATTATGATAATAATAATAACCCCCCCCCGCCCCCCCAACTCCTTAGGGATCACAGAGCCTCTCTTTGTTGTGCTTTGCCTGTCATGGCAGCTAAAGACAGACCTGAAACATGACCAGAATGACCACAGAACAAAGGGGATCCTGTGAAAATACACACACACACATGCTGGCAGAAAACACCTGACAACACCAAGCCGTAAAAGGGCGTCCCGTTTCATAGCGCGTGTGCTGGTAACAGAGAGCCGAAAGCTTGGATCGTTACCTTCCATTCCTCGCACTTTCCCCGACAACGGGCCAGAGATATCAAAGGATTAAACAGCCACGAGCAAAGCGTCCCACTCTTCTAGTTTAACCCAGACTACAGGATTAAAAAAACTGCTTAAACCCACAGGATTTGGACTGAAACATCAGGCCTAAGTAAAGGCTGGTACTCTGCCAAACGCACATCTTTTTATTGTGTTGGAGAATTATTATCATTTCAGAAAGGGGTGTTTTAACAACTCAGAAAAAAAGTGTTTTTATTTTTATTTTGATTTTGCTGCTGCAGGGTTTGTACGACCCTAGCTTGTAAAGCTACCGTTTAAGTAGCTAAAGGATCTGTCCTTCGCAAACAAGCTGAACCGTAGAGGAATTAAAGGGTAATATCATGTTCCAATGAAGCACAGCCATACTGAACGGAGTAAAGCTATATCAACTGGATGAAAACCAAAGGTAACAGAAATAATTAAAGTTTTCAGAGGGAACAAAAAATTACATTTCCGCTTCATGACAAATCCTTGCCGTAACAACCTTGCATCACAGGATCATTTTCTAATTTGACACAGTTACCGTGTTCATTTAACAAGCACAAACCCCACTGAAATAGCCTTGAAGCGGACAGGCGCACTCAGCCCACAACTGAAATAGCCTTGAAGCGGACAGGCGCACTCAGCCCACAACTGAGAACCACCACCAATTCAAAAAGAAAGGTGGGGGGGGGGCAAAAAAAAAGATACCAGACTTGATAACCAGACACAAATCTGGCAACATCCCCCCCCCCCCATCAAAACCTGATTGTATAAGACCAAACCTGTCAATTGGTATAATCTGCATCGTCCCTCAAACAGTTTAAAATGTAAAGGCAGAAATAAGTATTTACAGAGCATTCCACAGAGGTTGGAGGCAGGGGATGAGGTTGCGAGCAAAACAGATTGACGTTTCCACCTTTGCAATCAATTCAGTGCTCGCTTCTGTTTCACTGCCGGACCTGTCAAGCCACATGTATAATTAAAAATGTAATCTCCTTGTCCAAAGTGGTCGGCAAGTGTACAGTGATGCCACATTTCCTATTCCGGCAAAAAACGCCAAGATTACCATATGAAAAGCTTGCTGTGGTGCATAGAGAGGTCAATGACAGAAGTTCCTGTCTAATAATAATGAAAAATCTTCGGGCACGAGAAGGCAGCATCTTACATTCATGGCGACGGATGATCTCCGTGGAACAGAATTAATCCAGCGGCGGCGTGCCGTGTAATGTTTCCGGAAGCGTCACTTTTCAGTCCCACAAGCCCCCTTTCGGTCAGCCGGCGGAGCGGGATGATCCCAGCATACCGGCCATGGGACGCCACAAATTCAGGCTGGTCCCTGCTTTCCTCAGGAGCATCAACACAGCTGTGGGGATGTGAGCATTTTTTCCATTTTGCAAAGGGGGAGAGCACTAACAAATAAAACTAACCCCCACATCCACTGTGAGAATGCTCAGAAGAGTTTCTAGCGGGATAAAAAAATAATGAACGACACGAAGCCTACACGCTCCGACATGGAGACGGCATGCTAAACTTTACACTGGGCAGGTGTGCAAAGCTTTATCAGTCTCTGACGGCAACATTACCATACATATTGCCTCACGTGGTAGCAAAATTTGAGGACATCTTGGAAACAGGATTTTACTCTTGTTGTCTCAAGACCTCAAACAAACACGTCTTTAGGGAGAGACAGGCATAGAAATAAAGAAAGAGGAGGGGGCATTTTCATCTTCCTTTCATCTCAGTCATTCAGTCAACCACTGAATGCCCCATTCAACGTTGCTTTTCATTATGCAAAAAAATGCTAATCCTTTCCGATGCTTTCACACTTGTATAAACCCCCATTCCTCCCACTGAAAAGCAATTATATCAGTTTACATTTCTGTCAAAAAAACAGGATTACGCCAGGAATTCTAGCATCTCTCTGGCTTTCACCTCTTTAGCTACAGGAAACCACAGATTATTAGCAAAAGTATTTTTTTCCGTATTATAATGGGTTTGCTTTAGAGACATGGTTTAATTAGCCAAGGGGGTAAAAAAAAAGAACGCTTGCGTTAGTTGCTGGGGAAACTCTTTTTTAGCATCGAAGCAGACCCTCCTTTCACCAAGGCCTGAGCTGAATAAGGCTCAGCTTGGTCTATTAATCAGAAACAGATTATGAAATAATGTCGGCGGACTAGGAGACACAGAACCAACAACAGGCACTATATGGTGTCTCTCTGCACTTGCAACATCATGGGGCAAACATCTCATTTGCATATGCAAATTCCCACACTAGGGAAACCTCTACAAACAAGTGTCAATATAAAGTGGATTACGCAACTTGGGCTTTATATCGGAGCCCAGGACATTACTCAGCACAATTAACCATGTCACCATGGAAACTAATGAAATTTCGTAACGGTGCGACTTAAATTAGATAGCTAGTTGTGCGTCGCTACAATTCAACTCGTAGATCCATTATTTGCCTGGGAACAATGCGCTGTTTGTGCTCAGCTGATCTCTGCCAGCTGAACAAGCCTCCAAGTTGACAATTTGCATATGTTAATACAATTAAGCACTAATTACACGAAGCTTGTACATATTCTGAGTCACTTTCCCTGGGCGCTCCCGTTTTGAACCTCATCCAAGTATTTAAACCTTCAGACAGTCTCTAAGCAGGAGTGCCTCTCAGTGTTACAGTACAGCCTGGGGGCTGACACGAGGCCCCCACTGATACATTAATGCCACTGACTTCTTAACCCTAGATCCAGAGTCCATCGAACCTGGAAATGCTGAAGAAAAACAAGGATGAATGATAAAAAGTAATTTTTCCAACCAAATGCATAGAAATCAATCAGGCAGAAGTCATTGAATCCTCTATTAAGAAAATATCCTCCTTCCTAAAAAAAGACACTTAGCTACTAGGACACAAGTGAGCATCTGATTAACGTATGCAGAAGGAAATTAAGCGGCACTAATTAGTTTGACAGATTTAATTAAATCTAATTACATTTTCTGGCAAATGCATCCAGAGCAGTATCAGATTGATTCTGAGATTATCAAAAACAAAACAAAAAAAACTCACTATGTTTCACTTTAGGTAGGGGCAGAAAAAAACATGTTTTGGATATTTAGACAAAAGAAATTAATACTATAAAAATAAAGCAAGGAGATGACTGAGAATAGCATAATTTCTTGGAATGATACCACGGTACAGTCGTGGTAACATCAAAGGTACAGTTAAAATTTTCGGGGAAGGAACATTTGACAATGCATAGAGAGAAGACTTTCATATAAAATTTGTGTAGCTGTGAAACTGTCTGCTCCAACTGGATCAAGAAAAAGAAAATGAACATTGAGATATAGACAGTATGTCATTTCAATTTTGCTGGCCTATGTGAGCATTTTGATTTCAGAAAGAACAAATAAGGCTTAAATTTGGCGCGTAAAAAAATCCAGTAATAGAACAACCTGTCAACTTATATGCATGTTTGTGTAATAATAATAATAATAATAATAATAATAATAATAATACACAAGTCGTAAAGCAAAATTAAATAGTTTTTAAATCCCGATACTGTAACAATCCACAGGGCAAACGATACACGTTTTATTGTCTAACAGCTTAGAAGAAAATAAATGTACAAGTCCTCTGTGTTCCTATATTTATTTACCATCTGAGGAATTGCAGCACAAATTATTCAACTGCACACATGCCAATAATAAAAATATTTATGCATAAAATTTATTAGGGTTAAGCTTCAGTACATGCAAGGCGTGTACATATACATGTTTAGAGTAATAGGTAAATAAACATTCATCCATAGCCATATTTAAGCACCCAGATGGACACACATTTCTCATTTGGCCTTTTACCTAAATTAAGGGTCTTGGTGTCTGACTGAATTGACGGTCATCCTCTTTGTGCCACTGGATTTCCAGTGCAGAACATTAAAATGCTAAGGGCCTCTCAGACATGAGCAATTTTAAATCTCCCAGGCTCCTTCTATTAGACTTGAGACTTATTGAGGTAGAAACCATAAAAAATGAAGAAGGGAAATTTAATCCCTGAAATATTGATTTGCACATTAATATCATATAGGCGGAGGGCAATTTCGCTTCATGGAAATGACACATTGTCGACCCTTGGAGGATCCTAAGCCTATCGTACTGCAAAATAAGTCCGATTCTATAGTTATTAAGGGCTTCCCTCGCTAGCTTTACGAAAATTCTCTCTGCCTACATTTCAATTTTACAACACAGTATACATCTTTAAATATACATATGTTTGTGTTTGTATTTATGTATATACCCCGCATGTCGTATAGAATTACACCACTATATAAGTTCGTGTGCAACGTTAAAAGAAAAAAAATTAATTCCCCTTTCAAAGCCCAGTGACTCCTATTTTGCAATTTCTTATGTATTTACTGCATCACTGCGTGCTGACTATAACGGTTGAGAATTAATTTAAATTGCGATCATTTCCTACATGCTCCTGTAATTCCATGTATTATTAAAAGTAATAAGTATCTTTTCACAAGCCAAACGGATCGATTAAGCCAGTCAGATACATGTGAAAATGCTGTGTGTATAGCATACTGCTCTCAACGCAAATATAACCACTCACTCAAAAGGAAAATCTAAAACAAAACCATCGAAACATAATCATATCTGCAGAGTTGAATTAAATTATTACTTCCTTTAACAATTTTCTTTGAAAAACAGAGATATCTAATTAACTTTTTTAACACAATTGAGATACTATTACAAAAAAGCAATATCATAATAATAACAACGACAGTTATTATTACATTAATAACATTACATGAATTACTACAGATCGCCATCAGTAAAATACTCTCCGCAGTGTTATTTCTTAAAACTCCCATATCCGGAGGGGGAAAAAATCGGATTTTCCAAATGAAGATACGTTTATATCCGTTCGCAATAAAACTGTATTTTAAATTATGTAAAGTTCTTTTAAAGAGTGAAAACAAAAGCGTCTATCCAGAGAAGCGGGTTAAGGTTTTGCTGGGGAGCCGGAGAGCGCTGACACCGACAGTTACATACCCAGGTTTGCGCTGCGCTTGACCACAGCCCCGTTTTTTCTCCGCTCTCAATGCGGAGCGATCGATGCCCCCTGTCACTGTCGCGTCCCAATCGTAGCCAAGTCTCTGCCTCAAACTAACTAGCAACCACAAAGGCTGGACTCCCATCGCCTCCCTCGTTCCTCGTTTTTTAATCCCCCCCGCCGGTAACAAGAATAATGCGACTACGAGAATAATAACACAATGAACAAGCCGGGTCACTTCGCTACAGTGAAAAAAAAACCTCCAAACGACCAACATTGAAAAAAATCAAAAAAGGAAAATACCGGAGCAGAGGATCCTACGCCGTTGAACAGCTGTCAAAGAAGCAACTGGCCAATAAAGAAAAGTTTTTTCCACGTTTTTTGTTATTATCTGCAGTTTGATTTTTTCATCTGCTGGTGTATATATATATATATATATATATATATATATAGTTTTTTTTCATTCTATGGACCAGCTTGTACGACTCGTGTTTGGGCACAAAATCCGAGCTGCAGCTAAGGGAGCCTCTTTGCAGGTAACCGGAAAAACGCTCAAATTAAAACAGATACCGGATCGCCACGGGAATTAAATTAACCAGAGCGACTCTCTGTTTATCAACAACAAACATAAATGTTATTTCGCAAATATCCGCCGTCAGTTACAATATACATTTAACTGTCTAAATATTTGCAACGTCTATGTAAGGTTATAGCTAACGTACTGTTAAATTCAAAGGCACGGGTTTTCGCTCTCGCTGTGTAACGCTCATTCGTACGTAAGTAATAGAAAATAATCCACTATCTCCCCCAATTGAAATGTGAGCTCTGCTTCACGTTTCTATAGGAATACTTGTCCTCGATGACTCGATAGGGAATCATCTGTGCACATTTGTCTATTATATGCAATAAACAATAATAAGTAGTGTTTAAAGAGGTCCAGGTATTGAAGTAGTTTTGGCAGTGACTCCGGTGTCACTCATATTTGTTACTTTATTGACAGTCCGCAGCTCTTAAAGCTGATGGAACGACTATGGATAAACATACTGATAGACGTTTTTAAGAAACTGCTAAAAATGAAGAAAAAGAAAGATCGCGGAAAACTGCAGTAATCAGGAGAGCGTAATATCAAAGACTGCACTGGGTCAGACCAGAAAGATAATCAATACTAAACCTAAATTTAACACGAACTGCTCAATAAAAGTTAAAAGAAAAGAAAAAACTTACTTTTTCCCTCCCGCAGTTCACTCCGCTTCTTCACCTACTATTTTGTTTGTTAAAGCAAGTCACATCCAATGATAGAGAAAGTTAATAAAAAAAAAGGGAAAAAATGAAAAAAATAATAATCCTCCAACTTTATTGGAAAAAAATAATAAAAATACGAATTTTGAGAGGATGAAACGATCCTTTGGGTCCGGTTGGTAAAGCATGTGTCGACCGTTGCCTTGCAGTTTAGGTTGTGGAGGGGTTCGGAAAAGGAGGAAAGGAAATGAAAATCCGATATGTCTTTATTCTGCTAATTATTATCGTTTTAGCCCTGTTTAAAAAAATGGCTGATTAAGTTGAGTGCGCATGTCTTTGTGTGTCTATTCCCGATATGCACTCTGGGAATGAGAGAGAGAGGAAGAGAGAGAGGGAGAGAGACAGAGGGAGAGGGAGAGAGGGGAGAGCGAGAGAGAGGTGTAATTAGTGAGGTGATCAACAGTCTGTACATTGCATATGACGCGCTGTTTCGGCTTAGAAAGCTGCAGGGCAACAATGTCCAGAAATAAAAATAACGATAATAAATCTAACGGGACGTACTGGAGGTGTCTAAAATATACAAGTCGCCAAGAGAGCCGGCGAAGGAGCTTTTGCTAATCATCCAAGAATTGCAGTGAATCCGTATTTTCAGTGAAGATTCCGGACCACTGCCAACTAGTTTATATCCAACTAGGGAACATCAACAAAGACGTATCCCTAAATAATATAAGCACACGGTAGATGAATATTTAACTTAATGCCAACTTTTCTCAACAGTGCAAATACAATTGCCAAAACTGCAAAAGTTCATGAACGTGCATATTCAACTAATACAACCGCTAAGAACTACGTGTGCGTGTATTTGTAAAACGCAGAACAAGGTTTCCAAAATCTGGGGTGCGGTGTTTAAGAAATACATAAGTAACATGAGGGGTAGTGTCAAAATACTAACTGGTATTGTTTTTAATCCCTGAAGTGCCTTAAACTGTATTTTAAAGGTCAAACACCCGAAGTAAGTGTAAAAACGAGTCTGTGGGACTGCACTTACTGGATATGCAGGCCTTACGCTATATGTAAAATTATTGTATATTACACAGATACACTGTTTATACACCATTGCTGAAAACACGACGTGTTATGTTTCTTTAATATAATTTTCGTTTATCTGAACGCTTTTTCGGACACTTACGTTAACAAACAACCAGCAGCATAATAATACGATCAGGAGAGAATTAATTAACCACAGCAACTACGACAGAAAACGCCTAAACGAATAGTTTTTACCGTATTTATCTGGATATTGTTGAATATGGGCTACTTAAGATTATATAGAGACGCTATATTTTTTCCCAAAATATGAACTATGCGCTTGATGGTGTGGATAAAACTAGGTAAACTTAGCCTACACCAGTTAACCCATGTTTTTAAAGATACATCTACTAAGACAAGTACGGTCTGAATTATACTAACTTTATATTTTTCTTTGTCTCCTAATAGTCGCTATCGAAAAGAGACCCAGCGAGATGTTAATCGCAGAGAAAATGGGATCGCCTCATCTTTATGAAAAATCGAAGAAAGCGAATTGAGTGAGCTGGCTTTCCGGATCTCACGATAAGGATGCCGGCAGGACGGGACGGTGGCCGCAGTAACACTGGATCCCCTTAGCCTGTCCTTGGATTGTTATGTCTAGGTTCCTATTTGGGTTTTCAGCTCGGCGAAAGGTGGACAACGGAGGCGTTATTTTCCTTTTTTTCCGCTGTCCCTCCAGGGAAAGAAACCCTGCCAGAACCAAGTGCGATAAAGTGGACCGAGGCACGGGTATCAGTAATACTATCATTAAAATGAATGGAGGAGAAACTATCCCAGTACTAGCCTACTTTTAATTGTTTATCAGTTCAAATCTGAAGCGCTGGATTGTCGGTCGCACGAAATACATACGTTCTGGACGAGCATATTTTACAGCTGTCGCTTGAAGAATGTGTAAATACAGTTAAGTTTTTTAAAAATCGTCATTACCGGACCATTTTGTTCTTATTGATATAATTAGCGTCTCTCGAGATCTCGGCGTGACGCATCCATTTTATTATTTGCGTTAATTTCCCTGAAAGTGTTTTTCACAATGGAAAAAAGTCAAGCATGTGAAAAAGACCGCTGGCTCTTATCTGCACTCCGGTCAATTCCAAATCCCCCCTGTCTCCACCCTCTTACTTTCTCAGCTGGTGCTGCTTCTTCTCTCGGGGCTGTTTGACAAAGACCGTGTTAAAAATTTCTCTCCAATTCCCTATCTCCGCACCTTCAATTAATTGTAGATTGTTATCTGCGAACCATCCGCCCACTCAAGCTTTAGTGAGTGAATGTCCTTTTAAAATATCTTCGTCCGAAGAGAGACTGAATGTTCATTGGAGACGTTTTTTTCTTTATGCAGTTTGAGGAGACTTCAGCAAAAGGAAGCTTAAATGAGCATTATTGACTACAGTATTTTCTGATAACCGCACGATTCTCAGTATCGAGGTATTTATAATTCTTCATTGTTTTAATATTCTAAATTCCATGTAGATTTTTTTTCTCCATAGTGACTTCAAATGTGCAGTTGAGTCATACAAACAGCTACTTCAGTGGCTTTATCCTCCAGCTCCCATGGAATGCGCTGATTTTATGTATTTTGTTAGTAATCGTTCTGTTTGTTGATGTTTCATTGTTTGTTTTTATTATTATTATTTTGATAGTTTCTTTCACATTATATTCGTGAACCGCGCTTCTTATAATTTCTGTTAAAACGCCTGGCGCCCTCTGGGGTTTAAGAGGTCAGTTTTGACAGAGCTTGCCCCTTCTCTACTCCAGAATTGATCAGATGTATAAACAGAGCAACTCCGTATCCTTTTAAAGAACGTTAACAACAAAACACCAAACTAGCAGCCTAGTGCAGCGACTCTCTTGGTGTTACCACGGCGGAACAAACAAACAACTAAAATGAATTAAGTAATCGTTTAGCAAACTAAGAACAGCGCAAAAACATTTTAAGTGCTGCGTAGGGCATAAAAAGAACATAAGAGAAAAAGCAAAATAAAACAACAGCGCATATACATGTGCAGCTTTTGGACGTAAAATTGGAAACAACGGGCAAGAATGAGTTAGTTCTTAAATTCAGATATTCGAAGGTCATAAATGACGTGATGAACTAAACTATAATAATATCTAGTTTAATACATACTTTCCCCATTAAGATATAATATCAACATATAACGAATTCATTTTGATTATGTTGATTTAAGAAAATCTAGTAACCACCCGTTAACCCACAATGCACAGTAAATCCATACTGTGTATTAAACGTTGAACATAAACGAACTTTCCTGTTAAAGATGAATGGAAAAGTTGTTCGAGGATCATTAGAAGCAAACATTATAAGCGCGCACAATGAAATAGGCAAAATATCCCATTTCAATACTGTGTCTAAAATGCAAAAACGTTACCTCAGCGAAAATGACATATATTTTTACCTTTGGGATAAAAGGGCATGCCGTTCTCTTCTTCCCTTCTGAAGTCCCTGTTTAAGGATATAGATACAGATTTCAAAATGCCGAGATTTGGCACATGGCGATCGCAAAAGAGATGAGCGCAGTGATGCTGTTACAGAAAATGGGAAATAAGTTGGGACTGGGGGCTGCCTCTCTCAATAGGGATTTATCTAAGTTTAATTTAATATTCTGCAATCACTCGGTGATCGCATATAATTCATGGCGATTTCTTTAAAGACGAAAAGCGCTGTACTCATCCTACAGGATATGATCTCGAGAAGACAATGACTTTTCGTGGCTTTCCTTTCTTTTTCTGTCCCCTTTTCTGCCTTTTTCCTGTATTTTGCAACGAACGTAATTTTGGAGTCATATTCAGTGATTGTTTGATTTTTTTGTTGTTGATGATGTGGGCCTACAGATCTATGAACAATGTAATGCTAAAATAATTTCCAGCGTTAACATCGAAATACATAAATGGTTGTTGGTAAAACACTAAATCTTAATCAATGTATTGGGGCATTCCAATCGATTACATAAACGAAAATCTATACCCAGCATGGGAACTGCGCTGACTTCCTGTTTCTTAGTAGAAACAAGTATATATAAAAAGGAGTGAAATAACAATACAACATATTAATTCATTTAACAACCAAGTTACAGATGTTTTCAATTATTTTCATATACAAAACAACAGTCGATGTTCCGATGGCCTCAATTATAATAGTTCTCAATGCACAAAAACTTATTTATAATATGGAAATAAGACATATTTGATTGATTTAATTCATAGTGCTGTTTGCTATAAAATAAACAAATTCATTGTAATATTTCATCAGTTACGAAAAAATATATCCATTTGACGATCGGCGAATTACGTCGATCTGAAAACGTTAATTAACTTAACGTGATTAGTTAAAGCTGGGATTGTTTAAACAGGGAAACGCCAGTTAAATAAATGTATATGAAATCACAGCTGCTACCATGTGGGAGCCTGACTGAGTAGAGGGGCTTTTATATCGGTGGCATTCTGTTTATTTGATAAAGAAAATCAATGCAAGTGACTGCAAAGCATTTAGCGAGGCGTGTGTCGGTGAGTGGGGTTTTGAAAAGCGACTTCACTTGGTTAGTCGATCACATCAGGAAATCTACACTAAACTGTACACCCAGATAGACACTTGGTCACTACACTCCCTCTTTCCAATCTTTTCATCCCCTTTGCCCCCTCCCACTTGGCCCCTGCTCCTCCCTGTGCGGATCTTCTCGACGTTGATCCGTATTTAATTGACCAATAAGCAGAATTTCTCTTTTATTTGCGTATATGACGCGTTCCTCCTAATTCAAGGGACCCATTTGATTGCAGCTTTAATTTCAATGCACAAACCCCACTGAACAAGTTTAACAAAAGTCAAAATAGATTCGTTTACACATGGAGTCTTTGTTGATTATTTTTGTTCTGTATTTTGCCAATTAGAACCAAATCGTTAATGTAAACGCCTAGTTAAAGAACATTGGCTTTTGTTTTCCTGCCCGGGTTAATATGAGGTTTTGCTGTTTTATTCCACCTTTTAATTATTCTTTTGAATTTACTGCGTTTAATTACCCATTAATGTTAAATAATTATTTCATACATATGCGTAAAAAAATCGGTTTCAATCTCACATTTTCCTCTTACAGTGATGATTATAAAGGACATCAAAATTATGTTAACGAGGTTGGAAATTTTTGCCTACGTATTAAAGTACGGTAAACAAGCTTGCATCTGAACACTAAGCCGTCACAGGAAAATTACGACGTGGTCGTCTGTTTTGATGAGAAGTATGTGTTTCTTTTTTAATTTAAAGATGCCACCGGCTTCAGTTAACCTTTATACAACCCCACTTCTATGGCTATGCGTCCGTACACGTCTAGTAGCGCCAGTGGTCTATTCTTACTTTGTAAATAGCCCTTGTAACATTGGGCAACATCATCCAAGCAATAAATCAATAACATGGCGAACTAACAGATACATCTGAGCAGTCCTAGTCATCAAAGCCACAAGAAAAACAAATCTAGCAATAAACAGCCCAAATATTCTGTTTAGAGTCGCTGATTAATGGCATCCACAGCGTGCCATGGAAAATACGTGTAAATTATGCATAATATCACAATCAGTCAATTTTCAGGTCTTCGTCCGTGTTGTTAAAATACATTAAAGGGCGGGATATAATTATAGTTGGTGGGGCGGTTTCAGGGGACAGCATTTTGTTGAGCAAGTTTCCACATTTGAGACTGTATTTTGGAAAACAGGCGGATGTATTTCAGGCGTCTGGTAAATCAAATTCGACAAAAATGTATTATTTATTGTATGGATTATTTATTAGTTTATTTGTTTATTTTGCAAACACACCTTTGGCGTGCATACAGAAACACAGGGATGCACCGTCTTTCTCCGGTGATGCGAATGGTGGACCTATGACCTCGCGGCCAACTTCAGACTAACGCGCTTTGTCAGACGCGGAGAAAGACAGTCGCCATCACCGCATACATTTCCTTTGTCAAAACGTCCTCTTATAAAAGAAAAAAGGAAGAAATCACACACTGCTGCATAATCCTGTTTTATGTGGTTATTAAGTTTTCTGTTATCGTGATGATGCACATGCAGGGACAGAGAGAGAGAGAGAGAGAGAGAGAGAGAGAGAGAGAGAGAGAGAGAATGTCTGAGGAAAAGGGGAATACTGTGAACTCTGGACGTCATAGATAAATAAAATAAACAGATGATTCATTGTGTACACATTTTCTTAAAAAATATGTCAGAAACTTATAAAGTTTGATTATCATTTGCATTTCATACACTTCAAATGAATAGTTTTTTTTATTTAACATGAAAGACCAAGGATACTGTTGAATGTAACAGAATTATGTTTAGTCCAAGTATGTTTTTTTAGTTTCCTGTATATATGGAATTTAACATTTTTTTTTCTGTACAAGGCTAGACCTTAAAATACAAAATAAGCGAAAGACAGCATGTGCTACTGGAGGTGATGGTTTATTTTGGTATAAATATCTGTGGAGCTGGGATCTGTACTGCAAATGGACACCCTACCTCTAACACATCAAAGCTGGACCAAAATAAATGTAAAATGCACAAAGGTCAGAATACGCACAAAACACGGGCTATTAATACATTTTGTGTGATGAATGTCAAGATATATTAAGTGATATTTTCCAAAGATTTGCACACAATGCTGATGTTATTAGGAATCAAATAAAGAGATATATGTAAGAGTTTTGGATGTTTTTTTTTCCCTTTTGGACACATATCTGACCTTATAAAATTTTCATATGTCAGTGTTTATGACATTCTCTGTACACTCTTAGAACAAGAATACTGTTTTTCTACTCAGTAAATATGTTTGCAATTGTACTGGCACATATACAGACGATACAGTCACACTTTATTTTAAGAGTAAAATGTACACACTGTGGCGGTTTTGGGTTGCAGTGAGGGCTGGCGACCAGGATCTTCCTGTGAAACAGGAAAATCTCCAGTTTTCCTCAGTTGTTCATACTGGAAATGCACCCAGGGTCCAAATAACTGAGAACACCCCCTCAGTGCCGTCTAAAGGCTGGAATCCGTTTGCGCAGATATTTTAACAGTGCCAGCTAGGGGAAAAAGAGGGGGACAGTTGGAAAAATTGAAAAAAGGAGATGAAATCTTTGACTGGAGGAGCATCGTGAGTCTGCGGAGAAGCGCGTAGTGGCTGATCACGGAAGATGATTCCCATCTATTAGGTGAGTTTTTGGTTGGATGTTGGCTTTGTCTGAGGGTGGCATGTCAAGCAGAGGCAGGCAATAAGTGATCATTTTCTAATGCGAAAGTTATGGTGCGGGGATTGATTATTGCCACCTCCGTTTTTGCTTTCAATAATGCTTTTAAGTTTTTTTTTTACTAAAGAATTTCCCCTGGGACCAAAAAAGTTTCTCTTATGTCAATGTGATATACATTATTATTATGCATTTTAAATTTTTTTATAGAGAATATTTTGTCGTATATTTATATATATATATATATATATATATATATAGGTTTATATATACTGTGTG
>JAODUD010000033.1:13867549-13879215 GCA_026784285.1 Stomatorhinus walkeri | reverse complement strand
TATTGGCAATTTAACAGAACAAAAGCTTATATCCAAATATTAAAATTCTAACAATTAAAGTTGTTTTTTTGTGTGTGTAGTTTTACAGTTCAGAAGAAGCTTGGTCACATGTGAGGGAAACTGTATGACTCCTGTTCATGTCCTGGACTTTTCAGTAATTTCAAAGCGCACATTTCATGAACCGCATCCCTTGTAGTATAATATTGTTAAACTTTTGACCTTTTTCTTAGATACATAATTTGCTGCAAGAGCATCTTAACATGATCCAGTTTGAAGGCAAAGCCTGATAATCCACCTTTACCACATTATTACTAGACCTCCGGCAGCTGAAATGTTTTCTGTTTTGTATTTTCACTTCGTGTTCTTAAATAAGAGGTCCTTTGTTGTCTGCTGCCCGGTTGGACCTAATCGAAAACAGTCCATGATATGAAGGGCTGTTTTTTTGGGTCTAGGCGAATTCCGAACTTGTTTTCAAAAATTATACTGAGAAAGTGGCGGTGATGCACGTGTGTCGACGCGGCGTGCCAGCAGATGTGCGCATGCACACGCACGAACGTGCCCGTGTGCTCAGACAAACTCATGCGCTTTACTGTTTCAGCTGACAGAAAAATAAGATGCTGCAGTGGAAAGGAAAATTGCGAAAAAATGACTGGATTTCGTGAGCTGAGATTAAATGGGGTAAAAACAAACAAGCAAACAAAACAAACGGAGAATAAAACAAACAAACAAACACACAACTATTTAATAGTAAAAATGTGGCCACAGACTCTGACAGCTGGAGTGTGAGGACCTACGAACTGCTGAATTGTGTCGTCTTGGGTAAATGCGTTTCACTGATTTGTTTTGAGGGTAATATTCTCTTTAAACAGCTCCGTGTAAATTGTGTGTACAAAGTCATTGGATGCTATTCCTCAAGACAACCTGTGTGGACGGCTACCTGCTGCTGCGAGTGAGGTAATCAATAGCAGGAAGCAGAGGCGAGCATGGGTCCAGGAAGCTTCTGAGCAGTTAGTGCTGATAAAAGCAGACCAAGTCAATATTTGGGAATAACAGAGGAGAAGGATAATAGACAAAGGGAAGCTGCATATGCTGCGATGTGTTCAAACAGGGCCAGAATTAATGCACTGGCACCAGCTGTTCCAGAAGGCTCCAAAAGACATTATCTACTGCAAGTAAAACTAAACTATAGTAAAATCAATGCTCTGTGCCCCAACAAAATGTGGCACAATTTACTGTCATAAAACAGTTAGAATAGTGTTTTTTTTTTCTTTTTTCTCCCATGTAATCTCAGCTTATGACGACATGTGGACAGTGATGTTTGGGTGTCGTGTCTGGGTCTGTTTTACTTGGTTGCGCTCTCTGAAATTTAAATGCCATTATTTTTTATGACATATACACAACAGTGTAGAATTTCCTAATGATATAAGCATGAAATTAGAAAGAACAAGTTGACGTATCCAAGTTCTTAAATTTCCGATGTGACAGAAAAATCAGGTTGATGCCGTGCATGGACTGATCTCTTCCAGCTATTAGCTTGTTTTATGCAATATAAATTTGTGCTCGAAGATTATTTTGACCATCAATCTAGTCAGTCAGGGAAATACGTGAGTTGTATAATGTTTTAGCTCTTTCCATTAAAGGAAATAGCGAGTTTTAATAAAGTACGTTCATGGATTAATAATATCAACCATGCAGACGTTTTACTGGCAATTTTTGACGGGTTGCATTCTCAGATTCAGACTGCAAACTGTAAACATTGCATTTTGGAAAATTTCTGCTTTGGGTCAGACTCATGCACTAGCGTGACAAGGTCGCCAAATATGTATTTTTTTTCATAAAAGGAACAGTAAGAATGCATACTGGAATACAGAGATAAAGGGATCTTTCTTAATGCCCTTTAATGTGAAAATGAATATTATTCCATGCAGGCAACAATACGGTAATGTTGGCAGGAGTTCTGTCTACATTGCCTGGCACTGGGCCGGGAGGAGACACAGACATGTAATTGAACATGTGAGGTAGCCAGGGTCTCCATGCCACACGCTAAGACGTCAGGACTGTGGCAGCGTCACGCCCCTCTTAAGTTCATTGCAGAGCTGACTCCATGCTGATTCCTGCAGGGGAGGGGTGCATATTTGTTGGCAACATTTGTTTGAGGACACCGTATCTACTAAGACTAATAAATTGGCTAAAATTAAGGGCCGGCTGGGGTTCGAATTTGGGGGCTCGGCTCTGTTGACCACAACTTACTGTATGTCCCGTACTCCTCATATTCTCCCCAGGCAGAATTTCCCAGACTTGCCCTACCAAGCTAGTGGGATGATTGGCATTGCCAGTCACTGGAGGTGTTCACCAAATACAGACAGCTGGGTGAAGTATGAAGCGCACCTCAGAGAATAAAACGTGTGGTTTGTCGGGTGAGTGGGCTTAGCGGCTTTTTAAACAGTCACTGAACCCAGTACCTCTCAGAAAAAGATCAGGGAGTTGGGTTGCAACCAGTGAGTGTTGCAGATAATTTTCAGGGGTTATGGCACAAAAGAGGCGTGATAGAGGTGGCACATGGAGCAATCCTCTGAAGCAGATAAAAGATGCAGTCGACTTCTTTCTACACAAAATAATAGTGCACAGCATAAAAAACTGTTCCTTAAATTATACAATAATTATGCCAGTTATGGAATTATGATTTGTATATATACATGCAATTCTGGGTATTACAAAAATTACAGTTGTGTGACATAGATTGGTTTGGGAAAGCAGAGGTCCACATCCTGTATTAGACCTCGCCCAGTGCCAGAGAAAATGGAGGGGCACACGGGGAACGAATCGGATTTCGGGGTGGGTGGGGCCACAGTGGCGATGTAATGATGTGAATACAGACAGCATCAAGGCTATAAAACGCGAAGATTTGACCTGACATATCCCCAGCATTGGCACATTGTCCGTTTAAACTGGCACACACTGATTGCACACATCGAGAGGGCAAGATGAGAGGCGAATCCTCCATTCTACATTCATGAGCTTCCAACATGCTATCCATATTCACATGCAGAAAGTTTCTCTGATGAGACAGATGTCAAAGGGAGATGGCTGTCATATCTGCCCCAACTTAAATGGACTGGGTGTCACCTTCTACTCCCCCTGGTGAGGTCGCGTGACACAAGATGTTATCCTGTAGGTCAGGGAGACACCTGGCTCAGACAGATGCTCTCTGACATCGGTCATGTGACCACAAGTCACATGGTGTTCCCTGGGCATTGTACGGCATTAAAAACATGGGTGAAATTGTGAAAATGGCTTTTGTTAAGTGATAAAACAGTAAAATAACAGCTCTCGACATTTCAGAATGCAGTGTCCATGTTGACATGCATTCCTTTAGCCTTTAAGAAGCTGACTCACGTGCTAAACTGAACACATCTGTTAAATCTGAATTACAAAATAGTCCTTGTGACTCACAGAGTTGCAAGTGCACTCTCCTTTAACAAGTTCAGTGAAGACAAGTGAAAATTCGAGGTAATCCATGTGGTATTTGTATATATTTGCTTCTGGAGGAGGATAGTGTGTTTACCTGCTGTTCTGACTCCGGTGTAGGATTGGAGTTTGTAATAAACAGCTTTTATTCACTGGCAATACAGAACTAAATACCAAATCACAAAAATTCCTGAACTGAAGGGTGTTGGGAGTCAATCTTTGTGCCATAAGTATCAGTCCTGCACTCTTAGAGTGGAATTCCACACAAAAATTATATTAATTCTCACCAGATGATGTCCTACATATCCAGAAAATGGAACTCTATTACATGCACTGTTAACAGAGATCTGGCTGTCGTTTTTCTCCTGCAAAATTTCCACCTCTGACATTACCAGAAAGCATTTCTTCTCTCTCGTACTGGAGGTCTGTGGAGAGTAGACTTCGCGCATGCTGCAGTTTTGCAGTACATTTCTGATCGCCACGATGACACACATGCATCCACAAATACCCCTGATTGGCTTCAGTCAATTGATGCCGGGTCTTTAAAGGATGCTCCCATATTTTGGTATCTGAACAAAAAAACTGAGCCCTCCACACCCACTTCTCATCCTCAGTATCCAATGAAGCCCCGGTGCTAAAAAAAAGTTAAATGCTGGTCTAGATGACGAGATCCTCGGTGGGAAATGAACGGGATAACTGCTGCCTTTCATGCCCTTAACCTCATGCCCACAAACGAAACACAAACACAAAAAATGATTTTTATTTTCAGTAGAAATGTTAAAATAGAAATACTGAAATTATAGAGCAAAACTCAGTATGCCTCTAACCTTACGTAAAATAACTCATTTTTTTGTATTATAATTACAAATTTGAATAGCAAAAACACATTTCCACATACCAGGTTGGCTCAGTGTTGTATATGCAACTAATTTATCCCCACTGCCAACGTCTGTCATGTGCCTCATATAACCAGTCACCGAGTATAGAAACTTCCAGCACACAGAACTGTGCGTCTCTTTGTACAGCTGCCGCCATCTGGGTCCAGGGGAGCATTTTGATTGGATTGCAATGGCCATATCAGTCCTTTGATTCTCTGCCACTTTAAAAAGGCTGATTTCTCAGCCTCCCGCTGTCCTGCGGAAATGTCATGTGACAGTCGTATCTCACTGTCCCTTCTCCGGCCTCCCCCTCCCCCTCCCCTCCCACGCTCTGCTTCTGCATTTATGGTGATTTCCATAACACCTTGATTTTTCGGGCAATCAGTCCTCCAGATCCAGGGTTGGCAGGATAGATCAGCTGCCCAGTGTGATGTAGACATAAACAGACAGGAGCTGCATGTATGTTTCAGCACAAGTTTCAAAAGTGGAAATATAAAATATCACCACGACTTTCTTCAGTCTGCAGTGCTTCTCAAGTCCTTCTTAGGAATGGACGTTCAACTACTTTTAAGGTCACAGGCAGTGACAGTCCAGTAAAAAGCAAAAATTACATATAACACACGCATTAAAATCAAATGGGCAGATTCAGTAATCTAATATATTTTTTATATTTAGGAACATCCATGTTGACTTTTTTATTGGAAATGACTACAGTACAGCACTTTTCATTTTTAAACTCCTTTGATCTTGGCAGTTTAATCCATCAGTCTTTTTCACAGAGACCTTGGATAAATTTCCCATGATAAATCACAGTACAGGCGAAAGATAAACAAATTGCCCTCTCACTACCAAATCATAAGCATTGATTTGCTTCACATTGATTTACACATTTGTAGTCTTAATAAAAGATTAAAAGGCAGATGAAAGCTTTTTTGTTGTATGCCCACTGTGAACAAATTTCTCCAGGACAAAGAATTACTAATATTTTGTCTCTGTACTCAGGCATAATCTAACAATGCTATATTTCTGGAATCCCAAAAATTCTATCAGCAGATGATTAGTGCGGTTTGACTGGTGCTGGAAGGTAGAGTTTGTTGATATTTTGCTCCTTTACAACCATGCTGAAGCATTAAAAACACTATTGCCACCGGAAACGTGCAGCACCCATGCATATGACATGACTGACGTGGGACACCCGTGCCGAGCAACACATTCCAGTGTTTTCATGCATGCGAGGAGGCCACATGACGTACCTCCCACTCAACAGTGCACGTGGATACACACAGCACACGTCACGAAAATCCTTATGTCGCCAGACCCGACATCCCATTTTTATGCCAGACATGGACTCGGCCCAGATTTGCAGAGGACTGTGAATTACGGGAACATGTGGATTCACCCTTTCCCCGTTTTTATAGCTAAAAGTTTTCATGGGCATCTGCAAAATGTAAACAAACAACGAAAAACAAGAATAATAATAAAACATCAATTGTCCATTGGAGAATGACGTGCTTTGTAGCTGTCCTGTCATATCGCATCTAGGGGAACGGGCCATGGAATCGTCAGCTTGACTGGTTTGCTGACGTCCCCAGAGGACCCCCCCCCCCCCCCCTCCACTTTGGCTTTGGAATCTTCCAAGAACAGCCTCTAGGTTATGAATTAGTTAGTACCTTTGTCCTTTCTTATTACTGCTTGGATGAAACCTACACCTGCTAAGATTAAGGTGTGGCCCGACGATGGCCAATAAATTGGAGTGGATTGGCTCGCTTGCAGTTTAGTGGTCCCAAGTCGAATTCAAACAGAAGTATGAAAAACAGGGAAAGTTTACCCGGCCTCGTGTCTCGCCATTGCCTGTGATGTGTTCGAGCCCTCCTTCCATCTCTCTTGGCAAACAGGCACACTGGGATCCGTCTTCGTTCTGCGAGCATTTGCTTAAACCCTGAGCGGTTCACGGAAACAGCAGTTTTACTGTGCCCGGTTAAATGTTAAACTTATATTTAATGTATGACATTTTCTCACAAATCATCTGGCCGGAGACGTGACCCAGGGGTATTTTTGCAGATTGCTTTTTCAGTACCTCAGCAACTGTGGAATTATTCTTTCCTGAAGAATCCCTTTGAGTTTGGCGAGGTGATCACCTCCGATGGCAGGGGCTGTCCCAATCTGGAACAGCTCAGAGAAAGTGATATCACGATCGCACAGCCGCACTAAATTGAAACCATCTTGGTGACTGGAGGCTGTATAAAATAACCCTACATTATATAAAGTGTAACACCCCATTGGTGAGCAATACAATTATGCTGTTGAGTTTTTTTTTTTTTTTTTAATGTGGGCTACATTCGCGATTTCACTGTCATCTTTATCAGTAGTGTAATATCACTTACATGAGCAAGCAGCATCTTTTATCTAAAAGTAAATTTAAATTTAAAAACTCAAATTAATCATACTGCCCAGTTTCAAGAGAGGATACACATAGGTTACAATTAATATCACTTCAACTCCAAAAAAAATCCCTAACATGCTCACAACATGCTTATTATGGCACATTTATTTACACATCTTGTTTACCATATTTCATCATCTCAAAGTCTCAAAGTATCATTTACATTTCTATATTATATAAGCTATGTTTTTAGCCTTCTTCCTGTTACTCTGAATATTACCGGTAGTGTACTTACTGTTTCATAAGTAGGTACGGCCATACTTACCATATTATCTGAAAAGGACAGAATAGAAAAGTTCTGTTAAGAGTGAGTGTTTAGGCATGACAGCATAAGCAAGACCACAGCTACAGCAAAACCAGCTACAGGAAATTTCTGCACAAAGTCCACCATAGGATATCTATTAATCTAAGACAAGGCTGATGGTCTTGCTTTAGAATATGTGTATTATTTTCCCAGTAGCTCTAATTAAGTGATTATGAAGAATTAATGCTAATGGAGTGTAATGAACAAAAGTGACGCAGAGTTAGCATTGTGTGTTCTGCCCACTAAAGCAATAATCAACAGAAGAATTAGCCTTTCCCTTTAGGGCTATGCTAAGGCCTGTTTTTAATTGAGACCCGCAGGGATTTTCACACGCATCAAGCTATGCGAAAACAGCGGCTGCCCGACGAGTCTGTGTTTATTCTGAGTTTGTTTTTGCTTGAATGCGAACCTATTCACTGATTGCTGAAAACGATCCACGTGGCACCTGTCACTAGGACAGGGTCACAATTGCAATTTGCTTTGATCAACATGCATCAATTGATCAATTGCTGTCACATCCTCAGCAAATGTACTGGTAAAGTATGTTTAAAGTATCTTTTCAAGATGTGTAAATGTTTCTGCTCTGTGATTAAAATATGAAACATTGCCCTGCATTATATTTATTTATAAATGTTGCCTAGCAGATGCAAGTATAAGAAAAAAGGAACACAAATTGGAGCAGATTCCCTTTCTGGGGGGGGGGGGGGGTGTTTGTGGTCGGAAATTTGGGCTCTTTGCTAGCCAATTAGCTTCCAGTTTAGCAGTTGGGCCATCCCATTTGTGGTCCAGGCCTGGTGCTGGACACCTCCCGACCCTGTGTGATTTATCCTCCAGAGTCTTCTGCCCCAGGCAGTCCCTGGGGGGTCCTCAACCCTGCTCTTCCTCTCCTGTCCAGCCTGTGTTTGTTTTCATGCAACTCGGTTGTTTCAGCTCTGATCACTTCTTTTGCCAGGTTCAGACTGTGTCTCTGTTGGGTGACTCTGCATTGTTCTTGTGGACACTTTCACCCACGGTCTTTCCACGACTGCCTGTGCCTTCATCTCGCCTTCCTCAATTTTTACTGACAGGAACATGACAGGCAAGGATTATCAAAGAATTAAGCTAAAGAAGAAATCCTACATAAGTTCATAGGCATATCACCTATGAAAACACATTTATTTAACTACAATGGGTGTCCGGCACTAATGCCGATATCGCCCAGCTAAACCGACAAAACAGATATAGATTTTTTTCATCTTGGTGACAGTGTTTAAAATCCTTCCACTTCTCTGCCGCTCTTTCTATTGATAGATCGTGACATCATCTGTCAACAGGAGGAAATACATGGAACAGTTTCAGAAATCATCACGCTGTTAGAATTCAGCCTAAATCCAACCCCTTGAAAATTTAAAAAGGTGAACCGTTTGCCCTTGATATGCAACAAGAATCCAGCAGTTTTTGTAACTTGGAATAAAAATAATAAAAAAAAAGAATCAACAGTTACATGGATGTACATTTTAGAAGTCTATAAGTAATTAATTGATTTCTTTAGTAAAATCACACAAAGAGAAAAATCAAGCAACAATCTTACATTTTTTTTAAATATGCATACATTGCTGCAGATCTTTTCTCATCTAATCAAGCATCGCATCAGCTTGTCTGATCTTTGTATTTCACTAATACTTATTTGTTTTAATTATCTGGAATATATAAATGCCTCTAGTATTCGTTCTGAATCCCACTCTCTCCTCCTGTTTATTTAAGAGTGCCCCACAGTAACTTGAAATAATATACTGCTCCGCTCTGGGACTTTGAGAGAGCCTAACATTTCCCAGCAACTCGCAGCCAGTCTCCAGTTCTCTCTCTCCTGCTACGCTTCACCTTTAATATGGTCACATGACTCTGCAGAACAGGAGGACCCGCTAGTGTCAACGTGCACCAGCAGAAGTTTATTTTGCAGATCATGTGCAACGTGTTTGCTGTTAAAAAATGTCTTAATAAGGCTCATTGCTTGTCTTTCTGTCTACCTCTTATATCTTTATGTTTATTGTTTGTAGGGATGAGGCCTGGATGACGGAGTATATATTCAGTTGTTTGTATTTCTGTCTTGTTTTATTGTCTGGTGGGATGAGGCCTGGATGAGGGAATACACATTCCATTGTTACGCAGAAATACACATTCAATACACATCCATTTACATTTTGCCTTAAAGGACCAAATACCCATTTTTTCCAGCAGCTGAAACACAATCGGAGGAAAGATAAATGTATCTGTCCTTTTTCTCAGCTGCTGGTGGAAATCTTGCTATCACCATATTTATCTTAATAAGACAGCATAGTGACAGTCGCTGCCATAACAAAGAATCTCACCTGAAAAATTTTAATCCTAGATTACATTTCCATAAGCCTGGAAATGGACCCAAGTGAGCATCACTGTAATATTGCAATACTAAAGTGTATATTTTTAATTTTATAAGGTCATTTAGCATCTAACTTGTGCTCTACTCAATTCACTTTTCCAGATTCCTGATTTTTTTATTAACAATCCATTTCCTGCTAAAATCCAGAAGTGTTCTTTTTCCCCAAGAAAGTGATAATTAAAATAAAAATGAATAGAGAAGCAGTTTCTTGTTGAAAATAATGAAGAGCCTTAACTGCCCAAGACATGACAGAAACTGTGCAGAAACTAGCTAACAAACCCTAATTCTGCCAATAGGGCTGCACGATATTGGATTTTTTTTTTAAATCGTGATGTGTTTTTTTTTTTTTTACCCAAGATAACTATATCCAAACAGAAGTTATTATTTACAAATAGAGTATGTCAAAAAAGTTTGTGGTGTTGCGATGAGTTCTCCTGACAAACAACTCACTTTTACTCAATATTGTCTCCACGGGATTCAAAATATTTCCATACAGTGGAAAATAAATGTCTTTTAGTGATAATTTCTTGTTCACTTTTCTCTTCCTCCTCACTCATTCTTGTTAAATGTCTCCCAAATGCACCAAACTGCCCATGACTGAGTCCGACAGCAAGACTGAGAATGATACAGCGCATACAGAGCTCATGCAAAAGCAGCAGTGATAAACTTTATTTAACATGTATTTGATCATCTTGAAAGGGAACAATCATTAACCTTGTAAAGCTTGCTTTGTTTTGTTTCCTATGACAGTGTAAAGATGTTTCGTAAAACTTACTGAGGATCTTCTTTGGCAAATTCAATCTTAGTTCCCCGCCCCCACTCAGCAAAATTTATCGCCAAAACTTCAAAATACCGGAACTGTATTGCAAGATGCAGATTCTGCTGTCCTTGCGATGCGACAGTTGCATCTCCTCCTGAGACCCCACCCATTCATTTATTTAATAGGAAACATATTTATTCCTTTTGTACACTAAAGAGGACATACTGTGAATTAAAAAATAAAAATAAATTTGAACAAATTGAAAAAAAAGCTAAATTGTAAGATGTCTTATTTCCTCCAAAGACAAATAACCTAAAATTAAAGGACACTATTTTCCTAGGGTCTCAGGGGGATATTCCAGTATTAACATCACCCAGTCCTACTTGCCAAGGTAACAGGACTGTTAAGGCTTTTGCATGAAAACATGGATGAAAATATCAGGTTTTTAAATTTATTTTAAGATTCTGTCCAAGATCTGGGCAAGCGAGGAAAGGTAAACACATGATTTCTTCACACATATGGCCGCATGCATATATGCCCCTAGTCTTCATCTGAGCATCCTCTCCTAAGGCGAATACAAGAAGCATGGAAAGGCAGAGAGGGACCTGTGGATGAGGATTGGCAGCCTGTCAGAGGTCCTGGCTGGTCCCCTTTGCTCTCGGATGTCACGACAGTGAGACCCTGACTCTGCCCAGCATGCTGCCTCACAGAGGCACAGAAAACCCAGCATGCTGCCTCACAGAGGCACAGATAACCCAGCATGCTGCCTCACAGAGGCACAGATAACCCAACTCCACCATGTCCTCACTTCATGTTTGTGAGTAAAGTTCATCGCAATTTTGACATGTAAACATTTAAAATACTAAGTCATCCTTCGCAATGCTTCATATTTTAATCACAGAGCAGAAATATTTCCGCATCTTGAAAGCATACTTTAAATATACTTGATCAGCTCATCCACTGAGGATGTGACAGCGATTTGTCGCACGGTGATCAAAGCAAACGGTTTTAGCATGTCCCGTATATGTCTTAAAACGGCACCCATGGCACGCATAAGAAAACGATAAAAAACACCCATTCCACGGGGTAAAGTCGTGCGCTACTTAAACAGACGGTATGAATGGCAACTCCCTTTGAGCGGCTCCTCCGGCCGTCTTTCTCTGCAAGTAGCTGCAGCACAGATCAGAAACACAGCTGTGAGGACGCTGCCGGCTTCTCCGCCACTGGGGCAACACATGTGGTTTGGGACACAAGGAAAACACATAAACTTTCTCCTGCTGAAGGCTTTAACGTCCACGTCTGAAACATTTGACCCTCGCTTACTCTCTCCCATTTTGTTCCTACTTTCTCATGCCCCGGGGGGGGGGGGGGGGGGGGGGGGGGGGGGGGGGGGGGGGGGGGGGGGGGGGGGGGGG
>JAODUD010000033.1:13832873-13843029 GCA_026784285.1 Stomatorhinus walkeri | reverse complement strand
TCACACTATGGGGACATTGTGTCCCCATAAGGATAGGTATACCCGCTCACACACACACACACACACACACACACACATATAACATCAAACACCAAACGCGACCAGCCGGCCATACAATATACATAGGAATACATTCACGCCCACAAGCACCTGCATAATCATGAATGTAGATTTACTAACATATACACACATAATGTCAACCTTTCACAGGTCGGCGAGAAGAGGTGGGTGTTTGACAATGACTTAAAAATGATCAGTGTTGGGGCAGACCAAGGTAAACTGTTCCATAGAAAATGGCAGGGATGAGGCTCAGAATTCAGTTCTATGGTGCCTTACCTAGCATTTAGCAGTTAGCAATTATTTAGACCAAAAGCAAATAATTTTTCATTTCAAAACATACTTTCTGTTGGTTATTAATGCAACATTTTCGCATTTCAGGCTGCTGAATGATGGTCACCAACCAAACTCTTATTGGTTCTACTATATTACCCTCAGTTGTCTTTATACCTTCATACTAGAGACATCTCTGAGTATCTGATTACTGAAATGTCACCATATATTACAGATTTCCTGTAAAGTTAAACTTAAACTTACTTTTTACACCATAAATCATTGTGGTGAAGCATTGCACAGAAATGATTTCTAAGATCACACGTCACAAGTTTATCAATAATCTGAAAGCTTTATCTATTATACATTTTGTTTTTATTCCTGACAACAGGCAGGGATCCATGTTTAAATACAATTTTTAAATATTTTAAAGAATCAATAAATTAATTCCATTATTGCCACATGAGGGATATTATCTTACCTGGGAAGTGCTCTCTGCAATTGATTTCTGTAGCTTTGTAAAGTACAGCCCCCGCTAAGCACTTGGCTTCTCTGGTGAATTCCACCCCACAGACCACAAACCGTGTTGCGGTCCAGGCCGCATATGCTGAGAAGGCCTACAGCCCTTCTAGGAACACCACAGAATAATCACAACACTCCCATGCCTAAGCTTACCTGGCTTTTAAAGTAGCTAATTGGGGCTGTCAGTGATTTTTGGGGGTTTTTATTTTGTCCTTCTGGAATACTTGCAAATATGTTGGATCTTTTTCTAAATTGCTAAAACAAAGTAAACAGACGGGCCTTTCATAGGCAGTAATTTCATTCCCTTTCTGTATACTCTCCATCAACACCATTCATAATTAATGGATTTCTGGATCGCTTCTGGCAGTATTAAGTTTCATTCCTTGTTGTTTGTCAATATCTCTGACCAGCTACGGTTTTATTATTGACGACGTCTGCCCACATATTCCCACATAATTAAGTTACATTTCAAACTTCAAGCTATTATTTTCTCCCTTCTCTTGTATCATTCCCGGAAGTGTTTGAAATGACCGCTTGGTGCTCTTAATTTCGTCTGCTGTTTCATCCTTCTCCGTAGGTGTCTATTTTATTGTTAAAGGTCACCCACATTTGTCTGGCACAACAAAGGCAGCCCTTAAAGTTGCCGGTGGTTTTGACAGACAGTGGTATCCTATAAGTGATGGCCTTAAGGACAGACCTGGCACTGAGAGACAGTCACCACAGCAAGGGAAATAACAGATAACAAATCATGCCACAATTTCTCTTCCTGGCGTGATTGACGACTTCACAGTGGGTGCAACTTTTCAATGTCTTCAGATTAAAAACTCCTCAAACAAATGAGTTCTAAAAATACTGTCCGGGGGCTCTGAGAACGAGGGCCTGGACTTTAATGCATTTTGCAAAGAGAAAGGAAGAGATACAGAAAAGAACAAGGGCCTGGGGAAACGGCTTGTGTGTTTCAAAAGGTACGGATCTGCGAGATGTGCCTCAATTACTCATCTCTTCCTATATTTGTCATGTGCTTTTAAACAGTAAATGAAGAGACGGACGTAGAGTTAATGCAAAGGTCATAATTTATGTACAGGAATAAGTCATACCAGCATCCGTAAGATGCGTTAGACATCCATAAGATTCAATCCAGCATCTGTGAGACTTCATCCAGCCACCACAGGATCTCTGCTGCCAGCCATGAGATTTGTACTGGGAACCGTAAGATTCGTACTGACAGCAATAATGTAAACATCATGTATGCCCATAGAGAGTGGATTTTTATGGCATACAACTGGGTTAACATGCTAAACATGATGATCGGCTATGCAATTTAGTATGTATTGTAACCCTTTATTTTTCATTTAATCAGTTGTAATACAGAACGTGCAGTCGCAATTTTTTGAAAATGCAAGTAAAATATGCAATTAATTTACCAGTCCATGTTTAAATAGCCAACAGAGCAATAAAGTCGATGATATACTGCAGGTCATTAAGAGGAGAAAAGTTTGATTTTATGGGCATGGCGTGACTTAAGCATAGATGACCTCTGTTTCCACAAATGACATCGAACCCCTTTTTAATATAATCATAGTGAGCTGTATATCAGTCAAATACCCCCATAAAGTATTGTAGGCCTACACTGCTTGAAAAAAGTACTTTTTCTTATACACCAGATATCACTGAGTCATGATAGATAGATAGATAGATAGATAGATAGAGAGATAGAGAGATAGATTGATAGATGGCAATCTGCAGTTTTGCCTGAATGCTCTTTAGATTAGTTATATTTAGATCAGTTATATTATTGGTTCTATAGCATATTATCATTCATTCAAGCAGTTAAATAATTTACAACTACCTTACTGTCTTATAAATGACACATCGCAGCTTAAACAAAAATGATGTAAATAATGCACCTCACACACACACACACACACACACACACACACACACTAAAATAAAGAACTGCATTGCTGTATACATTTACCAAATAGCATTCAGTCAGGATATTTCACGTATCAGTCAAAATGAAATATTCATTTGAGAGGACCATTAAAACCTGCAGTTCAGTGACTGAAACTGACATGCAGACACAAAAACATCAACCACATGTGAACCTTAATGTTTTACTATACTTCAGGTTTCTCTGAAACCTTAAATGTTTCTCTAAGGAATAAGGTCCTTGCCAATGTGTTCGTATGTAGCAAGCATTTACATTTATTTATTTAGCAGATCCAAAGTGACACAATGAAAGCAAATCCAGCCAGTCCTTGGAACACCTAGGATTAAGGGCCTTGCTCAGGGGCCCAATGGTGACATTACTCTGCCAACTGTGGGATTTGACCCAACAAGCTTCTGATCATGGACAAAGAGTCACACACAGGCCCTTAACAATTCAATTCAATATACATTTCACTGCATACAGGTTTCTCAGTCTGATTTGTTTGGAGAAAGTAAGAAAAAAGAAAACGTATATAACTTTAGTAGATGCTTACGTGCCACATTAGGATTCATTGGGTCTGATGAGATTGACTTGAACCCAAAATAACAGAGGGTGGCAGGTTCTGCACAGGATATACTTTTGTCTTTCATTATGATGCGTTTTGTTGCAAGCTCTACTTAGACATTGATTAAATGTTCCAGCCGCAACATCTGGCTGTGTTACGGGCAGAACATCTGGAGCTGTGCTTAATTTCACGTCAAAGTTGGACAGGAAACACCTGTCTAGATGTAAAATAGGGGGGGGGGAAAGGGGAAGAAAAACACACAAATCCACCTGTTTGCGAAACATGTCAAAGTTGTCACATTAAAAGCAAAGTCAACAAACGAAGGGAAAGAAATCGGCCTGACAACCGATAACGAACACATTTAACACACCCGAATGTTATCTCATCTGTCTTAATTCATGCTGAATGAAATCCATTCTTCTGAAGGTGTGGGGAACCATTGCTGTTCCCCAATTACTGCAGCATAAAGCTTCCAGATGCCAGATCGTTCTTCCCCTTATTACCAGATTAAAGGATTCAAACTTGGACCAAACTCTGCAGCTGCTGTGAAAGTAGTGGAAACACCGAGTTGAGAAGAATAGATGACATATAGCATTACACAATACCAGGTGTATTATGCTCTGACACAATAAGGGCTGAGAAGTACACAAGGAAGCTGCGTAGGTCACGCACAAATTGTGCGAACTTAAGTAATCCTTATGGTAAATTGGCATTGTCCCTCAATCAGATTGTTTCATCTGGAAGAAATAAATCTTCAGAAAAATTGATAAACGTGACCTGGTGCTAGTGTGCTAGGAACTTGTACACAAAGGCTTATGCATAGTCGTAACCAGGAACACAGTAGGTTGCCCCCCGAGAATCCTGTTTTCAGTTTAAGCATCGTTTTGGATTCAGAACCAGCGAAAGTTATTTAGTCAGAAAGTTATAAAGTCAGAAAAGGCATATGTTATTTACACAATAGATTTGTGCACCAGAGAATCGCACCACTTTTGCCTTTGTGGCAGAGGAGGAAGGTGCGGGGAGGGTGAAGAACAGGCAGATAAACAGAACTCATTATTTCAACAAAAGTATTCAAATTAGAAACCAAAATTAAATTCTTTATGAGACTTTAGGAGGGCCCCCAACTCGGGCGGGGCCCCAGTTAGTCAGGTCCACCATTACCTGCGGTGGAGGACTAACACTATGCGCGGAGCACCGGTGTGACCCAAAATGTTAAAGTTACTTCCGTCGATCTCGGCCAGGTCCCGTCACTCCCCGACGCAAACAGGCAGTCAGGTTGCTGATTTATGGTGACGCAATTTAACTTGGTTTGGAAGCTCCCTTCCGCTACCACTTTCATCAACCCGCATGCATCTCAGACGGCCACAGTCACGGATTCTGCATCACTGAGGGACTGGGGATGGTCATAGGTAGGTGCACCTTGGTCGGTGTCACTTTGTTCATGGGAGCACATAGATTAAAGAAATAAAAATGGGATTTGTGACAAAAGGGAGGTCTTAGAAACAGGTAAAAAGTTCAAAATATTCAACATCGTTAAAATGTTCATCTGTACAAACAGATAAATTAAGAAATGTACAGTTCATATAGTAGACCCTAACCCATCTGTCTCAATGGGCACAAGCTGTAAACCAGATGAGCAGCTAAAAAGGAATTACTTGAGTAATTGGTGTAACGATATTCCCATTTAAGGGCACGCACTGTTGGGCTGAGTTTTAGAGAGAGCTGGGTCAACACCAGGAAGTTGGTCATTTTTTGGAAGAGAAACATGACCTCAGCTCCGACCATGGGACAGCACTCTCCCCGAAGGCTGCCTCTGTGACATCCAGGCAAAACCTAGAGCAACTTAAAAGTAAACAGTTAGTTAGAATGTCACACTCCAGGTGTTTATTACTGTGAAAAAGACAAACGGAATAACAGAATGCAAGGTCACAATTAAGACAAAAAAGGACAATGCTTGCAGATATATAATTGTAATCATCATCAATCCTGGTTGAGAGGGGTGGAGTCGATCACTGGGAATAAGACTGATTAGGGTGTCATTCTGCATGCTTGCTGTAATTATACAATGTAATATAAATAGTTATTTTTCCAAGCTATTCCTATAATTAAAATACAAGCCAGAACCACAATTCCAGTTTTCAAAACATGAGCAGGACATGGAAATATTCATTCTATATTCATTTATCATATGCCGTGTCACCTGTTCGGAGAGTCATATATTCAATTTTACATTCCGTTAGAGTGCAGTAATTTCACACGGGTCTGAAGAACCGCAAAGGGCAATTTAAAACCTGTCTCTGTGTTTTACGTGTCTGACAAACACTTAATTCTAGGTAATGTGGCAGTTTAATTCAACGTTGACAGCTACTTAGAAATACATAGAAATGCCACCCCCTAATCAAAATAATATTTGTTTTCCCGAAATACCTTTAACCTCGAGCACCAAGAGGACACCCACATTATGGTGTGACTGCATTGATGAACATGAACAAGCAAGGACCATACCCGCTGAATCTATTTTTAAAAATTAATAAAAAAGCTAGCCAGAAGCAAGCCTTTAATTCTAAATGGCAAATTTTTGCTATATGAATGTTATTAAGGAAAACAACTCATGCAAACGACAGTGTTCAACGTATAAAGGCAATGTTCTTCAAAAGCCTTCCTCAGGAATAAAAAAACTGAATGAGCTCTTTAACCATTCTTTATCTATTTTATTTATTTGTTATTTTGATTGTGGTGTAATACACAGGGGTGGTATGGTGGTGCTGTGGTTTGCACTGTTGCCTGACAATTCTCCATTATGACCCCATTTGTAGAGTGTGCATGTTCTCCCTGTGTCGTCGTGGGGTTTCCTCAGGGCATGCCAGTTTCCCTCCACAGTCCAAAGACATACGAAGGTTAATTGGAGTTGCCAATTTGCCCGTAGGTGTGCGTGTGTGAGTGTGCCCTCCGATGAGTTGGCGCAATCACACCATCCTTGGTTGCTCCTGGCCTGCCATGTGCCAATAGTCTCTGGGAGAGATTCTGCAACCCACACAACCCTGAATAGGGTAAGTGTTTACAGAAAATGGGTGGATGTTTTAGTAAACCTGAACAGTTCTAACCAAGGGAACCATGCAAGAATTCCACTGCACTTGTGCTTCTGTACCTGTGTAAATCGTAAACAGAAGCCTTCGCTTCAATTAACCCCTTCATGGTTTACCATCTCCGTGATTTTATGACACTGGCTGAGTTCAGTGGCTTCTCTGGTACATCACAAAAACAGGCAAACTGGAGTGAAATGCACAGTCACGGGGCAAAGGGCCTTTGTGGTACAGGTGACTCCGGTACAGGTCGGACGGCAGGGTAACCCGGCCCGAGTCGTCTGTTTGAAAAACCACATTAGGTTTTTGCCGAAGAAGGATTACCTTTTGCAGGTTTTACATTCCTTTTTATTGATTATTTGCTCTGTGAAGCATTTACTATTATGCAGTTAAGCTTTCTGTCAGCTGTATGTCTAGACAAGCATCTGAAAATGGCTAGCAGCTGGCTAACAGATGGAACTTCCATCGTATTTAAATTCAATCGACAGGGCTCTCTCCAGGAATTGTTTGTCATGTCAAAGCAATAGCAATAATAGATCATCTCATTGGTTCCTATGAAGTTTATATGTTGGCAGCTGGATAAAAACGTGAAGTGTTTATAATATTGGTGTGAGGTTCACATAAGTGTCACGGTTACAGAATAAAGGGACCTTCACGTCAATGTTCATCCTAGATTTTCTGACCTGTTGATTCAAACACATTAGCGGTTCTCTGTTCTTTAATCAAGGATTTAATTGAAGTTCGGTTTCTATCCATCTATTTACAGTAACTTTTTTTTCCAACTGCAGGTACGCATGTACAGTAAATACCGTACAGTGCAAAAGTCTTAGGCAGTCAAAAGAAATGATTAAAGCTATTTTTCTGGTAGTAAGTGCAGTTTTGCTTGGAACAAAGAACAAAATTTTGCTTTAGAACATAAGAAATTAAAAGTGATAGAACAAAAACTAGTAAGAATTTCTTCTGTTCTTCAAAAGGTTCCTAATATCTTGCTGGATGGTGGGATGAACGCCGCTTCAGGTCCCAAACCTCTCCTCAGGGACATCTCAGCCATTTCATGTATTTATTACATTTCACCACCAGCTCACTTAATTAATTAATTAGTTGAATAACTCAATGAGGTACTAATTAGCCATACAAGGTGTGCTAGTGGTCAAGTGAGAAAAAAAACATTGGTGTACTGGTTGGTTGCTGGAAATAATGGGGTGATTTTAGCAGAGGTTCTGAAATGGCTAAGCTAACACACTTTGACAGGCATAATAGCATAGTTTTACATCAACATAAATATTATTTAAACATCGTTTTCTTTGGCTGCCTAAGACTTTTGCACAGTACTGTGTATAACCTGAATACAGTCAGCAAGTCACCTGAATGGAACGATGTTCTATTGTAGGAAGAGAGGAAGACAGACATTTCGAAATTTGCCATAAACTTTATTAGGTGTCTTGATTCTATGAAGAAAAGAAGAACTGAAGATACTCAGACTGAATGCTAGCTTGAGTTTTTTTTAGGCACACCAGTGAGCTAAATCATGTTTAGAAACATATTTAATTGAATAATCCATCCATCCATGGCAGGGAACAACCCAGGATGGGGGGCCAACCTATCACAGGGCACACTCATAAACCATTCACTCCCACACACACACATCTATAGTCAATTTAGTAACTCCAATTAACCTCAGCATGTCTTTGGAGGGAAACCAGAGTACTTGAAGGAAATCCCACAATGAAACTGGGAGAACATGCAAACTCCACACACCTGGAACCCATGTGGAGACTTGAATTCTGGTTCCAGAGGTGTGAGACAACAGAGCTAATCACTGTGCCACCAAGCCTCTCCACAAGCACAAAATAAATGCAACACAACAAGGAGAACATTTTTTTGGTATTTTTGAGCTTATTCTCAGTCTCAGTCCCTAGTCAGTAGAAATGTCCTGTCCCTATGACAATTGCAGTCACTGTCACAATTAAGTGAAGTGTTTGTTTTCATTTTATTTCAGTGGCAGAGTGGACTGGTGGGTTATCTGTCACGTGCCACCTCCTGTGGTGGGGGTTTAAGTTGCACTCCTAGGCTGTGTGCAAGTGTATGAATTTAGCATGTTCTTTGCATGTTTCCTCCCGTCACTCTGTTTTCCTCTTGCAGTCCATAGTGATGTAGGTCGGCTAAACTGCACCTCTAAATTGTCTAAAATATGTGAGAGTGTCTGGGCAGCAATGGACTGGCATCCAATGCTGTCTGTCTCCTATCATGCACCATATGCTGTATGGGATAAGATCCAGGCCCGCTGCAAACCTGTACTGGATATGCAGCTAGAAGTTGGGTTTATATTAATCTAATAAAAGCAATAATTGGTGTGGCTGAATGCAGACCCGCTGGGAATCTACTACATTTACCAAACACATTCACTCATTACAACCATGTCTAGTGCTTCTGCTTCTTCCTGTGTTTGAAATACCTAAGGAAAAGAAAAACAACCAGGACAAAGAGAAGTGTGTCCTCGAGCTTCAAACAATAGAGAAAAGGAATATAGGTGCACCGTGTTCTTCACCGAACCAACAACACGACCCTGTAATGATATGCCTTCCGGAGACTGGGGCCCATGTGCCACCTCCGAAGACAAACAAACATTAAATTATAATTCATGTTAACAAACGCCACGTTGTGGAAGCCGGATAAGTGATTCATACGGGGAGATGGTCCCGTCCTGCCTCTTCTCATAGCCCGGGAATGCATCACACTTGAGCGAGATTAATAACCTGGCAATGGGAATAAATAAACCGAGACGCAGTTTCCCGCACGTCTCCACGGTCGACGTCTTCCGCGCTCTCGCCGATCAATAAATTAAAGGGTCCATTTTTAATGGAGCGGTTATCTGGATTCCCGGGTGCTGATACTGCACTTTTCCCGGTCCCGGGAAATAAGCGGACGTACCGGCGAGGGAATCACGGGCCGTGGATGAAAGCATGATACCTGGGAGAAATATTGTTACATGCAGAGGGTAGGCGTTCTGTACCCTATAAAAAAGCAGCATGTGTGATTTTCTTTCCCCTTATTTTTCAGCGTTCGATCGTGATCTTCTGTTAGGCGTTACAGCACGAAAACGAAATCCCAGTATGGTACCGCACTATTAGGAAAGCACATTCATATTCTGGCCGTCGGGCTTACTGGCATATAAACGCCACCCAGGCTTCCGTCGTGGTTAATCGTCACAGCCGTGGCAGCACCGGGGGGGAAATGAGATGTGGCATAAATTTGAACATGGTTTACATACTGCGCCGTCAGCAATCATACGACAATTAATACTTGTCTCGCGTGGGGACTGGCAACCGGTATGTATTTAAGGAACAAGGAATAGAGATCCCACACGCACGCGCGCCCGCGCGCACAGGCACGCACACGCAAACTAGAAAGACAGACATAAAAGGGAGCGGCGGGGGGAATAATATGAACTTCGCTCGGATGCTCCCACCACACGTGAGAAGCATTCAAATGCAGACATTATACGCGCGGCACTATGGCCGCCGTTGTCGCCCTGCTGGTAATTCCAATCTGTTGGAGCTCTTGGCTGTTCTGGCAGAAAGGACCTCAGTGTTGCCGTTTCTCCATCAAAGTCAGCCTTCAAACACGAGCAGCCTTTTCAGTCATCTTTTGTCTATTCATACTGCTGTATTTATATATCCATATGAATGAGTATGAACAGTGTGTGTGAATGAGAGAGTATAT
>JAODUD010000033.1:13814302-13824856 GCA_026784285.1 Stomatorhinus walkeri | reverse complement strand
CAGTGTTTGAAGTAGAACAATTTGAGGTACATTGTAGAAAAGAAGCAATTTGAATTGCCAATGAGGCAATGCATGTCTGCATGTTAATTAGAGCCGTGTCAGGCTGGAGACCGTGGTGCACCGCTGATGGGCAGATCCCTGCTTTTAGTACTGCCGGGACCTCACTATTAGCATAAATTACCAGCCTTGCTCTGCTGCGTGCCTTTTCCGCAAACAAACAGGGTGCGCACAATCAAAACGAGCGTGAAAAATTAAGACCATTGATTTGAAGTGCTCGTTTGAGAATCTAATTAGCTGCGTCGTGTGGGGAAAAAAAAAACTAATATCGCAATAGATTGTCTCTGGGCTGGCAGTCAGTTTGAACAAGGACTGCAATTTATCTTTCTAAATGCAACCTGGATATTAAAAAACGTAATTAGGGCACCGGAATGATGTGGTGTGAGAGTACTATCCTCTTGGAATCTTCTCTTTTTGTTCCTTATGAAAATGGATGGGGAAAAGAACAGCTATTAGAGATGAGGTAGGTCTTCTGTGGAAAATGGGATTCTGCATGGCGGTCTATGGTCTTTGGCATTCAAATTTGCATGTGCGATGCCTTGATTTATGACAAATTAAAAGAAGATTATATAAAAGTCAATAGCCTCATGTGCCTCAAGTGGTCTGACTAATTATGTTTTTCAAAATATATGTGGAAATCAGAATATCCAAACTGTTTTGCAGAGATATTAATGCGACGTGAACGTAAAACCTCGGAAACGATTTAAGGGATCCATCACCTAACTAAAGAGCAGAATAGAGCAGTTAACGTGAACGTTTAATTGTACGTCTTACAAACACTGCTGTTATATACACGTCCATGCAATCTGTGGCAATTAGAGATATTGAATTATGCATTCCACGCAGCTTCTTCATTGTCACACCCTAACCTTTTAATGTCATACTGTAAGGCCACGGACACTGAATGATGTCTCAATGCAATCTGTAATTGTTCTACAAAACTGATGTGTATAATTCCTGCCATGTCCCTGGATTCCAGCAAATTCTCCCCAAGCTTTATTGTGACAGACAGATTAATACTTATTCAGTTATCAGCAGTTTAAATGATCGTATTTTGTGAGATAATACTCATTTTCTGAAAGCGAGGTCTACTGAAAGGTGCTCTCCACATTTCAGGGTCTTTTGAGTCCTTCTAAAACTAGCGAGAATATGTCCTTGAATTTAACACACACGCAGTCATATAATCATATCTTTTTGGGGACGGTTCATACATTTCTATGGGAAAGATGCTAATGCTAACTATGACAACCTTAACCCCTACCCTGTCTTAACCATAACCATAAGTAACCAAACAAAATACCGGAGTGTTTGCATTTTTAGTTTTTTCATTGCAGTCACGGATTTTTATAAAATAGAGTTTTCCCATAAAATAAAAAACAGGTATTCATCACGTTGTGGGGACAGTTGGTCCCCGCAAGGTAAGGTATACCTGGACCACATACACACATTCAAAACTGTTTCCTGCTGATATCCATAGAATACAATGACACCCGATAGCATTCTCATGTTCTTTCACACTTTTGTTGGCAGATTTATATTTAATAATCATTATTAATGTATATTAAATGAGAATATATATACATTCATCCATTGACATGTATCTTAGCATGTTGAATAGGATATGTTCATTTTATATGTTAATAATAATAATAATAATAATAATAATAATAACATACTTTTGAGAAGATAATTGTAGACTTCAACAGTTCTGCAGGAATATCCCCACACATTAAAGGGCGGTATTTTTACCATCATATCCAAGCATTTGATGCCATGTGCTGTATTTGTATATGGAAAATATAAATATAACAGCCCAAGCACAAAGGTAATTATATTGATGGATTTTCATCTTCTCAGGTCATTAAGAAGGATATTAATTCTGCCTTCCTCTCTTGTGTATGCAGGGCAAGGCAGGGCGTTGGGTCAACGTTTGACGCTCTTGTAGGGATGCCCAACACCTTCAGTGCTGATGCTGATCCACTTACCTCCCACAAGGGTAGTTTCACGCATGTGTGTCTGGCGTGCCAAGATGGCGTCCGGAATTTATGAGTGTCATATGACTTGATTATTATTGTTATTATCTGTTTAGGGAAATAACATTTCTGAGCTTGGGAAATCAATAAAATGTGTGATTTATGTATCAATAACTTAAGACATGCCCTTTAGATAAAACGTGGGAAAAAAAAAAGTTTCAATGGATTAATTAACACTCTAGCTAATATAGCCCCCAGTTCATGCGCATAGTTCTTTGTTTGGTTGTCTAATGAATAGTAACCACAACTGTTGACCTTGTAACCAGCAGCCATGACGTCAAGATAAGCTCTCCACTTTATGCCTATAAGTATCTAGAATGCGAAAATCTTACACAATGCCACGCATCTCAGTATATGCTTTAGCGTTTCTTTTTTTCCTATTTACACAGATAACTATGGTACTGGGGTTAAGTACCGCAGTAAAATGTGGGAGAGTGAGATCCTGGGCTCTGTTTCCATGCCCTTTGACCATTCATGTCTACGTTCTTTACCACTACCTGCAGCCCAGATAAAGCAAAATGCCCCTATGGCAAAGAAATATTCAGAATGGTGACCTTAAATTATGGAAGTCCAGGGAAACGTAATTGAGATGCAGAGCTGGCCTACGTCGTGAATATGTGAGGCTGGGCAGGGTGGTCAGAAAATATTGATTTGATCGCTATCAACATGTAAACAGAGCCAAATTCTGGCTCCCGGTATGAGACATAATGAGACACCCTTAGTCTGGGAGGTGGTATTGCAAGCCATCAGCTGCTCCACAGATTTCTCTCTCGGTTCATTTTCCAGCTAAATTTTATCTATAGCATTATCTAAAAATCTGCATATCGAATAATCAAAAACAATCTTGAAAATTCATGTTTAAAAATGCGAGGTTTCTAAATTGTTAGCCTATTAATTGAGTGGAAAACAAAGAGATTTTTACATTGCTACTGGCAAAATATATTTACATGCAAATGCTATATCTGTACCACTATTAAAATGTATAGATATATGTTTCCAGAAGTGATATTCTTGTCATTGCTAGAATAGGACTCTTGACTAAATTCAAAGTTTATTATGGCCTTTTACTCATTCTCACATATAGTTGCCAAATTCTTACACAGCAAATGCTGGAGAATATGCTGTAAATGTAGTGTTTGCTAATGTTTACTAATACCCCTTGATTCAAACTCATTTGAAAGACGATGTTATAAAGGTGCCATAGAATGCATTTTCCCCCAAGTTATCTACGTAGAAGTTATGTCCACTTTATACTAACATAGCCAGCATAATCATAACCTTATTTTCAGCATTGTAACAAGAACATAGAAATTATTTTTCTTCTCACGCAAAAAATAGTTGTACGATGCTAACTTATCAAGAACTCAAAGCAGCAAGCTGAGCCGTTTGTAATGTCTTGTGAAAGTCAGAGCCACAGACTTCATAATGATGTGTAATACTCCCCTGCTAATTGGGGTACGTTATCCCGAATTCATAGCAACGTTAGTGACTTACATAGTTAGAACCATGCAACTGACCTGAAATGTAAGTCGCTAACGGGACCTTTTGGGAAATGTACCCCTAACTTACCTGTCCAAGAGGAACATCAACCTGGCCTGTTGACAGGTTGGTTCCTCAGAAAGGGAATGAAAAATGCTGACAACCCCGTCATAGCCTTGAAGGGCAGACTTATGCCTATAGCCTGCCATTTTCCCTGTTGTCCTGTTTCTTACTCAGAATTCCTGCAGAACTGTTGAAGTCTACAAATGCGCATTTCCATTGAGTTTGAAAGTGGGCTGGCATATGTTAAGTTGGGCGTGTGGTGAAGACTGTTATGTAAAAGTCTAGGAATTTCAAAACAGCCCATTCACTTCTTTTTACATATTCAGGAATTATATTTGAAAGAAGGAACAACAGTGTTTGAGATTCCCGGTATGTCATTTCCATATACCAAACTCTCCTTTTTCAGCTGTGCCGAGGTAAAGTCAGATATTCATTCTATGGCACCTTTAAGCATTTATATAATATTATCATTATTAGTATAGGGGCAACATTAGTTTAGTATACATGAAGGGCAGTCATCCAGAAAAAAACTTATCTGAGGCAACACTGAGCACCTGGCATTCAAAGTTGCATTCAAAGCCATTGTTGGGAAAATATACAATTTTGCAATGTACAGCTAGCAGTTCACCTGAGCTGCTCGTCTTTGGAACCTGAAAAATCAGGAATATCCAGAAGAAACCAAATGAAATATGTCAGAAATGGAAAGTCACATGTACAGCTGGGACTGGATTCCATGAAAAGTGTCTGTCCTCCCACGTCTGGTCCTCTCTATGAAAAAATGCTTTGCACAGTGTTGGTTGAGTCATGTTTTTATTATCTGGGCTCAATAGACTTCCGGCTTTTTGAGATGTAAAACAATTTTGCTAACTTTTTTAAACCTGTCATCTACCGTCATTAGGCATTATAATAGTTGGCATAAGAATAAATAAAGCGTCAAAGCCTCCTGTATTATAAGGTATTATAATTTTGATTATAATATTTCATAAGTTAAATAACTCTTATCTATAATGCACTATAGATACCTTCATAACGCATAATATTGGTCAGTATAAGAATTTAGGATGCTGCATTATGAATGTATTTATAGTGCATTATAGATGAGAGCTTCAAAAGAATTCATAATGCACAATACACATGGCTATAATGTGTTATGTCTTTCTGTAAATATTTATAGCCATGTTTATAATGCTTTACTAATGTATTATAACGTGTTATAAATATGTTATAAATATGTTTATAGATTCTAACAGACATGGCACAGAAAGTGTGACCACAATTTTCTCTCTAACACCGCAAAAATGCACACAGATCTCACCATGAGACGTGCCTCACTCACAGTGGCGTGGAGGGAAGCGGCTGAAAGTCACAATTCATCTGACTGCAGGAGATAGAGATGTCGCTGTCCGGGCATCGAGGTGGACCATGTGAAATGGATTCAGCCCCCCACCCCCATCTAATGAAGCTGCCTCGACTCACAAGACAGATTTCCAGCCATTGCTCAATACTGATTGCAACCAAAGACCAAAATGGAGCATTGCTGAGTTCTGATCGCTTCATCGGAGACAGATGTAAGCAGAGGACCTTCCGGCACATAGTTTTATTTTGTAGCAGATCGGAGCATGCAATATACTTCATCCATCATGCAAAATGAAGACTACAGCACTCCGTCATTGCCTTCAATCATACCTGATATTTTAATTTCCTGCCAAAAATACATTTCCCTTTGCTATGATGATATGTAAGTCCCTTACTCCCTTACCATACAGTAAACAAACACAAAGATGTGACCTTGCATTAGTTCAAGTTTGTTTTCTATTATTATTGTTGTTCTTATTGTTGTTGTGTTGTTTCTTCATACGAAGTAGGTGATCTGTTTGAAGTGTAGACCTGGTTCCACTGCAGTATGGATGGTTTGGTTGCTTTCACGTGTTAAAATGAAATGCGATCAATTGCTTGTCAAGATGTGAACTGTGTTTTGTATTTGTGTTTGCCAGTTACATGTACGATCAAAGGAGACTGGACTGTAGAATCAGCACCCTTGAAAACGGGGACACTGAAGACGCACCTGTAGGAGAAAGAAAATTTACCAACTAAATGCTTCTTGAACAAACACAAAGTGTGTTTAATTATTTAGGTTTTACTGTGGTGAGGGGTGGGCGTAGCAGGGGCGTGCTGGAAAAGTGTGCTGTTGAGATCCTTCTGTTTTATGGAATCACTCCAGCGTTAAGGTTACACTTGCATGTGCACACACACACACACACACACAAGATGTTGTCAGTTAAACTGTAACAGAAATGTTGATTCAATAGGTTTGATTTTAACGGTAATGATTACTTCCCCGGCAGCTTGATTAAACCGTATTGGTATTGATGGAAATGTTATAAAGACCGTTAGCATGCCACTGAATCACAATCAGCCTGATTGGAGCTCCTGCTTCTCCCTCTCACCGTTTTTGCCTAGCTAAAACCAAATTGCCCTCCCCTTTCAATCAATGAAAAGACATCCAGTATATTAGCCTTGTCTGCGATTGGCATTTCAAACACATGCAAAGCTTTCGAATGAACTTGTCGCCAACTTCTCAGTTGGAATGAAATAGTAACTTTAATACAGATTGCCTCAAAGGCACTTTAAGCTAATTAAATAGAGAGAGAGATTGAGAGAGAGAGATGGAGAGAGAGAATGGAGAATGAGAGTGAGGGTGAGAGAGAGAGAGAGTTTCAGGGATTCAGTATGTTTGTGTCATGCGGAATATTTGTAAGAACAGACATCTGCCTAAGGCTGTGTCAAAAATCCAAGTGACAAGGTTGGAAGATATACCCATCTCTGCAGAAAGCGGTTTGAAGGCAGCTCTGTAGCTAAAATGCACCAAGCCATATTCCTGTGTGCTTCCTATTAAACAGCTCCGAATCATTAAAAAAAAAAGTTGTTTTATAAAATCGCTACCTTTCTCTGTCATCCAGCTTCAGATACTGCCCCTGTCAGTCCAAATCAGGATATTTTCTCCTTCATGAAGGGCATGGTAATTACCACAGGAATGTGTTTATTAGCGCTGCTTAGAAAGACTAAATGTCTTATCGAATAATAATTTAGTCTTAATTGCAACACCGCACTATGGAGGCTAATGCTTTCATCTTGTATGTAGCATTTCTGTGCAAGGCAATATTGAAATGTGAGTTGACCAGCTGTTTAAAGTTAAAGTTCTGAGGTAAGCATGGCGCCCCTTGCCTGGAATACAGACGATAACATGCGGAATAAGTTTGGATGCGTTACCGTAAACATTCCCAGCCCCTTTTACTTTTAAGGAGTTTCAACACCGAAGCTTTTCTTACATCAGGTAAACAGGATACAGGTCACTGATAAAACAATATATACAACCCTGAAATGCCAGCAGCCAGGAATGGAGTCCGAGGCAGCATCCCACGACCACACTGATTCAGAAACGAGAAAACCACTGTTAATCAACTGTATGTATAGGGAGAGAATATAAAAAATAGTTTGATTGTATAAGGAAGTTCTCATCATTCTCTGATAGCAATTCATGTTTTATGGATTGGTATTGAGTAATCCATTCCACATGCAATTGCTGTATTTTAAGTGAATGAGTTATAAAGTGTACGCTCTGTAATAAAACTCATTAAAGACATTTTACATTTTCCATACTGAAGCCGTAATGATGGATTTCAGAACATTAGCTGTCCATGTTTTCCAGACTGTAATGGCAACATGTTTTGTATGCATGCAGTACCTGGGACTTCACCACCGAGCAAACGCAATGCACGTGATCATCGCATCTAATACTGCTTGCTGATCAGGCCCCTAACCCCAGCCTATGCAGGCAAGAGGGGGCTCAGCTAATCTCCAACAGCATGATGATCTCGCTATAAAACACGCGCCTGTACTACCAGTAAAATCGATGTGGTTTGCATCAATGCCACTAAAGGGTTGCAGGAATTAATTCTGCTGAAATACCAGCATTACATGACAAGGCCAGGAGAGATAAACGAAAAAAAAGCAAAAATGTGTAAATATTCCAATGTGATAACATGTTTTTTTTTTTACTCCCTCTCCTAGGTTGAAATAACATAACGCCAGTAAAATTTATTCTGACATAGAACCAGAAACCCAAGTTCATTGTAATGCCGTGGTTCATCCTAATGAAAACTCCAGGCCTAGCTAAATAGCATCACTAAAACGAGCGGAGGGGGCTGAAAATCGCCGTCGCTCCCTGGCACCCATCCCGCGCACGGTCAGGAGTGATGAATGTGCTTTGGTGATCAGTATCCTCGTTAAATAAAATGCAAATGAAGGGACAGTGAATGAAAGCCTGCCCGCGCGGCGAGGAGCTAATATGAAGCGGCGGTCGTAAAACAGCGATGTGACAGTGCTCCGAGGCACTCGCGCCTGCCTGGGGAGGCCGTCAAAACGAAGCACCAAGGAAATTATACCGGGGGAAGGAGAAAATGGTCGCAACGGCCGAGAAAGCAGGGTGAAAAAATAGGATGAAGAGAGCATAGAACGGACCGTTACGTTAACTCAGAACGATAACGATAGTGATGGTGGGGCAGATCCACGCAGATGCCAAACTTTGATTAGGCAAGGAAAATAAAAATACAGAACCGTGTCTCTGAAGGATGCTGTCCAGTGAGGCTTATTTTTTTGTAGGGATTTTTTCTTTTTATTTAAAAAAAGAAAGTTGGTGGTGGGGGGGTTAATGGTGATTGATTATATGTTGGGTTCATATGGATTTTGGACCGAATTGGATGCATTAGCCAAAAAGAAGAAGAAACAAGAAAGAAACTACAAATTAGTAAAGAGGAATTATAATTAAAACTTAGAAAAGCACAGGATGCATTTTATGGAAAAAAATGAGACAAGAAAAGAACAGTTTGCGGTAAAATGATGTCACCTCCTCACTACAGAAGTCATAAAGGGTTTATTTTGTGCCCTGAAAAAAGTATTTCATCCCAAACAGCAAGAGTTAGATACACAGAACACTGTCATGGCAATCAGAAGGTCCTAGTGGTCTGGAATTAAGCTCTTTGTAACCAGCACCATGGCAACAGACGTCATGCTGATTGAATCCACACACGCAGACACCAGCCAGAAATCCAGAGATATGGTCAGATTAATAAATGTCTGACAGCAAGCTTCAAGCCCTTCCTCTCCACCCGGAAACCAGAGAAGCTGATTCCATGTTGCAGGAAATACAACTTTGGAAGCTCAAAACTTTTTCTTTTGCTACACTTAGTGAGAAAATGATGAAATAAAATGATTTCTCATACCAGCAATATAACAGTTGTGCATTCAGGATATAGAAACTAAATTGTATTGTCACATTTCTGAATATTCACAAGCAGAGGTACACATATATATTCCTTCTTTATCCATGCCGTGTTATTTATCAATATCTGGTTGAATAAATTATTTTTGAGCCTGCTTTACTATCACATATATTAAATGGAGACTTTTAGCTAAACAGTCTGTTAATTTATCTTTAAAAAGTATAGATAACTGTATCTGTTAACATAAGTACTGAAAAGCTATATTCTAAACAAATTTTGTTGCAGATATGAAGCTAATTTATCTTTTTGCTGTTACTATAACTAAGATTGTTTTCTCTGTTTGAATCATAATCCAGGATAGCACACAGCGCTTTCAGCTTACCAGCTCCTAAGGTCTGTGTTTGTGTGCATGTCACATGGCTAGCAGGGTCTGTTCTCTGTTAGATATGATAACTGGACTTCTGTCTGGGAACCAGACGATTCACCTCCACTTCCTGCAAACTGTCTCCAATAGAAATTAAATAAACGTTACATTCCTGTGTCTTCTCCCAGTGACGGTTTGCAGAGGATTGAACACAGTTAAGTGGCTGAGTATTGCTCCAGTCTGGCTAGTGCGAGCTGTGACCTCCTCTGGGGCATTTCGGGGGAACCTCTCTGAAGTGAACATGTGTCCGGAGTCCAGAGAAACATTGGATTTGCCACACTTTTTTTTTTTTTTTTTTTTGACGAGAGACAGCGCCCCGAAGATGTTTTGAAAAGACGTCTTTGTAAACTCTTCAAGATGTTACCTCCTCGCTGTTTGGTGGTCTGCCACATTTGTATATTCATCAGCAACATTTGCATCAAGTCGCACATGTGCTTTTATTAAAAGTCCCACAGTTTTGCCCGAGTCGGGGGAAACCCATGGGTTGAATCTAAGTGCTCTGGTTATTTAACAAACAAATGATTCATTTTACCATGACCCTTATCCAGAAAAACAACGGGACGACGTAAATGATGATGATGATGATTCGCTTTGATTCCTAAGCTAGCTGATTCGCACTGCGAATGAGTTACCAGTCTCTGGTGCTGCTCATCCTACAGTATATTTGAGAACTGCTAGACCTAAATGCGAGTCAAAGTTCTTTAAAACACTGACACGGGCCAAATCACAACAAACACAATGGGTGTGCTGGTGCAGAACTCCACAGTGAACCTGGAGCTACAACTTTCTTAGATATGTAGCTCAGTTTAGCCAGTTTGCATTTGATAGTCCTAATAAAGTCCTATAGTTAACTAAAGTCTTGTGAGGTCACCCATTTTCTGATTTGATTTTGCAAAACCTAACCATATAAAACATAAAGAATAGTAATAATCTATTTGGTAAGCTTCTAATCACTTGTTCATACTGAGTCCCAGTGTACAATCAACAACAACAACAACAATAATAATAATAATAATAATAATAATAATAATAATAATAATGTGTTTTATTTTGTGCATCTGCTTTCCATAGTAAGAGATGTATGCAATGCAAGGCAGCTCAGCTCATAATCACTACATTAACAAAGGATCATGATGTTCCTAAAACTCTCATTTCAGGCACTCTCAAGAAATGCTTCTATAGGCAAAGGTGAAGACATTAGAGTGAGAACATCTGC
>JAODUD010000033.1:13794879-13814258 GCA_026784285.1 Stomatorhinus walkeri | reverse complement strand
CAGAAGGAGCACATGACTCAGAGTTTAATTTTCAACCTGAGCTGCTTAAATAAAAAAAAAAAGGCAATCAGCCATAGTTCTAATGAAAATAATGCTAATAATTTGCTTAAAAGCACAATTCCAGGTGCACAGAAAGAGCAAGACGTTTTGTATGGTGCTAGCAATGATGTTACAAATGTATAAAATGTCTGTCTTTTGAGTTCTCCCTGAGCTTTCCTTGACTGTATACGTAATTAATGTCTATAATTGTACATTTGCATGATTCTTTATTTGAGTTTCCATCAAAGTGTTAATTGCATCCTCTAAATTGAATGGGAGTGCAGTTACCCCAGGGCAGTGTGAATATGATACTGGCCCCAAAGTCCTACTTGGTCTAATGAGATTCAAGGTGCTTTCACATCTTCCTCAGCCGCCCTAGGTAAGGAATTCCAGAGGACAGGACAGCGGCAGCCGGGGGAATGCTGCTTCACATGCGGAGGCTAACCCGGGTGACACACCAGAGGGGAGAAAAAGGCAGGGGAGGGAGGAGGTGAAGTGCGGAGGGGTTGGAGGGGGGACTCTCAAAGCACGCCCAGAGGTGTTCGCTTTCAACACACTTGTTTTAAAGAAGCTGCGCCTTAGTCCACATTGAGACCACTGTGTCTGAAAAGCAGAGAGATATGGAACCAATGTGTGCCCCCCTAGCTCAAGTTCAACAGCTTGTGTTTATTACCATGCTGTCATTTTTCATAACACTTTCAAGTGATCAAAAAAAAAAAAATGCAAGGAGCTATAGGCACAGGGGAACTTTGAGTTGCAGCATCTTCACTGTTTTTAGGTTGGAGCTGGAGTTACAGTACCTATGTTGGAGAAATATGTTGGTTTTCTTTCTTTTACAGGGGAAAAATGTGGCATAAGTCTTCTGGCTCTTGCAAGCTCTCAGAAAGTTCATAATAAGCCTGTCGGCAGTTTACAAGCTTAACTTATCCACAACAAATACTGTTTGCCCAGAAATAAAAAAACAACTATGTATGTTTTTCAAAAATGTTATGCAGACGTGCGGTTGCCTATTCAACAAAGTATTCACCATCCACAAACAATATATGTTGAGGCTGTACATGAAATAGCAATAAACAATCTTCATTTGCTGCACTTCAAAGGTAAATTAATGTCAGATGTTCACATACAGTATTTCAAGGATGTCTGCTAGAAAAAAAACCTAATTATCCTGGCAGAAAAAATAATTAAGCTGCAACAATGTTGCACTCTTTAAGCCTCTGGAGAGGCAGTCAGAATAGTTGAGGTAATTCACCTCCCAAGTTAACCTCAGTTCAAGCCTGTGTTTGTTAACATGTATATTAATTTGGACAGGATTGCTTCCAAACAGGTAACAAAGCCAACTAAATGTGTTAGCTATAACTGAACGTCAGTCTGTTTGTTTTTATTAATTAACACTATAAAGCAACGCAGTGTTCCCAACACAGAACGTAGGTGTGTGGCCAGTGGGCTGCCGGCAGCAATCATACTGATACGTTTAATTTAAAACAGCAGTGAATGTTATTATGTGGGTAATTCTGAAGTTACCCCACATATGTCACTATTTACCTACATTATTTGAGCCACACAGGTAATTCTACGCCACGGCACTCAGCTTCGGGTCTTGCTTACGTGGGCCATCAGTCACTTGAAACAATTAATGATTCCTCAATATGAACTATAAGATTTCTGAGCAAGACTGAGGAGAGTAATTCAGAAAGCCATTTTCTCCAAAATCCCATTAAGAAAGATGAAAAAGAAGACTGGCTGATGTCAGAAACTGAGGGATTTTGTTTAAGGACTGGTCGGTATTACAGGGAAGATTACTGTGTCGTTTATTTTCTTTGTTGGGAAATTACATTTTGGAGCACTGGATTTGGGTCATGATTGGAATGCCTCGTTTTAGGTTATGCTTTTTAAGGGATTCTCACAATATTCATGTACATTTGTTTAGCTGGATACACCGAGCACATGATGCATGATTAAGACGGGCAATTTCATAGCTACAACAGAAAATCTCATAACTGTGAATTAAGGTATTACGCAGGAAAATATTATATAGGTCTAAAGTGCCAAACTTCACATCTCCTGCAGTTTTTTTGGTGGTGTTTATTCACTGCTTAGAGTAATGGTTTTGTAATAAATGACACCTAAACGGATTTGCCTGATTCCACGATGTACAGGCATATGTTCCAATGAGTTTTATGATTAAGAAGACCCGTTTAGCAACACATTCCCCTTATTTTTGGCCCACTGTGCACCATTGAAGAGCTGTTTGCTTATAAGAGTGATTCCCAGTCATTTCCATGGGGAACCCGGCCATTCGCCACACCTGCAGAGATCCACCACCAGCATACCAGACAGAACTTTTCTTCATAGTTTATAGCTGTGGCAACAAAACAAAAATGAGTCACGGATGGATGTCTGTGGTTGAGAATCGTGGATTTATGGCGTATATTGTATAATCTTTAATTAAGAATTGTTAGCCTCTTGGAGTCATATAAAGATACACACTCAATAGATGGGAATTTCTGGTTCATGTCTTATTTAACTGCTGTTGATGGATCTGTAAAATTAGTAGCGAGCAATCCATCTATACATCCATCCATCCATCCACCCATCCAACCATTGTCATGTCCTGGCAGTTAGTAGTTGTGGGACATGATTATATTTTTAAAACAATTCACTGGAAAAAGCCATACTTAATAATTAAAAATGGCATCAAAAGGAATGTATCAGCATATCTCTTGAGTGCCCCAGAGCACATATCTTATCATATCCTTGTTTTTTTTTTCATTTTTCTTTCTTTATCAGTAAGACTTTTTGTGTCATTTTCCAGTTTCTTCAATGAATGCCTTTCAGAATTATGACATTTCATGTGTCTGTAACACTAAGCAAAGTTCTATACTGCTACACATTTGCTTAATGTGCATTAACAACCATAACAGCTAATTATACCATTTTATTATTTTTCTGATGAAGTTAATAATCTAATGTGCTAACGACATTTTTAATAGATTGTGCTTCTGTCTTGCTCAGGATGCAGCCTGTGGTATGTGATTCTCTCGTCAAAGAATAAATGGAAAAGAAAATCACATTGCTCTCTCATGCTGAAGGTCTTGGAAGATCTTCAAGGTGCTGAGGAAATTTCCACTCTTAGCTAAACCCTGCACATTTGGGTATACAAAGAGAAGTACAAGTTGCCTTTTTATTTGCGAATCATATTACAGCTCTCTGGCACCATGGAAATGGGCCACGTAAGACGACCTTTTGAAAGTGAACAATGATTCTTTTCCGTGACCAATAAATGACCTTTACCTTGCCTTCTATTACAGGGGCTCCATAAATTCATTATGGCTCGTTACCACACCTATAACCCTGGACAGATACATTGTTTTCTGCTACCCGGATAGGTTATATTCATCCAGCTGAAGATCCAGACACCAGGCATCATTGTGCAACCATTCAAATGTCTCGAGTTCAAATGATACTCTGACTTTTAAAATGAAATCATTTCATTTTATGGTTCATTTTATTCTATTTTATTTTTTGTTTTATTTTATTTAAAGACTACTTTCTATTACTTTTCCAATGAGTTGCCCTGACATATTAAGTTAACATATAAGCCTTTTTGCCCACCATTTGATAAAAAAAAAAAATAGACTTATTGTTTTTGTTTTATGAAAAACTGATTCACCTTCAGCGCATTGAAATGATTGTAAAATCATGTTTTTGTTTCGCGTGGTGATGCATCGATGCTAGTAATGTTTATATATTGTTCTGTAAAATTTGTTAAGTTATATATGTAGCTGAAAAAAGCAGCCAAACATGCATTAAATCATGTTTAGCTAAAATGTTAGGTTCATGGGGTACTTTTAATAGTTAAAAACTTCACTGGGCAAGAATTTGGATGGAAATCCCCATACAATATGGAATAGGGGATTGTATTTTTTCAGCCTGTCCTGCATTCTTGGAGTGTGCATTCATTTTACATGCACAAGTCCAGAGTAATTTAATCGCCCCTAACTGAAGACTTAAAAATCAAATATATACGACATCTTATAATGACTTGATTGTAGTTTTATTGAATAACATGGCTAATCGGACACATGAGCGGTCTTGACAAAAATGTGTGAAACACAAAAAAAGGAAAAAACGCACTAGAGGGATTATGACAAAAGAAAGGATTATTTGGACAAGTTTAATTAGAAAAGCGCTGATATGGATAGTTAGAGAAGCAGCCTGAGTGCTGATCTCTCGGAATCATAGAAAAGCCGTAGGTGTATGCTGATTTTCCTTCCAGATAGCAGGAAGTGTTGCCAAGCAACACACAATGTCAAGAAGACTCCGTGAAGTAAAAGTAATTTTTTCTTTTTCTTTCGATGCGGTAACAAAAGTATATGGTTTTAAGGAAATACTTCTCATGACCACAACTAACACAATAGCAAATGGAAAATACATGCTCTAGTCGTGAAAGGGTAAATCTTTTCATGCACATATTCTTTGTATAAATTCACTTATAGTGAGAGTTTCTCCAAAGCAGTACAAAAAAACTCCAACATGTCGTAACATGAATATTACAACACCTATTATTGCATTAACAGATTATACATTACAGTAGGCTTCACAGCTCTAAATTGCATTTCTCAAGGAACACAAATATTAAATTGCATGGAACATGTACTATGAGCTACAATTACATACAGTTTAGAAATACCCATTCATCAGGAAATGCTCATACTGTTCTTTTATAATTTTGAGTTTGGGAGCAATATTAGTTTGTATTGGAATTAAATTCTTCACACAAGCTACATGAACTTCAGGGAGAATTCAAATTTTTCGTTCAATTTTTGTATCTTATACAAAACTCAACTATCCCTTAAACTCGTGCACATATTATAACACATACACAAATGAAGGTTTGGTTTTTTGTATTACAGTTTATTGTTGATTCCTATGAAATGTACAAGAAATGATCATATTCTTAGAACATCTAAAATGAAATAATTCTGTGTATTATTTCTTGGAGAATACAGTTAATATAGACATCTGCAGATGATAGCCACTGTCATTTGGTTTTAATTAAACCATGCTGAGCTGTTTAACGACCCACCCCCCTAAAAAAAGGAATTTAAATTAAATAATAAAGGTTAAGAACCTGTATCCATGTGGAAATTATGTATTCAAACAAAGAGACAGTTTTTCGCCAGAGCACCCACTATAAATGAAGTAAAGAATTCACAAGATAGGTTATGAGATAACTCTGTTCCCCATGGACTTTATGATATGTACCTCGCAAAACAGGCTAGCATAAAAAAGTTACTTTGAATGTATACCAATTTTTTGTTTATTATTTCTATACTGGCTACTTTTGCCTGGCTGGAATTCAGGATCATTTAAAGTGATCCCTTGGTCATGCCAATTATTTCTCTGTCAGACTTAATTACTGGAATTTTACTTATATTCAAAACATTTACATAATGTATATTAATGGTAGATATTGTTTCTTTTCTGAAATGATGCATCTATAAGAAACTGCAGAACATTCTAGATTGATGCCTTGACACACTGTCAAGTATGGGTGATTTATATGTTTGCTATTTTGATGGGAATGCAATCTTTTTGTCACCAGTAGGATCTAATAAAAGAGGAATTGCTTTTCAAGCATCTCTTATTTGTCAATGGCTTCATTTTAATAATGCCGGATGAGGTTCAAACCACCCTTTCCTCTCCTGATAATGCTTAGTCCCATCCAAAGAAAAGCAGCAGAAACAATCATTTAAATTCAGAAGTGAAAGAAAACGTCATGAGGCATTATCTTAAAAATGACGAGTAAATTTTGCAAACCTTATCAAGAAAACCGGCATGAAGTCAACAGGAAAATATATTCAAAGGAATTAAGTCTTGCAGAGTAAACATATTCAGTTCATTTTGTCCTCAGAAACAACTCCATTTTCATAGTGTCCCTACAAGTTCTTGTTAAGTCTATTGGTTTTCAGGAATGAATCTTCCTAGGATACGATCAACAGGAATCAAGGCAGTGAAGGTGTTTCAGATTCCAAGGCATGGACAGATGCTTGCCCGGGTGCATGCCCACGGGCTCTTGTGTTATCGTTTGGCAGCTTACCAGTGAAACAAGAACGCCATTTTCAGTAGAATCAAACATCGCGGGGCAAAACGAAACCTGCAGCTCCGGCGTAGCAGACTTCCAAAATTGACTCCTGGCTGTTCGTGGAATCAGAAAGAGAAAGAAGGTTGTGTGGGTTAGTGAACTGAACTTGCTACCATCCCCAGAGGTTGTCAGTTCCCACTGGAGGCTCATTTCTGATTAAATTATTTGACCCGTTTTACTTTTGTAAAATGTGCAGCTAAATAAATGTATATATAATAAACAATCTGCTAAGCACTTGAAAGCATGTTATCTGAGATATTAGACATAATTCTAAGTATTTTATTGGATATTCTATCAAAGAATTCAGATCCTCAAGAAATCACCGCCCTTAATTATTCAGTGCATACCTGTAAAATAATATTCATTTTAAAAACTCCACACTTACAGCTCCAACAAAACAACTATGTAAGACACCCAGCTGAGTTATTTGTGTCTAAAAAAAAAAAAAAAACTAACAAAAAATAATAAATAAAGGCCGAATTTAATTTGGATTGATCGTGGTCACTGAACTCCTTTCAATCTGGTGTCACTGTACTGGTACATTCATTGGCATCCAGAAGTGGGATGGGTTCCAAACCCAATGGCCATTTTGTGATACATGTGGCTTCCTGTGAATTCCCATATGAGACCACATAAGCCCATCTAGTGTCAGTGATAATATTCTGCCACTGCAGCCAATACAAAGCAATATAGAAGGATATATAGTATATTTACCTAAAGAGCCCTTCCCTCCACTATGTAAGCCTGACATAATCAACCACAGTCTAGTGGTTTTCATAGCGTTCTGCATCTTTTTTATTGTACTTTTTCAAATGCGTTTTTATTACAAAATTTGTGGTTTGAATCTTTTTCGTAGTCTGTGGGCAATATGTATATGGAGCTGAATTATATTTTAGTCAACATATGGTTAAGTACGCCCCAGACGATAAACCCTTTTTACTTCCTGAATGGTTCCATTATGTTAACTTCTTTTCATTAAACAGAAACAGGGCAGAGTGAACCATAGTAAAGTCAAAAAAGCAAAGTTTAATATGCAGATATATATGTATAATAAATCGCTATATATGTGTGTATTCTTTGTCCGTATCTGATTCTCTTAGCTTTTCTCGCTCATTTTTGGCATCCAGATGTCATGAAACGGGGTATATGGAATGCAACATCTGTAAAAGTGTTATATATATACAAGAGTTACAAACAGTACTTTTCTAGTTCTTGAAATTGACCAATGTACATGTGCATTTAAGTAAAAAGATACTAGAACAACAATAGCAAAACATTTCTGTAGGAAGGTAAATTTTATTAGTTTTTGTCGAACTTCAGACAAATATAAGGTAGGCCACATGGGAACTACATGCAGACGTGCCACTGTGTGAATTCCAGTGGATCACTGCTGTTATTTAAACAAGGACAGCTTTCAAGAACAGCATGCGGGACCTCAGAGACAGTGGGAGGACACTCCCTCAGTACATCTTACTATGCTCTCCCGCAGTACGTAGAAGCTTCTGGGTGAGCTGTCAGCACTGCAGCAACAAAAAAATAATAACAAATCAACAAAGCCCAATACTCTACTCGTGTGTTAAAAACAGTAAAGCCTATCTTCCTTATGTGTACATATGTATGGAAGGATATTAATATGCACGTTGCGTTTCGAAAATATGTGTGTATTTTGAATTTCGCTACTTTTAAACATTTTATTCAATGTAAAATAATGTTATTTTCAATCATGTAACAAAATGTGAAAAAAGACATGAGGATAAATGGTGCTTTTATGAAATTATAATTTTACCTGCACCCAGTATACTGAAATATTAAAGCATGTATTTTATGACTTCAGAATGTGAAACATATAAGCAAGAATACTTTTTTTCCAGGCAAAGAAAAATAAGTAAAACAGCATCATACACAATGTTGTAAGCGAACAATTATTCTCGCATATGGATAAATATAATCTATAATACTGAGATGTCTCTCATTTTCTATGCATCTAGTGTAATAAAAGAGAACAGTTTTGAAATATACCATGACTGCAGAACTCAGCACTAGTCTTTATAGATAAACCAGATGTTTCCAAGAAAAGACTAAATTTGCATCCACTTATTCCTAATTGTCTAAATACTCATTCCGGTTATTGTCCATTTTCAGAACCAAATCAAAACGTTGTGGGTTTTGGAAATGTATTGGAAAACCACACGTGAAGCCACGCCAAGGTCATAAATGAGTTCAGGAGCATGTCACTGCATAGTTCCCTTCAAACGTAATCAGCCAACATCCATGGGGTATGTGCTCCCAGAGGCCTTTTGCTCAGTATGTGTCGATGACATGGTTTCTTTTTTTTTCTTTTTGCATGTGGTTCCACTCAAGGGTTCTTTCAGAATTTGAACTGCCAATGGGCACCGTCATGTGACATGTGGGCGGTGGCTGTAGCTCCGTGTGGCGTTTCCCCACTCCCTGACCACGCCCACCTCAGACAGCCTACATTTCCCAGCATCCATCGTGACAGGCCAGTCGTGGACCAACCTTATTCCCTACCCGGTTCAAAGAATGACAGCAGAGAAGCGTAGCAGATGCCATAAAACAAACAAGGTCTCTCAAATTCAATCCAGCAAGAGCGACCATGGCCAGCAGCCGAAAAAACAGCGGCTTCTAAAAACTACAGTAAACAAGAAAGACTTTATTTTCGAGTCCAAAAAATAAACCATGACTAGAAAGTGAAATAATATAACAAACAAAAAGAAAAGCAAATACTGTATATTTGGAAAATCTATGAATATTGAAATGGGTCAATGACTTTTGAAGATTATTTTCATAAAATGCAACAGCTTGTAATTACAAAAATGCCAATATCAATTTATCTAAGAAAAATCCATAAGACTATTACTGGCATAATTAAAAAGATCTGAGACTAGCTCAAAGGAAATTTCATTTTCTCATAAATGTGAAACAATATCTAAGTTTGTCTAGCGAATCCACTTTGAATTATTAACACGATTTATTGCATTGATAAAAACGAGATAGCCAGACTCCGCCATGCTTCTTGCACACATGCATCACTGCACTTGTTTATAATTATGAAATTTCCATTAATTCCACAGAGAAAGAAGAAATACAGATGTGAGTTTCATAACAAAACAAAACAGCACAACTCAACTGAGAACACTGAGAATTTGCAGTCCTAAGTCATATTATTCACCTTCCTGATAATTAGTATTGCACTAAATTGTGTTCTGCCCAGTGCCAGCCAGAGGTGTTCCTCCCAAAGCATCTTTCCCAGCCCCTGTCGCCTCAGGCGTATTATCTGGGCACTCTGTAAAGTGCTTTTTGACAACACTCCTTGTTAAAAGCACTATATAAATAAATAACTTGAATTGGATGGTATTGCAGCAACTGTACAAGCTTAACAGCAAAAAAACACACACAAAAAAAACAGGGTAGCATGTATGCATGTATTGTAATGAAATACTGTACATCAACCAAAAACACAGACCCGGACCAGACAGTTACTCATGTATTTCTTAGGATTGGCTCTAATGACATGTTGGCTCCAGCTGTGATTTGAGCACACAACCCTATGAGTAATCCTCTCAGACTGGAAGGAGCAAGACAAGCCAAACACCATTTTATACCCAGACAGTATTTAATGGGTCACAATGAAGAGCCAGGGATTGCTGTTTTAAATCGGTCATGCAGATGTGACGTTCTACTATCCAACATCTGGTTCCAAAGAAACATATTATGGGAATACCGTAACGCTACCGGCAGGTGGGAAACACTTCAACAGAAAGTATGTGCACATGTATGTACTTATTTATTTTGACAATTACCCAAATAGCTAAGAGTTTGTATAATAAATTACAGGCCTCATACATACACACTAATACACACGTTTGTAGTATTGGTTTTGCAGTGATTGGTTCAATTTAACTATGCAAATGTAACAGTACCAGGGGACGTTTGTGTAAGACAAACTGCTCTATATCTCACAATCATTTGGTTCCACTTAGAAGCACTGCGTGGGATTGTATTTAAAGAAAAAAAAACACTGCTGCCCATGTTCGCTATGTTCCTGTGAATCGCTTCAAAGTACGTGCTTTGAAGCTTGGACATTCACATATATAGAGAAATTAATTCCATGGTAGTCAGCTCAGAACTTTTCATAAGGTTGACCGAAGTGACTTCAGAGAAAGCCAGAAGCAGAACTTAAATGAACAACAGTGCTTACCTAGCTATTCCAAGCTTTGAAAAATAGCACACAAGCTGACATAATTTAAAAAATGTATCTAATGATCTTCCTCCGTAGCACTTTTTGAAGGAAGAAGGTATTTTTATGTGCCGTGCAATTGCTGGTCTCTGCTGCCGATGGAAAGTTTGAAACAAACCTGACTTTCAATGTGGTAGACACCAATTTGCAAAGTATTTCAAAACTAGGCCTATAACTTCGAGCTAAAGGTGAAATTAAAAACTTCACAGTGGAGATCTGTAGTGCGTCCTATCTACCATTAGCTCACCCAAATGTTGTGGTCTAAGATTTATTTTACCCCTGGACATTAAGCAATTTCTCCTGACACATAATGGGATTTGAGTCCCATGGGGCTTGGCCTCGGTGAGATGGCCACTTCTTTACATTACTCAGTCAGGTATGATGATACCTTCCGTTCCTGCGGCCCTCCGATGATAAATAATAAATGAAAGTGGTATTTGAGTCTTCAAATCATCCAAGAGGTCAAGATCCCTCCTTTTGGTGAACTTTATAAGATGTGTAGAGCAGGCACCAGTGCTAAAGGTTAGGTTTTTAGACAGGCACCATATTTTGGCTTGCAAGCACAGTAGTTTATAAACATCTCCCCAACATGTCATTGAGGTACTTTTCATGGTTTAAGCCCCCCCCCCACGTACCCCCCTTCCCCCATGGGGAACGGCTATGTTGAGAGTTTGAAAACACATAGAGGAAAAGTTAGCATTCTTTGTGAGCATAAATCTGCAGCTAAGCTGGTATTTTGTATTGATTTTTCCCGAAGCCTGTAATCTTGAAAGCTTGTAACAGAAGATGAGGTAAATATCATTTTATTTGCTCAAATAGGTTTAGATTGGATGGAGATGAAAAAAGTAGGGAGAGGCAAATCTAGACTGAAAGCAGCAATTTCAGATAATTGTTTTCAAGCGTAACTAGTATAGATGACCTCTCCTATGAAATTGTTTGATGGAAAGATGGCAACAGTACTTTTATTCTGATAATTAAGAACTATAAAAATACATATGAAGTGCTTCTGTTTTTAAATCTGTATACAGTACAAAATTACCACCACTACTACTAATTATAATAATAATATTAATAAAATAATAACAATATTAATAAATTATTGTTGTTGTTATTACTCCAAATCTACGCAATACTAGTTGACTTAATTTAAAAGGTAATTAAATTATTAATTTATATATTTATTTTATAGATGCGTATGTGCCCACCTCATGGTGTATTTTTACAATACAGCTTATGCATGTGATATAAAAACATAGAAATAATTACAATACTGATACATATTGTAAATGTCCCTTTTTACCAACAGTTCAAGAAGGTTGGCAGCTCTTTCCTTCTCCATGGAACAGCAAAAGCGAATTGTTACACCTGTGAGGTTGTGCGCATGCCCACAGCTAGGGCAACACACATTTGCTTACATGGTGTGTTTGTTTGTATTCCTTCATTTTCCGTTTTTTGTTGTGTTTTGTTTGTTGAAACAGAATTAGCAAACAGCCGTGACAAAACATGTATTTCACTCTCAATGTACTGTGCAATGTTGCACACACCATTCTTGGTGGTGATTTAGATCTTGCTTATGAGCATTTGGATACGGGGCACAAAAAGACTCTTGCCTATAAACCTCATACAGTGCACGCTGATTGTAGCTGAACCAGTCAAAGAGCTTAAACAATGGTGAACTGTGTTGCCAGATGGAGCCCAGATCAGATTTGTGCCGCCTTAGCTACCAAAATTTCTGCAATCTACATCTTCCTTTCACCTGACAGTTCCATCTCTGTGAGGGAGGAAGCCCTTAGGTCACTGGCCCTTTGGTGGTAGAACGATCGGCGCGAGTCAGGAATTCTGGATCCCCTCCACTCTTTCCAAGAAGACTCCAAACTCCGCCACTTCTTTTATTGCCGATGTTATGGAGCTTAGGTTAATTGCTTTTTGTGTGTTCCTGTGTATATTCTGGATGTCAGTATGTTAGAATGTCAGTGTACCAATCGGAGGTCAGCTGCTATTGACGATCCCTGCATCACGCACTTGACCACTTGTTTTATACCAATGCACATGTCATACCTGAACACTTTAACCTGCATATCATTTGGGATTAAAATGTCCTCATGCCTTTTATAACTCTCTGGGCTTTTAAAAACTCAATTTAAAAATCATGTGCTATGAAGCTTTTGTCTTTTACAGAAAACCAGTGTCCAGCACTGGAGTAAAATATCTACTGGGAGATTGTGGTCCACTAATACATTAGGATTCTGCTGATGTTCTGCCAAGGTCCTTTCTTCATTACCTAACTTACAAGCATGTTATTTTTGGAAATGCTTATTGGCTAAAGTCAACGAATTATTTGTACGTTTAATTAAGGTCACGGTTGTAATCACTTTTCCCATAGTGCTTTAGATGTGATTGGACTGAGTATGCTTGTTCGACCCATTTCTCCATTTTTCGCAAAAGGCTTACAGGAAAAGCACATAACCACGGCTGTTACCACAGCTTGTGGAAAAAGAAAGTCAAAGATATATATTATTGGGTCTTTCACGGCAAAATAAAGAAATTAATCCCATTGTCCAATGTGCTCGATGATAAAAGAATTACAATAAGAAATTTATATAATCTGTGTATATAATCATGAAATTATATGAAGGTAGATGACAGTAAGATAGAATCTAATCAGCTAGATGCATATTAAAAAGAACATCGTGCTTTCATTCACCTGAGTGCTTAATGGACTGGTATTAATACAGTTCATTTAATATTATCTATAATTACAGAGCAGTGTGAAAGCAAGACACAGACAAATATTATAATTCTATTGTCGTCAGTCATCGAGAATTAGATAAGAGGAGGCTTTCCCAACCTTCTGGGTTTAGTGCATGATGGTTCTAGGTTCACGGCTCGTAAAACATCAGAATAAATAATGACAGCAAATGAAATGAAAATATGTATTAATAAAACCTCACAGATCATGGATTCCTCATCTGAAACACCTGTTGTTTCACAGACAGGCATCAGCTCACGGGATACATGTTGTTGTTAAAAATTCTCCTAAAGATTATGTACTTTTGAAAAGATTTTCTCCACCCAAATTGTATTACTGCCAGAACCTCTTTTAAGTTGCATTGAAAACCCAGTTTATATTCCCACAGATGTCTAACAAGCAGCGGATATGGTGCGGGATTATGGACGGGGGAAAATCAATGGGTTGCTGTCTCAGAGGCATCGATATAGATTATGAATCACAGCTAGGAAGTAGTTGGTGATCGCTGTTGCCAGCAGTGCTGAAGAATGGTGTGAAAGTGACTTAGCCCCATTTAATGGACTGCATGTATGGAGAAGCAGTACAGGTGGTGCCCTTTCCTCTACTGCGCATTTCGTATAATGTCACTGATATATACCGTGCATCTGAATTATGTCACATGCAGATGGCCAGCCTGTATAACAGTTAGTGATAATTGTCGTCGCACTGGTTAAGCTACCAAATACTATTAATATATAAGAAAACATCGAGTGCACCTGCAGAGATATTTACGTAGTTTGAGAATGATTTACACAACATGTGCGTGGTCCCCATAAATGAGCCCTGACCTGATGCCTGTCACTATCGGCGTGTTCAAAGGGCCTGTCTATCACGACAAAGGGCCAAGAGGCTAGCGAAAAGCAAACTAGACATGACGTCTTCCTTAGCGCAGAGCAGCGCCGCCGCGGCCAGTGGCACAGGGCCTTGCGGCTCGTTATCTGAGAGATTGCTATTGAATACCTGTCAAAGGTTACATTGCCAGAGGTTGCCCTTTTGATCATGTAAGTAAGAAGGTGGGAATAAGGTCAAGGTGGTAGCCTCAGATGAAAAGACGTGAGACACTGAACTCTTGTTTACAGCCTCATATATTCGAAAGTAGCTAGACGACTTGGAACAGATTAGGACAACAAGCAGGGAGAGGCCATTTTATCTGTCCATGACTACAATTATAACACTAAAGAAATAATTTTAACTGTTAATCCCTGACTACAATTATACACTAAACAAATAATTTTCTACAAAACTCACATTTGGCCTGAAACATTTGAAACTCATTAAAAACAATAACTATTCAGAACTGAACATGTTAAATTATATACTGGAAACTAAGACCTGCTGGACTTGCCAATCAGACAACGGCACTATGAACAAAATCTGGAGACGACCTGCCAGTATGGGCTGACGCATAATGATGCATAACATAGCGTGACTATGGTCAAAAATTTGTGCATAGAGTAATGGACTGGACAGCCAGCCATAAATCACAAACAGTACATGCCATGCCGACCTACATATAGGAGACTTAACTATACTTATTTCCACTTGTTATTTAAGCAGGTTAATTCAACACACAAGGCTACTTACTGCTGCTATTTTATAGTGTAATGCAGTGTCACATGAAATACAATTACACCCCCCCCCCCCCAATCCCCACAACTGAATCATTAAACTTATAATGTGAAAAAAGCATTAAGTAATGAGTAAACACAGGGGAATTGGGCCTGGCGGTGAAAACGGCAGACAGCAGAGCTGAACGGACTTATTGAGACTCTAGGGATTAACGGGTTCGTTAGTGCATTAAATTCTGGTCATTAAATTCTGTTTACAAATAGAATTTCTGTAACACAAATGTAAACTTTATGTTAACATTGTAGGAGGGTGAAATGTTTACGTTTAATCCTTTGAATATTAATAAAGTGATTCACAGGCTTCCTTATCGTTCCCATGAGTCAATGTTATCCAACAGTTATCAATGAATTACAAATCTAAATGCTTGTTCTCTGTTAATTAACCTGAACTGCTAGCTACTGTCATTTATTATTACCAGCAGTGCGAACATGAAAGTAAACAAGACTTGAAAGTAAGGTAATTAGCTAATCACTGAGATTCACTTGACAGATTCCTGATTCCTGCAGATTCTGCGATTTTGATGCAGTTTTTTCAAAATGATTTATCTAATTTTTATAGTGCTTGTTAACCGTCACCAGCTTTACAAAAAACAAGACATAATTGGAATGTCTATAGTAGTGCATGCTTTGTAATTGGTCTAAGGCCTAATGAAACAAGTAATGCGGTTGAAGAGTACCTGTCCTGCCAATTTATTTCCACATAATCCACATTACTTATCCTCTGCCAGCCAATACTTGCCAGATGTACTTGACGACTAGAATATGGCTTGTTCCTGGACTGACTAGCCTGTATTTGCCACAGAGCTACCTTTTGTTGACACTTGATTCTGTAGTGGACAGGACACTATGAGGAACACAGTCATCCAATGTTACTACTAAGATTGTGTTTTGTGGGTAATCATCTTGCCTTTTTCTTTTCGAATGGCAGGCAGGTTGCAAAAATGTACATGAATTAATATTTTGTTGGAGTCTTCTAAACCAAGCCTCCACCTCCTCATTATCATTTTCTGACAGGAATTAGGTATAGGTATCGTGCGATCTTCAAAGAACGAGTAAAACTCCCCAAATATCTAACCCGTTTCCACCATAGAAACATCCCATGAAGATCCAAACATAGCATGTGGAGTGAAAAATAAACCTTCACTTTCAAACCTGTTCTTTTATTTTACTTTGGACACCAGCTTAGCTACCGATAAATCTCACTCTTTTCATTTTGGAATTCAAGTCCTGAAAGGAGATGGGAAGAGAATTCCACAGAGGCTCACACAGTACAGGTGCATAGGAAAGTTTTATGTTCCCCTGGACTTACAACAAACTCAATGCCACATGTGCGTGGCCAAATTCAGGGCATTATTCATGCACTAAACATCCACTCCTTTTCCCAATGCTAACATGTCAGATACATAGTATGCAATCTGTTGGCTGGGATCACATTTTTCTTTACACTTTTGGATCCCTTTTAAAGCAAGCACTCCATCTATTGTGAGTTTACCCAAACAAATGGAACCGACGGAATTAAATCATTTTTACATCAATACTCTGAACATCTCAGATGTTCCCCTCCATCCTGTGCCGTTACCGGTTATGTGGTTGCCAGAGACATTACTTTTATTCTCCCCTGCTGTTAAGTTACAGAAAGTTCAGTCAAGAAAATAGAAAATAGAAATGATCAATAATTCAGTAACAATAATTCTCAGTGTCATCCAAACAGACGGGAATGACCCTTAAGACACAGCAATATCGCTCAGTACCACCACAAAGGTTTAACCACATGTTACTTGAATGGAATATAAAGTTGATCTGGGCTTGAAGCCTGTAGCGATGTTCCAATATAACCACATCAAATGTAGTCAAGTGCCCAGATTAAATTTTTTAGGGTAGCAGGTCACGGTGGTTAATAGGTGAAAGTTCTGAGGTGCATTGAATGGATGTGTCAGCAAGCGATTGGGAAAATGAAGATAATAATGGCGTAGATGCAGATGGCAGCAACGCCTGTGGATAGATGCATAATCATCGATTTCTTCTTCTTCTTTTAGCTTTACAGAGAGTGGATGAATGCCGAGCTGCCACCTAATTGCTGGGACACCAATCCATATCCGCTCCCAGACGCCACCTGAGGAGCGGATGCTAATTGCAATGACGGGCATCGTTTGGGAAAAGTTGAAATCTGTCAAAGCCTGAAACAAATCTATTAGAATTTTATTAGACCCTAAGAAGAGTTTTGCGATTCCCTGGGATCCAATCCGCATCAATCTGGCACGGCAAATTGGATTCCTGAATAGGGAAATCCCTCGGGGGGGGGGGGTTGATGTGATCTGGATCAGATGCTCTGTGTATTTTTTTCCCCCCTCACTGCTTTGTGCTCACTGGGTTCCGTTCTCTCTTTAGTGAACCAATAAAACCATAATAAGCATTGATTAACCCATTACCGTGTATTATTCACTGTCTTCAGCTTGGACTGTATTTAAAGTCGGCACCTTAAGGCTTGTCACCGTGTGGTAATGTCGGTCTTGTGGACTCAGCCTCCTTGAAATGGGGGGGCGGAGCCTGTGGCCTCCCTCATGGATTCAGGTGATTCGCATCACAGACAGTGGATATTGGCGCCACCAAATCTGAAAGTCAGATCAGCTAATCCATGTTAAGTAATTTCTTTCCCTGTGCATGTAAAACAAAAAGACATCGTAGATGATGCTGACGGTCATGTTAATCAGGGGTACAAGACAGACCAGTGTAATGCTGAATTGGCTTTTGTCAAGGTGTGTGTTTGCCATGCCATTTTTCATAATAAATGTTCCATATATAATTTAAGCATATGTACATTATCTCTATTTATAAATGACACAATAATGCCATTCTTGTTTAACCTCTCGGCCACAATGTTACTGTTCACATGAGCAAGATTTACACTCGCATCCTAATAATTAGCCTTGTTGGTTTGTCCATTTCGCAGCCCTTGAGTGTCACGAATCGGCTAGATAAACAGGGATTAGACCGGCAAATTAACTTTGATTACAGAAGAAAAGGTCAGGTGTGGAACAGACACGAGCTGAACACAGGGGTGTCGAGCCCAGCTATTCTCTTTTTTGCAGATTCCTGTGCCATCGTTGGGCTGCACCACTTTTAATTCATGCATTATTAACTTAATCTACTTCAGAGTGGTAACACATTAGCGCCTACGCTAGCCTGATAACACGCATGCCTTCTGAAAAAATTAGCTTCAGCACGTTTCAAATATTTTTGGTCATTACCGAAAGTCACTTGATTGAGTGATTTCCGATGCATTGTCAAGACAAATTACCTTCACTTAATAAGATCTACAGGAAGTGGGGTTGAAGAACGGACAAGTATTAATTTAGGATTTTGTAGAAACTGACACTCCATCTCACAACCCTGAGGCAGTATTACTTGAGATTCCCCCCTTGATGGAAGAAATTTGGTCTCCATAGCAATTACCTAAGTCTTTTATCAGTCATTTCAAAGAAAGAAAATTAGAGCAATTGTGTCAGGACAGTCATATGGGCAGAAATTGCACACTTATTCGGACCACTTATGTCTGTGACTTTGTTCCTGCTTGATGGTCGCTATTGTTCAGTGCTGTGGCTTTGAAAGCCTGAGTGGGCTTCTGCAGATGTACGGTACCCAAAGGGAGAGCTTTCGCTTTCTTCACGTGGGGCCTTTTATTTTTCCCGTAATTGAATATAAATTATAGCTATCTTTTTGTTTATTGGAGCAAGTGCATATCTAAAGATAAATAAAACAATTTTTATGAATAATCGGGAAAAAAGGCTAATCAAATTCCTCTTTTCAAGCTGAATGGGATCCTTTTCATTTTTGTAGGTCTTTTAATGTATTTTATTGTGTCTGTTTATTTGTTTATTTGTTTGTTTGCTTATATTTATATGCCTGGAAGGTGTGAAAACTGGGAATTAGACTTAAGGACTAAAATGGGTGGGCAAAAACATTTTTACAAGCTCAAATGCTGCCATATGGAGATGTAATCTTAAACAGCTTTGCATATTCTAATGAACTACAATGTCACATTCATTGATTTTTAGGCACCTTGCAAAGTAAAGTCACGTTCTTAGAGAAAACTGAGACTACGACTATAGCTGAAATGGTGAAATGGCTTCTCTCCGTAGGGCTTGGCCTGGAAGCTGCAGGCCTGTTCTAATCCCAGTGCCAGCCTTACTCCTTGACTCTATCTATCTTAACATATTGATTCCTGAGCTGTCTTATTGGTTCCTAACATAATTATACTAGGAGTAGGTCTCTTAGTACAGCTAATACGTTTACGCCACGGCATCCAGGGGAGCTTATATTCCTGCCATTTAGTCAGCTAAAGATTGTCTTAGTTAACGGCTGTTGAATATGAATTTTGCCTTTAATGGCTTAATTTTACAATTAGAATATTATATATTCTATATTTATATACATATATACCCAAAATTAGAATATTATATATATATATATATATATGATCTACAATATTTGAGTGTTTAATAAGAACATATATAATTA
>JAODUD010000033.1:13780246-13793664 GCA_026784285.1 Stomatorhinus walkeri | reverse complement strand
CCCCCCCCCCCCCCCCCCCCCCCCCCCCCCCCCCCCCCCCCCCCCCCCCCCCCCCCCCCCCCCCCCCCCCCATCCCACTGGCTGCGTCCAATGCAGGGGATTTAAATGTCCATTTTTGTTTTTGTTGTTCTTTGAAACGGCATGAAGGGCTTATCGCCCAACGGCATTCTGGGATTAAAAAATATGTGTGTATGACTGACCTGTTTAAAAGGCACAGCAGCTTATACGGGGAAATGAAAGGGGGCTTATTGCTATTGTAAATGACATACTGTAAAAAAAAATTAACTTATATTCCTCAAATAAATAATTTACTGCATAAAAAAGGGCACATGCAAGCAATCATTATTCTAGAAAGCTGCTTTATTCACAATCAGCACAACAGGAAGAGTGTTATTGTGACTGTTATGCACAGTTATCCTATATAGATTTTTTCTTTTTTTTATAATTTATAAGGTAAGGTAATTCCAGAGCACCCAATGCTTTTTACAAAACCAATGACTCCCTCATCCGTTTCCTAAAAGCTTGCAGAGATATAACCATTTTTTATTAGATTACAATTCTTTAAGACACATTAGACAAATAACAGGAAATAACACTTTACAGCCCAGTAATGCAATGAAGCCCCAATTATAACACTTATGAACAATAAGCGGGCTTCTATGTGGTCAAGGCGAGCACACAGATCATCATTATATTCGACATACCATCTGTATAAACGGCTCCTGATGCATAATATGTTTATGGTCCATAAACAAGGTGTGACTATGGGCCCAAAACTGTCTGCCTGAATCTGTTTGGAAATGCTAGAATATGACTGCATCAATCGCCCAGGACACCCGAAAGGTCACGCGGTTATCATCCACATTTTCGTTTGTCATTTTATTAGCAATTATTCCCATATTCCACTGAGCCAGGCCTCATCGTACCTGTCTAGATAGGGTCCATGTCAATGTCACACCATAACCAAGGGCATCTTTGCTGGCAAGGATTAACAGTTCATGCCACATAAACTGAGCCTTCTCTAGGCTAAAGTCTGCATCCCTTTTGGCTTATAATTGAATATAATTTAAAAGGTGTTGGCCAAGTGTCCAGGAAGAGGGTTCCCCAAATACTCACTTATATCATTGAAAGCTAAAACACTCACTTCAATGTCAGTTCAAGAACAAAAAGCTATTAATTCCCCTGTTTTATATATATATATATATATATATATGCACACACGCGTGCACATACACTATGGGGGGGGGGGGTTAACTGGCTATTGACAGATGATGATTTTACATCAACATAAATTAAATTTCCTTTGTTTTTTATGCATATATAATACATATACATCCATGCACACATCCACAGACATACTTATATAGATATTGGGATGCATGCAAGAGGCCGTCATTGGGACCTCCTCTTTGAATGACATAAAACATACATTGTACTTTCCAGAAAATGAAAAACATGTTATTTTGGGACTGGCAACCTGCAGGGACCTGCTGCTGGAACACAAAGGCTTAAGGATTATTGCAAACATCAAACGTAAGTGTTTCGTTTCACCCTGATGGTATAGCTTTAGAGTTTCATTGAATTAGATATAGTCCGTGGTGTCAAAGGATTTCAAATAGTATTTTAATGAAATTCAAATAACTTTTTTTTGTATTAAGGGAATATTTTGTATTATTCAAGGGACATATATATTTGGGTATTTATTTATTTTCATTCTTGAGCTAGTTTTAATAAGATTCCAGGGGATTTGAGAATAACACAGTCTTCAGGAAAAATTGAGGTGTGCTTAAGATATTTCACTCGAGGGTTACACCTTGGCTTGACATTTGACTCTAGGCTGGTATATCTCTGCATTTGGGTCTCCAAGCAGTAAATAGCAAATCAAAGACTGGAATCCAGCATTGATTCAGACAGTAAAGGATTCTTCCCTGTAAGAGCAGTCAAAAAAAGAAAATGGAAATCCTTGATATGTTATATGCCATCAAATTAATTTGATATTGTCAAGAATATTACAAAGGATGATTAAATAGGACAGAACTCTCTCTAATCCATATATAGTTGAATAAGCTGCTGGACGTTGTAACAATAAGGTCAAATTGCCCACACATACTGTATAGACCATACTCAGGTGTTGCTTTATTTTAGGGCTGCATGACATCAGATCACGATATCACATTGCAATGTGTGAAATTTCTACAAGTAATATTGTGATATTTAAAATAAAAAGTGGATAAAAATGACCCAAAATGGAACTTGTTATTATGTACCAATAGAGCAGGGGTGCCCAATCTAATGTGCAAAGGGTCGGTGTGTATGTGGGTTTTCGCTGCAGCTCCCTAATTATATTACTAATTAGAGGACTGATTGGCTGAAGACTCCTCACACCTGAGTTTGAACAGCTGACCTAAAGGTTATCCCAAACACCTGCACACACACTGGCCCTTTGCAGAAAAGATTGGGCACCTCTGCAATATAGCGTGTCAAATGAGTTGGAGGTTTTTGGGATGAGTTTTGTCAACAGATACAAAGCAGTACCGACAAACGGCATGAGATTATTGTATGTGCACACATCGCAATGACGATGCTGAAACGATGTTCGCGCTGCCCTGCTTAATCCGTATCAAGTATCCAGCGAGTCGTACAGTCCTTGAGGTTCATTTTTTAGATAAAATGACTATCGATAATTTTTCCAAGAAAACTTAGCTCTACATGATGTATGAAGAATTCTTACCTAGAGTCATAAACACAAACGGCTTAAAACCAAAATTTCCAAAAGCCTTTATGAGGAAAAAATTCACCCTATGCTTCAGCTGTAAGTGTTTAGGTCTTTCCTGAGATCAGTTACACAATAATGCAGTGTAAACTTCTTAGCTCTTTTTTGTCCAGCATCACTTACATTTCTATTTTTGTTATACAAGCAGGGGGATTTAAACGAGAAAGAAGAAGTAATCTCTGTTTCTTAAACTTAAAGATAGGATGGCATCATTTCAAGGAATCCATATCTGCGGAGGCGGTCCACTAGATTCTGCTTATTTAGCACTTCCTACAAACGGTGGTCGGCAATGGCTTTGAGGCGCGCCAGGTCACATGACAGGAAAGGATCTGTTTTGGAAGAATCAGTGTGTTGTTTTTCTTAATTAAGCTTGAGTAACCCCAGGAGATGGTGCAGAACAAACAATAAAAGGGAAAGGGAGATAAAGAATGTTACACCCTGGAACAAAAACAGGACTTACGTAAATGCAAGGTGTCAGTGACACATTTATAATTAAAGAAAAGCCAAGCTTTGGGGTGAAAGTTCAGCAAAGACTGCTGTCTTGTTATTTGATGTGCAGAGAACAAGACAACATTTTAAATGAGTTCCAGCCAAACAATATTTTTGCCTCGCTTGTCTTTTTTTTAACTCCTCAGTTTCGAGGTTCTGTGTACAGAAGACTTGATGATTTTGCACATTAAATATTCTCTGGGGGTACATTCAAAACCAAGGCTCTCTAATGACTTCAAGACTAAAATAACATTAATAAAAATGGCAAACTTCACTGTTTGATCTGAAGGCAGTGTACAGAATACTTTTGCTCAACAGAAAGCCAAGTTTTACATTAGGAGGCATGGCTAAAAAACAATACTGAATATTGTTGCTATGGGGGCAAATTAATACCGCATGAAAAATGACTTTTTAGTTAAAAAAGAAAAGAAAAATAATTGAATCCAGGTAATATTGCATTTTCATTATTTTTTCTTGTGTTTTTGGGCTTTTTTTAGGAGTTGTTGAGAAGTAGCCATTCCGCTTTCTCTCATACTCTCTCTCTCTCTCTCTCTCTCTCTCTCTCTCTCTCTCTCTCTCTCTCTCTCTCGCCCGTCAGGCAGAGGTGCTATTAAATGCGACTTACTTAAAGCAAGCATGGCGGTGACGGTCTGAGCGAGGCATCCGTCAGCGGAGGGAGTCAAAAAGCCAGACCCATTATCGTCTCCATCCCTCGCCAGGATGAACTGGACACTCCACGCAGCCAATTAGCTGAGGCGCTGAGCATCCTCTGGTCGGTTCACCTGCCACAGACATAAATAAAAACCATCCAGTGGCTCAAGGCCACACTCTTGAAAAGTCTCCCCGACATATTGTTTGCATAATCAGTTTGCTTTCCACGGGAAAGGCGCCAAGCCTTCGTACGAATGCCACTCTTGTCGTAATTTAACAGGAGTGAGATAATGCTCACGTGCGCGTCGAGGAATGCGCGCCAAAGAAATGCGGAGGCCATGCCAGGAATTTTTGATTGGTCGGCACGTGATCGTCACACGGGGCGCATGCACTTCCACAAATGTGCAGTGCAACTCTTGGACCGTTGCGAGGGAAGCCTAAACACACCGCCAGGGGGGTCTGTAAGATTCTTCCAGGATCCCCCTATCTCCAACCCTGCCTATAAGATCACATCTTTTCGCTGCAATATCACACATTAAAATAGATATATAGTATACAATTATATGGCCTGTTATAAATTAATCTTTCCTTGTGAAATTTTTATTTGAGCCAACACTTTTTAAAAGAAATGGGCGTGACGATCCTTTGTAAAGTCCATCATGAGGGAGGAATTTGTGATGCAAAGAGCCATTTGTCAAGAACAAAAGATAGAGAAACTGTGATTTATATAGCCTCTTATTAATCTTGGAAATTAATTAAAAATGAAATAACAGTTTCTCTCTCTCTCTCTTTCTCTCTCTCTCTCTCTCATTCATCACGATGGTAATTGCTCACCCCCAATTACAAGTTAATTCCTTAAACACTTCCATCAAGTTCGTCTCATCTTCATGATCAATAATTCATAATGTACTTTGTACCAGGCAAAGTTGTTTAATATTTAGTGAGTCATTGCACTAAACGAAATCACCCTTCAGTGCATGCATTGTTACTTTCACATTGCCGGATGTACGGTATTGGGTAATTCGAACAGACGCAGCTTCAATTTATTTTATCACATCTGTGCATAATGCATTAATGGGCACATTTGTATTGTACAGCTGCATGAGACCATATGTGGTTCATTTTGTTTTAGCTATATTTAAGGTTTGGCATATTTAAACATTTATTTAAAGTCCATGATTATACCAGGGCAACACAGAGCATCACCTCTCACTTATCACTGGGGTTAGCTAAATTATATGCATGATAAATGTAAAGTATATAATGTAGCATCACTACTAATAATATGCACTAATCCTGTAATATATTCCATGTTATTGAGGGTTAATATGTGCAGTCTATGCAAAGAGACCCTCAGGTTTTTATAAGCTGCCCAATAAATATACTATATATTCTAAATATATACTATATAATCTAAGTTCCTTTTTTCCTTTTAACATGTCTGTTCTTTATCATGCTGCAGACACGGGGCAATACAACAGATGGGTCATCTAATGATTAACAACTCGATGACAGCAGATACCATTTAAAAACTCTTTTTTACTTTAAGTAATGATATAGTCAAAGTGTTTTTTCATGCTCATTCCAAGGTCTTTATTAAATCCCATAAAATGCATCATAAGGAGTTTCTCATTAAGCAGCCAAGATCTGTAACATCTATGGAGATTCAATGCAACCAGTCATTTCTCATGTACATCCTGGGTTGGACACTGTTTTTGAAAACTGATGAAATATTAAGTCATTTGGGCTAACTTCAATAAGCCAGAGATCTTATCTGCAGCTTCATGCAGTTTATGTAAGTCGGTTTGGAACATCATCTGAAAAAAATGCACATTCTTATATTTGAATGAGCATGTAATCATAAAATCTAAGTAATTTTCTGTTAATTAGGATCAGTTCTTTATAGCACATATATCATAGAAGATCACCAACCGTAAATCACTATTAGCAGAATAATTATAATATTTTGTCCATCTCATTCATCATGTTCAGTTTGCGTGATATAAAGCGAAAATTGCATTCATTCATCCATTTTCAATAACTGTTTATTAAATAAGGCGGGAGTCTGGGGCTGATCCTGGGAGGCATGTGACACAAAAGAGGCTACACACCTTGTAAGGCCAGCCTGTCACATGCCACTCACACACGTACACTCTAGGACCGTGTCTGGTCCTTGGGGACCTGCAGACAATCCACGTTTTTACTCCCTCTTAGCTCTCGGTAGGGAGCAAAAATGTGGATTGTCTGGCAGGGAGCAAAAATGTGGACTGTCTGGCAGGGAGCTCAGAGGGAGCAAAAACATAGATCGTCTGGGGATTCCCTAGGACAAGATTGGGAAACACTGCTCTAGCTGCAATTTGGCACCATTCATTAAAAAAGCCACTCAAAAGACAGTCAATGCCTAAAATACATTATAAAGGAATATAATCGCAATTCATACATCATATCGTTGTTAGGGAAAGTGTCTCTTTTAACGCAAACTAATTTATAGGAAAAATACATTGAACATGCCCTGCCAAGCAAAACTGGACACTCGAGGCAAAATGCACTGATTTTGTTTGTTATGTTATTATTGTTACATTGTTATAATCATTAATAACATATTTTTTAATCGTCACTTTGGGGCCTTTGTGGGGACGTCGTTTTCTGTTTTCAGCCAGTGGGTCATATTTCAGTTGGCAGCGCACAGTGTGTTCCTTATGCTGTAACATGCCAAAAAGCTAAACTTAGAGCAATTACAGGGACTGGTGTCACCGGGGGGTGTGAGAAGGCATCAGCTTCAAGCCACTCTCGGTATGTATATGACAACGCTGTTATGCGGTGACCAGCGACTGGTTTGAAAGCTCTCAACGCTGCGGAAGCAGACAGGCTGCGGTTGGTTGTTCAGGGCACCCGCTCTATTAAAAGATCCCAAAACACTGAAACTGGTCGCAAATGCGCCACAAGAGAAAAAGCAACCAATTAAAATGACATAAGATATTCCATTCATTTACTTTCCTAGAACCACTGATACAGGGCGGGGTCGTGGTGAGCCCATCCCAGGAAACACTGAGCATAAGGCAGGGGTACACCCTGGATGGGGTGCCAGTCCAGAACAGAACATATAGCAAAACAACAGCGGGCTTTTTTCTGGAACCTTCCATTCACCAGATAACTAAAGAATAAATCTGGAATCTTATTATTTTCTTCATTTCAAGTTTCCAAATGCAGTGTGCGGTCGTGGAACATCCCATGAGCTGACACACGGAATCCTTCTGTAGGCTTGAAACGAAAATTCACTCTACATTTATAACATTTAAAAATCAGAGCAGAATAAAAAAAAACTTCAATACTTCATAGGTTAGAACAAACCGAATGCAGTTTTGCAAGAATCACTTTGCAAAAGAAAAAAAAAAAACAGGTTTTTGGTTCTTGGCCAGTACTGGCCAGTCTTGTGTTGGGGATGGATCTAGAGCTAAAGATGAGAAGACAGCAAGTGAGGAAGACGTGAGACAGGTGACACATGACAAGCATACATCTGTGGGGGACCCAGTGTAGGCAGAAATGCTGCTGGGCTCAGCATCCCGTGACCGATCAGAAACAAGTGCAAGATAGTGCTGGAAGGAGAAAATACGCAAAATGCACTTAGAACCTAACATCTGATTGAAAATCTGATTGAATAAATAGCATTGAGAAGATCTAAAAGGAACTCCAAGTGAAGAATATCCAGATATCCACCCAAACCTGGAGCCTATTACAATGAAATACAGGGAACAAGGCAAAGGGCATCCTGAACAGGATGCCTGTCTATCGCAGTGAAAATATTCACACAAAATAACAAGTATGTATGCAGAAAAAAATAACATAACCCCAGGCCCATATTTTACAGTAGAGGTGTTAATTAATTAAAAAGATGTTTGACTATCTGCTATTTAAAAATATACATTTCTGGACAGGCTATAGACTGTCAAACTACTCATCTCGTTATAAAAAAACACCTAAATAGATGTAAAGTTACACATCAATGTCATGCACTTAGTGAATGCATTACAGTCTCATAGGTAATGCTTGCTAGTCCATGGCATCAGTATGCTGCGGAGATACACTAATGTGTCAATCATCTGTTTAATTGTACTTTTAAAAATGAAACAGCACTTTGATTACATCTTATGTTAAAAATGTTCTTTTTAAATTGCACCTGAAAGTACCCCTGCTATGTGAATGCTTTTTCATTTTTGTCACAATGCAGAGACTTATCCTCTTTTTATGGAATTTTTGGACTCTAAGCAAGTACCTCCCGTGTAGAAATAATTGGGATTTATGAGCACAGAAGGGAATACGTCGCAGCGTTTCATTTAGGCACAGCTTTGGCGAACCCGGGGTATTGTGTGTTTTTACTACGCTGGCAAAGTTTCACAGTCGCCCGGAAAGCGTGAAAGAGCACAGGAGCAGGAGGGGACATAATAGCTTTTTATCGTCCATCATTCAAAATGGATTTGAGCCCTTTTTGTAATGTTTATGTTAAGCGCCTGTGATGAATGTAAATGACCTTTTGCCGAAGTTTTATTTTTAAATTACGGAATAAAGGTGCTCAAAGGCCTGTATCACCGCTGAGAAATTTAACAGTTGCTTCAGAATGCAATATGGATGTGTTATGGCTCATATCATGGTATCACACTGAACCGTGTCCATTAGCATCCGAAGATACAACCCTGATCACATGGTAACTGCCATCTAAGAAACAGAAAGACTCACATTTCACAATTTCCTATTTAAGTGTCACGTTATTTAATTCATCATTCACCAATAGCATCTTTTCTGTGAGGTCAAATAACGTGTTCAGAACAGTGATGTTCTGAGCGCGCTCACAGCAACTGTAAGTGTTTACACTTAGCATGTGACATGCTGCTTGTTATTTTTTGTCTCCTTTTCCATTAAAACGTAGCTGTTCCCTAAAGAATCACCCCATCATGTAAAAGAGTTGTTATAGTAACAAAACAATGTACATGTCATTCTGCTTTGGGATAATATATCCGTGCATATATTTGATCAAATATTCATATGTTACGCACGCATCCCAAAGAAAAAGAAAGCATTATTAAAACCATGGGTTTACCTAAAAATCCCCAAGTTGGCACCAATAGATCCTAGGCAGACTAATGTCATAGAAAGGAATACACTTCCTCCCCCGTGTTTCTCCATCAAATCCTTTTCTTGCAATTCCTGCAACGCTGGAGGCCAGTATCCATGATGCAGCGCTGTGTGGTCTAGACTGCGCCGCAAACCTGTCTCTCTGCCTTAAAGTATTGCGTCGCGGCACCAAACATGATGCAATTAATAGATCCTAGTTGCGCAAGGGCAGCACTGGGGCTTATTTATTTCACAGTTATCTCCAGGCCCATCTTCATTGGGGAGGATGAGACGGATATTATTTACAATACAGCGATGGCACAGCTTTTCCTGCCAGTCACGTTATCCGCACAAAGACTGCTAAAGATGAAACACCAGAATGTTCAATATTAAATAAAACCATTTTTAAAATGCCTCAATAAGAATTTCAGGACCAGATAAGATCTTGATGAGATGCTATTTGTGGGGACCCATTGTGTTTTTTAACTAACAATTACCGTATGGAGGAATCCTCTCGTTTTCTTAGCTATTGCCCTTTGTATTTAATTACAAAACTTCTGATTGTGTGAAGTCTGAAGCTTTCTCAATCTCTGTATGTAGTCACTCATAAAATTACTTCCTGTCAAGAAAAAAAACATCATCCAGTATAGCCATTATAATTTTGCAGTAGGACAGTATAGTTCTGTTTTAGGTCTACATGATGTGACCTTGATTTATTTTTCGATTCCATTTTTAATCGGCTTCCCCCCCCCCACAGACAGTGACACACAAACGTACACACTTTATGAATCTATCCACTCTCCCACCGAGTTCAATCACAGGATTTCACAGGCAAATACTCCAGTCGTTGTGATGTTTATCGTTGAGGCTTAAAAAACAGCCTGCTTTCCTCACAAATGTTTGTGTTTACCAGAGGATGTGCAGAATGACTTAGTGGCCTGAATATGTTTCGATATTAAGCGCAGGCTTGGGGGCGGGGGGGGTAGAAGCAGTTAGAAGAGGAAGCAGAGACAAAGTCTGCATAAACTGCCCAATAACAATATTATTTGAAATGCAGTAAAGATACATTTTTTTCTATATAATGTGTTTTTGAAAACACACCCTGATCATATTGCGTTGCCAAATCAAACGTTTCTGGGCTAAATCAAAATACTTCCCACCCAAAACAACCAGATTAAGACAGCTCCTCTTTTATCCTTCCAAATTATTCAAGAAGCACTGATTAAATATGGAGAACTGCAACTGCAGGACCTTTGGTGTTAGAATCTGTGTCAGAAGAAAGTTACTATTGTTTATGCTCGTATACTCTCTCTGTTTACCTTATTGCGCTCAATGAGAACACATCTAACAAAGGAGATGAGAGCATAAAGAGGCACGTTTAAAACACATACAACGATAATTAGCTACGAAAAACCCTTCACATCTTTGACAACAAACTATCAAAATATATACTTGTGAATGAAGATAAAATATATCTACAATATACCTACAATAAGGACACTATATAAAAATGTAGCATCCAAGTCCTCTACGGTTAGAGACCAGGTCTCACACTTCAAGAAGCTCTGAAAACATCAATCAATTCAGAGTTTCAGGGGTAATTAAACAGGACAAATATGCTTCATTAGAAATAATGTATACCAATGAGTACTGTAATATAAACAACTTGACATAAACATCAATGCACAAGAGCTGTATTTGGAAAGAAGTGAAGTGAATCACAGGACAATACTGAATACCATACAGAATATGACCTATTCTCAACACAAAATGAATCCTTAATACTTTCATCTATTTTATATTTTTCTTAAGTAAAAAACAAGGCATACTTATGGGTATACTACATAAGTTTCTTTTATCTGCATGCTTACACTGCTATTTCGCTCCTGTTAGTTTCTTTCAAATCAGAAAGACCAAGCAATGGTCTGACTCTAAAGAATCACCCCAACTCTCGCCTCCAATCCTCCTTCACAGTGAGATGGCCCTTAGCACAGCACCACCTAATTGGTTTATTGTCTTGAGAAGCTGGTGACAAGAAAGACATTTGGAGGCAGGCTTTCATCAGGGGTTATTGTGAGAAATAACTAATTTCAGCTTCCCCGAGATCAGACCGGACCATCTCTACCAGACAAGATATCTCTGGAGGGTTCATTAAGAGACTGGCATTCCGCTTCCCAGTCAACAACTAAACACTGTGCTAACCTTTACTGCCAGATTTCCGCGCGGTCTGGGAACCACTTAGCAGAGCCTGACACATTTTTATGTCTCTCAAGTAATCCGGAGACGTATGAACGATGGCGGGAAAATGCGGGGTACACAATTCATTTGGACGCTCTGTGCTAATTCTGTTGGGAGAAATCACATTAGACGGTTCAAAGTGCCACGTAAACACACTCACAATACTTTTCAATGCATGTCGTTCTCTCCCAGCCTCACAACAGTAATGCAGTTATTTTTAGCTATTCTAGAAGCTATTGCTTTCAAAAAGCCAATACAGCCTTCATCGGTAAGCAATTAAAAATTCATCCAGGAAACAAGAAATTTGGCATTAATACTTTTGTCACATAATAACCTAATTAGAAACTAGCTGCATATTCTACATTAAATGCACAAATTTATTCAAACAGCTTATCTAACTAGAGGGCGCTCTTACACATAAGTGAAAATGGATTTGTCTAGACTCTCTAGATTCACTAGACCCACTATATAGTACTCGCAATTTCATCAGTCTCTTGGCCTTTTTGAACTTCTCATATAGTATGTACTTTTAATAGAATGTATTACGGGTTCTCATTTTTGGACCCGCTGCAGTAAGACGTGAAGGATATTCTGCACATGGAGCAGGTACAGAAGGGGCTGGAAGTGCGGCCTGTTCTTGGAGAGATAAACCAGTCAAGCACTGGATCAATAACCTTATCTATGTGGATAAGACCCAAGCAGGATTGAGACTAGAACCTTCTTGTGCCAACTGGATTCTAATACTTAATGCTAACAAATAATTGCCGTTGTTAGCACTTTCACTGCACTAATCAACTGCAGTTCATTAGCCCAATATTTATTTTAATTTTAAATCGAATACAAGTACTTTTTAAGGATACCTATTTAATTTTATTGCATTTACAGGTGACTTTTATTGCTTTTCTAATTCCTATTTGGTTCCAACTTCCACTGACAAGGAGTGACGCAAACTGATCACAGTGGCACACACTGCAGCCTTGCCCCTAATGTGACAAGTGCGGTCCCCAGCTTTTGGGATGGATCGATACAACGCCGGACACACTACAGCTCAGCCGGCTAGAATATTAGCTCCAGCGGTAGGATGATGGGGTCGGCGAAGGCCTGCTTGTTCACCGTGGTCTTCGGGGAAGAAGAAAGAGAGAGTGGAATTAGGAATTCAACATGAAAAACCAGCATTATTTATAAGATGGAGGATCCGACGTCTTGGTGTGTTGGTTCTATGCCCATAAAGGTTCTTTCGTGCTGAGTGCCAGCCCGAGGCTATTCTATGCCCTCTCTTGTCCAGATGCAGGATGGACTCCCCAGGGCATGGCTCGCATTCATCCAGGGGGGGTCCGCCCCTAGCTGCGTGTTCCATTGTGATTGGGCGTCCATGTGTTTCTTTGTGATCACAGACAGCGGAGTCCCTCGTTTTGAGCCAAGAGTGTCGGGCACAATTTACACACGGTTGCAAGCTATGCTCTTTGATGTATGAGGCGGCCCAAGGAACTTGTTGCCAAGATGTGACCCTGCCCATGGCGAAAGACGGGCCAGATCTTTCATACAATGACCTTATGGCAGGACGCTTGATCACGATTTATTGATTCGGAGTGTACCTTCAAAGAAATGTCCCCCGTGTCTCTGGTCACATGGCATTCCCTGAAGTGGGAATCTGCGTTTTGGGAGCTTGCAACCAGCTCTGCAAATTATATAATTAATAAATAGATTCAGAAAATATATATCATATACCATTGTGTTATACACAATGATATTAGAGCCGATACAATCACAATAATATGAAATAAAGGGTAAAAGATATAGAGGTAGACTACACATGAAAGGAGTAAACTATATAAAAGAGTAATAAAACTATCATTTTTAACTATCATTATTAAATATTGCTATTATTACTGCTATTATAAATACTATTATTAACTATTAGGCAATCACAGCGTCATTAATTATGCTCAACAGCTTCATAATGTAATCCAAGAAAAAAGTTTTTTTCAGATCTTATTCTGCTATATATACAGTAGCATAGTACTATATATAGAAATGTATTTGACTAGATATCAGATTTAGGAAGTTATTAACAATATATATGTTCAGCCTCAAGCAAAGGAGACTGAGGGGGGACATGATCCAAGTATATAAGATTCTAACAGGTTTGGATGCTGTA
>JAODUD010000033.1:13740936-13762532 GCA_026784285.1 Stomatorhinus walkeri | reverse complement strand
CCCCCCCCCCCCCCCCCCCCCCCCCCCCAACAGCAAAGCTCCTGGGATGCTAGGATTTGGCTCATCCGAAAAGCTCATCTGAGCAAAACTGGGGAAGATGTGTGGACTGTGGCGAGGTTCTGCATGAATCCCGAGCCATTAATGATGACCTCAGAAGTACCCTCCTTCCTCTTCTTGTACATTCCCCTACCCCCGGTCAACATTGGACGGTGTGTGGGGGGGGGGGCAGGTCCAGTGGAGAATTATGCCTGGCCAGACATTGCTTAAGAACAATAAATAAGCTCATATAAAGAGGAAATATTCTATCCATTCCATCCATGCGTCAATATTTCTCAGATCCTATTATCCAGAGCAGGGTCATGATGAGCTTGGAGCCGATTCCAGGACACAGAAGACACAAAACAAAGAGAAACCCTGAATGACCCATCATGGATATAATGCATTTTCTAAATTATACAAAACAAAAACAACACAGTCCAGAATTGCTTGTGATTCAGCTTTTTGAATATTACAATCCCCCATTGCTGTGCACACTTCCAGTCAAAAGCAACAGCATGCTGTAACTGAGACAAAATTGTAGGCATTATTTCATTATACACAATGCCACAGCTAACATCTGTGGGCCAAAGTAATTACACTGGGTGGTGAGTAAGAGGGAGCTTTTGAAATCTTCATGTTACGCACGTAAGAATGGGCATCACAGTCCTGCAGAGAAATTAAAGTAAACATGTGAGAAACACACGTGTCTAACAGATGTGAGCAAATGCATATCACATGGGCAGGGATGTTTTAAAGACTAATTAGGCACATTAACAGCTGATTTGCGTTGTCCTGCCTTCAGCAAAATCGTCCGTGCTTCAGATGAGTGGCCTGGATTTTTACGACGATATGAAATGATGTTCTTTTATTAGCAAAGGACACGCGCGCCTGCATCTCGAACCACTGGATGCGTAGCTGCATGTATAAACATCATTTGCTGTGTCTGATATTTTATGCTTCAATAAAGTCACCTGCCAGCATCTGTTGCTGTTCTCCATCTCTGACAGTAATCAAGCAAGTGGTACATCTTCAGCTTTGTCCATCTGAACAGTAACATGCATGCATCGTGTGTGGCAGGAAATCTCAATTGAGTTATGTCCCGATACAATTGTTAATTCCAATCTGGTCCTCACACATCAAAAATCCAGTACAAATTAGCTTTTAGCAGATGAAGAATCACTGAGATCCTAATATTTCAGAATCCCAAAACAAAACACAAGGCCTGCAATTCACAGAATCTGAGCCTTAACCGACTGAAGCAATGGACCGTTTCTGGTCAACAAGTAGTGCATGATATTTTCCACACACCAAAAGATATACTGGTACATAGGATGTATAACAGTAAAAAAATCTAAGCTATTTCAGGAGAGAAAAATGGGGGTTATCCTCTATAGAGGCGCAGTCTAGCAGTGCATTCCATTATGTGAGATTTTAAACATATATGCTTTTACAGACATATGCCACAGAATGGATCGTTGGTGTAAATACTCTGGTAGTTATTTTTTGGTGGGAGCTCAGTGTAGTCAGATGTGAAATTGTACAGGGGCACGCCATTTATACAGCCTAGCTATTAGCTGAATTTCTGGATAGCAGAGCTTATAATGTAAAAATAACCATTATACTGAAAAGTATCTGATAGAAATGTATATAAAGAACAACTATAAATATGGTCAAGTGAATAAAGTTAATTATGTAATAACTAAGAGCAGAAAAGAGGAGGGATGTATGAGTCTCTGATGGGTCACTGGTGTCACAATCGATTCCCGGCGATCCCGCTCCACCCCTGCTCATCATGGCCACCACTGATTATCTGCACAGTTTAAGCCAAACTTCTCCTTGTCGTTAGATCGCTGCGAGGCCGCTTTGTCGAGATTGAACCACACATTAAGTCTATCTTTTAAATCGTTGGTGGTGTAAAACCTTGGGAATATCTTAATTGTCTTCAACTGAACAAGTAATTAGATAAATTAAGTCATTAAGAGGCAAAGATGGAACGGCACCGGAAAGATCCTGCGGGCATTGGAGATCACAGCAGGCTCTAACTCCTCCAGTTTCCCTCCCACACTAACAGATCGTTAACACTGTTTTATATGTGCCGGAATATTCTCAGGGCACAAGTCAGTAAGCCAGTCAAGTTTTATACAGCACGGGGTTTTTCGAATGGGAATAAAAGACATTAAAAAAACATAGGACTTCTAACACCTTAATGTTACTAAATATAATCACTAAACAGTGCAAAAACAGCAGCAAATAACAAAAAGAGGTTTGCGTTTTTACTGTGGACTCACTGTAAAACAAAATGTTGCTGGTTCATGTTTGAGATTGGGTTATGCTGTTGTTCTCCAGGGAAATGTATACAAGTGGGCGGAGGAGACACTTTAAGTGAAAGACTCAATTAAAAAATGCATCTTCTAAGCCAATCAGTTTTGCTCCAGCTTTGGATTAATGGAAAAAAAAAGGAAATAAGTTTATCCATCCATCCATCTTCCAGTCTCTTATCCAAGGATTACAGGATTGCAGGCAGAAATAAATTCATACACTAAAAATTTTACTTTTACCGTGTTAAACCTGGAAGAAAGAATAATGTCCGAGGAGCATCTCCGAAATCTGCAGTCAGAATGCCCGTAAAAAGATGGGAGGCAGGACAATCAAATGGAGAAAAAAGAAATGCAATTCAAAATGGAGACTGATTAACATCTGCAGCCTGTATGATCTTCTCTACAGTCATTATGGATCTTCATAAGAAGGCACTGATTTTACACCTCAACAGAACGACTCTAGTCCCCCTAAGTTCGAGGCTGCCCTGTATTGTGTAAGATAATAGTAGCATTCACAGTGGAGACAGGAATAAGGTGGAATTATAGATGTTCGCTATATGAATTGATAAGTGGTTTTATGGTCAGGGAGGATGTTATTAAGGCAAGTCAGGGTCACACTCATTTGATGTCTCCTAAATTACCTGCAGTACTTTAGAACTGGTCTTTTGTTTCAAAGGAGTCAAAAAAGGTGATTCAATAGGCATCATATGGCTATATTTTCAGTTTTTAATCATCGTCTCGTCACACATGAAATAATTTAAGCACTAATCCTGATGACATTAAGCTTTATCCTTCAAATGAAGAAAATGAGATTTATGGTGTCATTGATACAAAGTTTATAGATCATTAGGAAATAAATAAAGATATCTAAAAATATATCCAATATTTTTTTTCAGGCGGAGTAGAAACCAAAGAGGATCTGTGGTTTCTACTCTGGTATTCTTTTGTTTAACTAAAAAAAGTAAATTGATTTTTATCTTTGTGATTTAAATCAGCATTGCATTGACAGTACCCTAGGGTAAGCAGAGTATTTATTGTATACAGTTTCTATATAATAATTAGTACAACCTGGAAAAGTAAATCCAGATATGAATGATAAGAGGAATATATGTGATAAAATGCTTATTGTTCATACAGAATTAAAATCTGAGATGTTGAGTCTGCAAACAATTATGTCAGTTAGGTGTTGAAATAGCAGGTGATACTATAAATATTTAGCACCTGTTGCCCAAAACACTGGGATTTTGGGGGAAACTGAACAATAAAAATAAAAGTTGCTTAGTTTCTTTGTTTTATTCACATATTTAAAAGATTAAATGTACTGCATTCAATACATTTATTGTGACTAATATTAACATCATAATGAATGAGCATTTTGATTTATATGCCTTCACTTAGTATTATCGCAAAGGTTTGAAATTGCAATAAATATTCTTCGTTTTTCTATCATAGCATGGGGTTAAAGGAGGAAGTAAACATCTCGCCTGTTGAATAATTTACATTTGATTCATTTAAAGGGTTGCAACCAGCAGACTAGCAAGGCAAGACGATAATTTGAAATGAGAATGGAAGATAACAAAAGTTGGGGGAGGGGCCCTCCTTTTAACCTTGATTTCTCACCGCATTCTCCCTGGGAATCACTTGGCAGATGGTTACGGCGCGAAAAGGGGAAAGACAGGGAAACAGAAGGGGCACAAAAATCAGAGTTTAAAGTGGATGGACATTGCAGGTCACATGGCTCGTGCATTTTTACGTAGCAGTTCATCTCTGAGCAATTGTGGGGAGAATCCAGGCAAACAACGGACAGTCATAATCTGATACTTGTATCTGGGGTTGGGGAATTGGGGTGGGGGGTGCATGGGTTGAATCATAGCATGCACTGATGCGTCCAGTCCTTTATACGGCAAAACATTCATCTTGCCGGGGCATTCATCACCGGGCCAAGAAGATGTTTAGGCGGCGGCCTTGGGGAAACGGTGAACAATTAAAATTGTTTCCCCAAACATTCCTCCTAGGCGATGTAATAGTAAAAATGAAGAAGTAAATAAGGAAACAATGAAAATGTTAGCATGTACTTTAAGTGAGATTTGCACCAGCAGGGGGCGAACACCCACTGATCCCATAGCCCCATGGTGTCATAAAAGCAAACATTACAGGGGCCTTGAACCCCTGCTGCAAAAGGCCGCTGTCTGCCATTATGTCCCTGCCACTCTTTACTGCCACTTAAAAACAATGTCCCCTTGCTCTTGTTTCGGGAACATACTTGAAGGACTCCCCATATCCTTCTTACCCCAAGGGTTTAAAAACAACATATCCAGAGCTCACACTGGGCAGCTCATCTCTGCACGTGACAAAGTAGGTGACATTAAGATTCCACACTGGCCCTGACACCCCGAGCGTACCTCATGAGCATTTACAAAGGGTCCGAGTGTCACCCTTGAAGTGCCCCCTGTGTCACCAGCAAAGCTCTCTTCTCTGTACAGGTAGAACTTTCGAAGATAAGGACCCCTCATCCAGTGACGACTCAGCAGTTGCTTTGTTTACAGACTGCCCGGTTGTTGACATGATGGGCCCTTAGGTGGCCATCGTGCTGCCTGACAATACCTCTCAGGCGTGTGTCTTTATTGCTTTTGTCTATAGTAATTATGTTAAGGTTTTGATGTGTGTATATCGATGTGCCGTCCGTCATGTCGATGGTATCCCACTATTCATTTAAGCACCCACAATGTTGGTTTGAGTCCAGTAAGATGTGAATTTTTCAGTCTTGTCTGTTGTTTTAGTCCCTTTGATCATGTAGCACTTCGTATCTGAACCCAACTATATTAAATTATGAAATAAATCATTTAAATTAAGTCTCAAGAGTCTTTCATGATTTTGTAAAAAATATATTTGCAGATGATTTACCTGTTTTAAATGCAGTGAATGGTGCTGCGGTGAATATTTTCAATGATAATAATCTTAAATGAACACCTGCACATTTAAAAGAATTTTAATTTAATGAGGTTATTTGGTTAAATGCCCTATCATTTGTATGACTTCTCTTTTATTCCTCAATAGATGCTAATTTAGCATTAACAGAAAGTCCAAACAATACGTAGAATATTCTGCATTTTCATGCATTTTTTTTTTGCCAGTTTTAATAAAACTGGACACTTTTGAGCACCAATACCAATGATTCCTTCACAAATTCAGCCAACACCTGCAAGCATTAATTATAACGATAGAAGCAATTTTCAAATGAGCCTGGCTGCTCATCTGGCCCGGGCGAGTGGTTTTATTGATAATCTCGCTCAATCATTTGAAAGGTCCTTGACTTCTCCAATGACTTCTGACTTCATTTCTCTCGCCCCGTGTCTCTGGGCTCGCGTTCCCTTCCTCCCAAACGTATTCCCCTCTCTCCCCTCCGTCATAAATTAAGCCGCTGAGGTGACCAGAGCGGCAGTCAATATAATTAACTGTGTCTTTACACATTTCATAGGCTGCCCCTCTTTGTTCAGATGCACTCTTTGTGATGTAGAAACATCCGAATGCAAATCAGCTGCATTTTAATCATACATGCACAAGCACAAAGGCCACACGGTCCAAGAGTGCATCAGCTCCTTGGACTGCGTTGAATATAAAGTCTAAAGCTTCTGCTGACCCAATGGGGGAAGACTCCATCTGCAAAGATTACAGGCACCCAATGTGTTGCACAGTCAAGGAGCTCTTTCAAGTATTAAGAGGAGTCAGAGATACTTCACTTCATCTGTGCAAGGGGTGATCCTCGTGGTGACTTGACATGGTAATTTTGCCACGGAAATACCAACCTGCCAAAACGCAATCAAAAACACACTCATATTGTAACCCAATTTTATTCAGCGAAACTGTTTGTCAGCATTGAATATTCTCGTTCATAATGCCACAAATCCCTCTACATAAAAACACAAGAACAAAAAAATAAAACATTAACATTACTATATCTTCATAATATAAACATACTCAGTAAAGAAATATACACAGAAAAGAAAGAAAACAGATTTATACTATAGATGTGTAGACTAGTTAAAACAATGACAATTTTATTTCTTACAGCTGACATTATTAATAAAACCATCATGCATACAGCTCACTTTCTATTCATTAGACATCAGGGCTGAGCCCCCAGTTTAAGAGCAGAAACATACAGGCAGGAGCAGTATAATTCTATGGTCTTCCTGTGCCTCCTATTGGTGTGTCTGCCCCAGTCGCTCAGCATCCGCGACTGATCGTAGGAGCTTCCGCCTCCATTCAGGGGAACAGCGTCCTTGCAGACATTGACCATTGGTTTCCTGCATAAATCTGCACATTAGCCACCTTCAACGAGGCCCTCTCAGGCATTTTGTAAAAGGACGCGAAGGCGACTTCTCGTATGACCGTCCGTGGCTCACAGCTCCAATGTTACAGTCCGGAGGTGCACAAAAAATAGTGCATGTGTAAAAAAAAGGGCTGAATTTAAAATAGCACCTCTGTTTCTATTTATTGAAACATTTCTGTATAGTGTTTCAGAGTGTGTGATTCTGAAATATATTACAAAAATACATGAAGTCTGTATTTTAATACTACTGAAAAATACTGTTGACAATTTAATCCTGTTGTTGCAGATGAGATCATATCAGTGTGGTCAATGGCAATGAAATTTAACAAAATGGTTAAAAATTTTCAATAATTGAGAAGAGTCAATAATTACAACGTGACACAGAGGCAATGTGTGAAAATATAGCTCTATTGATTATAATGTTATGCATGTTTTATCTGTTATGCTCATTCAAAGACAGACAAACAGAAAAAAATAATAAACACTGTCTATTTGTGTCCCTATACCATTTTTGACTAATTGGTGTAATCTGTGCTTCCACATTATTTTCTGCATAATAATATATAGATATTTACTTGTTTAAAAAAAACCAAGAAATCATTATTTAGCATTTTACATTTCAATATGGGTAATCAAAAATAAAAACCTGCAAAACTAAGACCCAGATTCCAGATATTTTCAATGTCCTTCAATAAAATGTTTTCGATTAGTCTTAGATAAATAAGCAAAAATAATGAGCATAAATATACATTTAAAAACTGAGATATATAAACACTGCAGAATAGAGAAAAACCAAACAAAAGGTATTTTGTCTAAATGTTATTCAACACCAGCAAAAACAACCACTACAACGAATACTGTAAATATTGTGCGGATTACATTACGAACGATTCTGGAACTTTATGAAATGAAACATAAAAAGGCAGGATTCTCGATAATTATTCTCATTTTGTCCCTTTTTCTCAACTGCTTAACTTAAGAGGGAACATCAAAGATGTAGCTGATGGCTTTGAAGAGCATTACGGAAAAATGAACCCTGAATGGTCCTTTTTTTTTTTTTTTACAAAAGCTTGACTCTGGGATCACACTGAGCTCCAGAGCAAATGACCCTACCATTAGAGGCCGCACAATAAGGGTCAGCAACCATTTCGCCTTTACAATATAGCCAACTTTGAAATTCTTCCACAACCTACGGAACATTCATTCGTAATGAGTGTGGTATTTGTTACTTTGTACTTTTGCTGTTTAATTGAGATTCTTTATTCAAGGGCGGTCCATTTAACTCGCGCTTCCCAACCAGAGCTTAAGTCTCTCATAAATGGTGCCCTTTTCCAACATTAATTCCACTTTTGTTGAAACTTAAAAAGAAGGTAGGCGCCAGAGAGGCAAAAAATGAAAGCAAAACAGAAGGATAAAGAGAAGTGTAGGCAGGCCTAACAGGAACGTGTAGGCAGGCCTAACAGTCAGCCAAAATCCCAAAGTCATGTGCTGTTGTCTTCTTAAACGTCTGCCATATATTTGGTTCTCTGTTGACCTGTCTTCACTTGCCCTTTTCGGATCCCTACTCGCCACCAAGCTGTGGTCTACATGGCAACCTCAACTGTACTTTGTGTCTGATCAACTTATACGTATTGGACTTGAAACAGTTAGTCAATTGTTTTTGCCCCCAAGTTGCCAGTATATGGTGACGTTTGTATCGATACGAAGAAAAGCCAAAAGCTGTGCAAAGGTACATCAAGGAGATGAAAGACGTGGTTGCCTGTTGTCAGTTCTGCCTACTATAAAGAGCGGATTTAAGGCCTACGGATCGTTAAGAAGCAGCAGAATGAATGAACTCCAGGAATGGGGGGGTTGATGTCCTACCAAAGTGGTGTAGGGACTAGCAAATGGCTAAGGTTGCACCACGGCAATAAGATATATAACCCAGACACATGCAGGCACGCAAAAGGTCACAAAAGGGTAAAACGTAAGGGGACAGATAATAGTGCCCTGTCATGAAAGTGTGCCATCGAGAGAATAAGTGACAGCTCCTATAAGGCGTTAGATAAAACATTTATGATTAAACACCCATCTTTCCCCATTAGCTCAAGGGTCAAAAAATGCTGCCCAATCAATACGCGTTTTAGATTATTAAATCAAAATTAACCAAATACCTCGATTCTACAACATGATGGAAGCCATACACTGGCTGTGCTGTTGCCTCACTATTGTAGCAAAATGATTGGCATTTTCAGTATTAATACTATTAATATTCTTAATTTCAAATTTATACATATTTTTGTAACTTTTCATTTTCTTTCTTCCTACAATTTATTTTTCTTGGTTTTTGTAAAGAGAGAGAATTTAGCAGATATAATTTAAATAATTTGAAGGAAATACTTAAACCAATTTGTCTTAGTAATTGAGGCCTGGCATTGTGACATTAAATATTAATTGTCTTGCTTAAGATGTCACTCTTTTTGCAACTTTGATTTATAATTTCTCCAGCTCTGTTTTGTGCAGAATTGTGAATAAAGGGGACGACATCATTTCCAGTCACGGAGAAGCGTATAAATGAAAGAGGCTGGGAAGCCAGTCTAACTTCCAGACACACTCTCAATGCATGATGTGAGCATGTCAGAAACAATAAGGAAAAACATCGTGTCATATGCTAAATTGCGTGTTGAAAAGAAACGTTCTCTGTGTGTTCCCGATTTGAATCCAACTTACATGAGAGGTTGTTGCAGCTACAAGGGATTAATCTCACATTAGTGTGTGACATAAAGAAAGAATTCTTTGAACACAGGTTCAGCTCTTAGTAAAGTGATTTTGTTCCTTAGAGTTGCAAAAAAAAATTCACATTATAAAATAAGCATAGATTTGAAATAAAAAAATAAGCTGATGTAAATTATCTCTAATATATAATAGTACTATAATAATTATTAAGTAATTGTTAATATACATATAATAAACTTTAAACATGCAAAAATAATTAGAAAATTGTTCAATTCAACATTGGAGTTTATTGTGCAATATTTGTATACCTTTTGTAAATAAGAATGTTATTTGTTCTGAGATTTTACCTAAATGCATTTATTTTATTTGCATTTGAAATTTTATCTAATTTTTACAGTAGATCAGTAGATTTCCTTATTAATTCATGTGTCAAGAGGATTATTACAAAATGTGTGTTCCTGTATAAAAACAAAATAAATTGTACACTAAAGGTTAATAATTAAAAACAATAACATAATACTTCTATTGTCAACTTAAAATGCATTGAAATTAATGGACTTATAATCAAAAATTTCCATTTCAGTGCTTAGAAATGTTTCCCTTATTTTGTAATATTCTGTTGGGTAATCTCAATGGGTAACCTCACCCAAAAGAGCAGTGGATCCATATTTCTTGAAATTTCGAGGACTTTTGAGCACAAGCTGTCATCATCGCTTGAGTCACTGTTCATTTATTTCCTGACCAGTATATAAAATTCATAGTTGCAAAAGTGACACCAGCAAAGCCTTGGACAGCCATGGAAAGGCATGGTTCCTGATACTGTAACCATGGTAACCTCTGGCTGATTGCTAGCAGGCTTTGACACTGAGGGGATATGTCTGAGGTCCCGGCTTTGTTTGTGGAGATTGATGTATTTACATGTAAACTCGTGGGATCTGAATGTTTCTCATTGATTTGAAGCAATAATCATCTAAATCAGCATTTTTGAATGAACATATCAAATGTGTAGCATTGGGAATCTCATCAAAGTCATATTTTCGTCCTCCCTTCCAAATCTAGGGGAGGACATTGTGGAAAATAAAGCCACATAATGTGTCAGAACATGAAAATGAATGCATCTGCTGCAATATCCTTATAAAAAGAATTCTGTTGGATATTTAAAGTGTTTAAATAAACAAGCTAAGTATGGTAGATAAATTAGCTTAGTCCAGATCCAATATAATTTTAACAAAATATGAACATATATGAAATATATATGTGGATGTTTATCCAGAACGATATTTCTATATTGATTTTTTGTTAATTGCATTATTTTAAATACAAAAGGAACACCTGAACTGTACTTACATTTTGAAAATAATTTGTATTATAAAATTGTATTGCAGCAAACATTACATTTGAAAAATTAACTCATGGTGTTCATAATGCAATTAATCCCACCAGTTAACTATCTAGAATTTGAAGGAAAGAATTTTATTTTGTCACTTGTGAAAGTCAGTCTTTTGTATCCCCGACTGTCTTTGTAAATTAACAGAAATCCATCCATCCATTTATCCCTTCCATCCAAGAGAATAGTTTATACAATTATAATTACACCAGATATTTGTGATTTTACAACATTGTTACCAAGGGTATTGTTTAACGCTTATGGCTTATGTTAAAATTCACTGTTAATTACTTAGGCGACATAAAATCCTAAGGTAAGTGTATTACACAAGTGCCTCAGTATGATGAATGAAATGAATTAAACCTATGTGCTTCTTATTTTGTTAAATTTTTTACAGACTGTTTGTTTCATTTAATTCTTGTTGCAATGAAATTCAGATGCTTTAACACATGCCTGCCTTAAATATTCACTTCAAAAAATATGATCAACTTGCAGCCTGATTTTATCAAAAAAAGATACTGTGAGAAAATAAACATCGCTTAAACAGTGCCAACAAAATTTCCTCTCACATGTGGCACATCCATGGACAACCATGTTGCTTTTTATTAATACCATAATTCAAACAGAAATTCATTTAACTCCCATGGTACTCGTATCACCACTGAAAGTTGCAAATTCTAGGTGGCAGGTCCTAGACAGTAATTTCAAATTTTAATAACAATTCCTCTCCTGCAGCCACTGCTATATTGAATGAGAGCATAAATTGCTATAGCTGACCACTAGTACTTATAAAAGCAATTTGGCTTCCCCCCTCTCATCTCAGCATCTCAGTTGTGTCCCACAGCAGTATTAACGATGCCAGGAAAGGTCACATGATAAATGAGTGACAAACTAATCAAAACATATTAGCTTATAGCTTTGTTATCAGTATATGCCAGAGATGACAGAAAATTGTATTTTCCCCTGAATAATTCCATGTTATATTTTGCTGGCTAGGCAGGCTAATTTAAGGGGGGAAAATAAAATAAAATCAGGGTCCCACTGTTTGTCTCTTCTCCTGACACAGTCAGAGTAATAATGCACATTAATAAAGAAGACTATGCGGGACAGTATTGGGGAAAGTCAAAAGCAGTCAATCTGTTTCCTTTCCCTAAAGTGCTGCGGCGCTTAGATAGGTGTCTTCCTGTCCCCTACCCTCACCCACATTTCCACCTTCCCCCTACCCTCAATAAAAGCAAGATAAACCCTTGGACTTCTCACCCCTTTCTCCCAAGTATGGGTAACAATGGGCCCAAGAGCACTCCTTGTGGCAACTATTGGAAATGCAGCTAGAAACGGCCCGGCAAGCAAATTTGGACAAGACAATTAAAAGTCTAAAAGGGAAAGGATCTAGGGCTGCATTAGTCTCAGAACTTACGGATGTGAGGTGATGCCGTCCTGACTTTCCAAGTGCAAGTCATCGCCAAGCCATGGAAATCAATCATTTCTTTCCAAGATGAGTAAGATGATGTGAAAACAAGAGCAGTTACAGCTGCCTGTGCTGGAAATAAATGCTTTGTGCTGAAAATGGATTGGAAGAGTCTCGGGCCCGTTTGCGGGGTTCCGCCATGTGTGTCTGCTTCTTTACATTCAGCAGACACATCCATTCATACAAAACCCGAGTCGGAAAAAGACAAAGAGTGAAAAGACCAAAAGGACGACAGAAATAAATAATAGCTGTGCTGTGCTCAGGTGTTCCTACTCTACCATAATGGGGAATCAGACTGTGAGAAACCTAAACCGTTATACTTTTAAAAAAAGAGAACAATCAAGAAAACACATTTCCTATATTGGTTTGCACTTAATATATCCTAGTTGAAGAACAGGAAGAACTGAAACATGGAATTTTGTCATTAGTCATTCATAATATATAAAATTTTGAGTGTCCTTATTGGCCGTGTCCCCAAGTGCGAACACCAACCCGGATGCACGCATGGTATCACCTGACATGTTTCTTGCCAGGTGGAAAAGGAAATGCTAATTGTCTTGCATGTTTTTGAACTCTTAGGATTTAATGGACAAAGGACAGGGTTGCACACCCTCCCGATGTGGCCCATGACCTCAGCAAATTCCAACCCCCTCCATGGGTGAAGCTAACTTGCCGGTGTCAAGAGAGAAACCCATTACAGCGTCTCACCTCGGTGGTCAGGCTTGGGTCCCCCTGCCCCCCCCCCCCCACAAATCCTCCGGAGCTGACGTGTGTAGGGAAGCGCGCGGTTGCAGTGGGACAGAAGCTGCTCTGGGTCCTACTTCCCAAAAACAAGCTTTCATTACATGAGCGGCGGTCCACTGAGGTCGGTGATTCAGCAGGGGGGTTAGCTCTCTGTACTAAACTGCAATGGGTCAGGGCTGTTCCTGTCATAGTCAATAAAGCTGAGGCCCTTAGCATGGATAAATGGGGGGGGGGGGGGCTGACTTTTGTGTCATTACGCCCCACTTCCTGTTTTCAGAGGAAGTCCCTGGCTCCGGCAACAAAATGGGCTAGCCATGCTGAATTGAAATGATCACTGATACTTGTTGTGATGCTTATCCGGTCGCCAGGAAGAGCAGGGGGTCCCAACGCAGCGATGCTAACTGGGCCACTTGTACAGAGCATTTACTGCACAGAATAGCAAACTTCACAATCCCTGTGATAAATCCCTCAGTTTACATGACAATCTGCTTTACACACTGCAATAACATCCTTAAAAACACGTCGGCTTTGCCCAGAGTCTTATAGCCCTAAAGAAAGGACACAAAGCAGCACCAGGAGGACAAAATTCAGCTTTTTAAACTGAAATAACTGACCATTACTTAACACTGACTTGGTACACCTTAATGGTTATGTTATGTTATGTTAACTATTAAATAAAATACAAAAAAAAAATAATCCTTACATCAGATATCCCTTGTCAACTAGTATTATTAGATAGATAATTGTCACAATTTTCATATACCAATGGAAAAGCCAGTCATTTCATAAAGATTAAAAGAAGTCCTAGTAATATTTTGAGCCATAACTGTTTAAATTAAGCTGCCATATATATATATATATATATATATATATATGTGTGTGTGTGTGTGTGTGTGTGTGTGTTATGTTTTTTGTCCAATGATGAAAATCTGGCAGAATGAGAGAGCAGATCCAGAAGGCATCATTTTGGCCTGCAGTTGGGTAGGGAGAATTAGAAAATATCAGACTGTCATTGGGATTTGATACTGGGATGAAAAATGTCAGAAGTGAAGATGACAAATCTGCCCAGTGAGGAGACGTGACTCCCAGACAGAAGATGTCATTTGTCATGATTGCCATTTGACTGCACTCTCCCTGTTCCCTGCCTCAGATGAATATTACCTTGATAGCCATTAATTCCAAATTATCCAAATCTGCCAAACTGCGTTGGAAATAAAATTTATTTACTCCGTTTTTCCTTACTTTTAATACCATTTCTGACGAATGGAAAAGTAGCTTGCGACGCCACACCGTATGAACGGATACGGAATCAATCCTCAAGCCTGGTGACATTTAAAAATGTGGATTCGACGTCTTTTGTCCTTCATCGTGAGTGAATAATCTAGCTAGTTGGCTTGAAAAAGCTCTAACTAGCCCCTCTGCCCTGAAAAAATGCCCCCCCACACCCGACATAGATCCAGATCCTTCCCAATACCCTCAAGCCCAACCTTTAGGCAGTGGACAGATTTTCATTGGACAAAACACAGCTGATCACTGCCCCCGCAGCCTCTGAATATTACTGGAAGTAATTAAGCCGCAGCATCAAAGTTGCACGGACACAAGACAATTCAGTCTAATGAAGTATCGATCGAGCGCAGCCAAGGCAAAACAAGCTGACATTCATTTAGAGGCAGTGTTGAGAATATACCACAATGCCGCTAAAGCTATGAAAAAGAGATGGCACAAACTGGAATCCTAAACAGCAGTGGCTCCCCGAAAATATTACTATTAAATATAAATACTATTGAGTATATTACTATTTAGTGCATTTAACAATTTGAGCATGCAATAGGCTTCTACAAAAATGCATATGCATCAAGCAGAAATTAAAAGCTTCTCTAAATGAACAAATGCATCTATGAGATATAATGGATATAATGGAGATATAATGTTAATAAATGACTAGATCAGTAAAGAGTGTTTTATAGTTATGGTTTAATACACATCCTGAAAGGTAGAATACCATCTTCTGAGAAGAAACACTCAACATATAATATTTGTATTTGGATGCATATTAATTTCAGCTAACAAGGCATGAGACGTCTTTAACGTCGCATAGTAAATATGTCATTGCAAGGATTCATAATATCCCATTTATTACCTGATGTTAGACGGTGGCAGTGATACCACGTCCTTCAGTCAATGACCAGCTGATGTATATGACATTAACATGTCAGATTACCCACAAAACCATGTCATTATATCTTGATTGGAACAGCACCATTTACATGAAGAATAGGGCACCGAGAAGTCTTTCACCTCATTCACAGGCCATAAATTTCACATAAAGTCCCCGTTTCCATTTTCATATGTATATCTTTGCGTGGGTTGGGGGTGGGGGTGCTGGTTTATGTTTATAAGCTTCCATCAAAACCTCTTTTATTTTCATTATGGGAACATTGAATTCATCATGCTGAGGATAACAAAATGTTCTGTGCATGAACTCTATGCTATTCACATTACTGGCGATATTTCAACACGAAGGAAAACGTGGAGTAACTTCTACACTCAGATTTCAAGAGCAGTAAACGCAAGAATGAAACTGGTTCGGTTGCCTGTATATAAAACTGTGCATTTGAGAGGCAGCAGACGCAATGGCACAGGGCTGGTTTGGGTGGGCTTTTCAGCGTTTTCATGTTGATCGATCATGAATCACAGACCTACAGGTAACCCAGTTAATCAAGTCCATTCAGTCCAGTTTGAACTGACTGCTTCATTAGTGTGTTTATAGGGTTAGCTGGGTGTAATGGGGCCCTGAAGTGGCGTGGGTGGTTTTGAAGGAATTTGAGTTAATTTTTCCTTTGTTTCAGTTTACTTTATTCAATGGAGGCTTGTCACTTTGATCCGCTAAAGTTCTGCTGTCTGTGTAATCTGTCTCGTCCAGCACCTTTGCCCTGCCTTGTGGTGGACCTCCAGCCTGAAACCTGCCACGGATTAAATTTATAAGTGAGACGTGCAGCAGGCCATTGGCGGCTCTCTCTCCTGGAAGATACAATGTGACTTGCAATGTATCACGCATCTAGCGGTTGACAGGACCGTCACTGCCTGCGTGACGATTCCTGACACATTGTAGCGCGTGCTGAAGACAACCGACCGCAGATGATTAGAAACAACTGGGAAAATTTGAAATGGAGAAATTGAAAATGTACCGGATAACCACACGTAGTTTTTATGTAATACCAATGCAATAAATAACCATGGTATTATTTAATATTTGATTGTTATATTAGCACTTTAATTACATTTACCTAATAAGAGTAGTTTAATAAGACTATCCTGAAACTGAAAGAACCATGTTTCAGTAAATGACTGTGCCACCTATTCTTTTAAACCATCTACGTGTTTTGTGGTTTCTTCCAAAGAATACCTTTTAGGCAATTTTACTTGCCTTAATTTAAGACTTTTCAAGGTTCACTCCGCTGTGTTTCAGCTGATTGTATGTGAAAGTTAAAGATGCTGAAAGGAAATGGTCTTGTAAGAGCAAATGTTTTTTTTGTCTTATTCCAACAGATTAAAGAACACATTTTAGATGAAAAAATAGCATTTGAAAGACACAAAGTCAGCTGAATGGAAGCTGTTATAATTTTCATGAGAAACATGCCGTTTTGGGGTTTCAAAGTTATAAACTGCACAGGACAGAGGTGTGGATGTAACATCCAGCCATCATGTCCCATCGCTGCTCCAGAACACTAGGCTGTATTTTCAAAGGAAGGCTGCCTGTTTCCCAGTTGCTTGTGTGCAGTATCATAGTCATGTACATTTTCACTCCAGGGTGAATGGTAACTCGAAAATAGTTGGGCATATAAAGTTGGTTGAATCCGTTTCTCTGTCAGTCGGTACATCAGACCATGGTCGTGTTATTTCCCATCTGGGTTCGCAATTTGAAAACTTATCATGAATATACTTTGGGGAAGACTGAGAGAATTAACCCCTCACTATATACCAACAAGAATACCGTACCCAACTTTTCCCTCAAAAAGAAGGCCGTTACATGTAATATATGTCAATGCAGATATCAATTCTTAGGGGGCTGGTTTAAATAGGTTGGTTATCCTGCTTGAAATTTTCACAGCAATTTGTGTACTACACACAAAGACAGTGAAGATGTACCTAGTAGGATGTCTGATTATTTACATATCATTACAAAGAAAACTGAAAAAATCAACCTGTTTGCGAGTTAAGACAGAAGACCAAGACTTTTGGCCAAAAGCTACACGGTAATTGATGTTTATCAGTAAAAAAGATGCCAGCCACCACAAGCCTGAAAAATACCCTTTTCTTTGTATTGGAACTACCTGCAATGGAAATCACGCTTTTTTCAGCTAATGTTTTTCATTTCCAGACAATAATTTAAAAAATCTTTAATTCTGAACTGATCACAAGACATAATAACTTTCCAGTATGATTCAGGCCTGTTTTGAACACCTTGCAGTAACCTGGGTCACTGACACACGATTCTCAAGCAAAAGGCGTCACATACACATTTGGCTATAGATGTGAAATGCAATATACATTCAAGCGTGAAGAAATATGCAGTCAATTTAAATGACCTTAGATGTTTGCTATTGGTAGTCGCACTGCGAGGTCTAGGACTGGGGCGGCACTCCGATAAGCAGTGATTAACCACAGAGACCCGTTCAATGGAGCGACTTTTCCATGTGAGTCGCTAAAGGACAGACAGGGAGAACGGGTTCCCGTCTGAAACAGCGTCTTTTGAAATTGAGGTGCATCGGTGCACGGCTCCACAAATAATGGAAAAGCCAACGCGTCGGTATTAAAGGAAAGCGTTTTCCGTGATTATCAGCTCGCCTGGCAGAAATGCGGAGCATTTGCACTGACAGACAGTGTGGGGACCGCAAAGAGAGCAAGAGTCACTCCGGGACCATGAAAGTGATTCTCAATTTCCCCAAAACTCAGCTTTCGAAGAAGCCAGATATCCTCACAAAAAAAAACAATAAAATACATAATTACCACAAGATGGAAAAAAGAAAAAAATGTGAAACATCTATGCATAAACATCAATTGTTACATTTACTTTTATTTATTTAGCAAACCCTGCTGTCCAAACGGATGTACAACTGAGGCAAATAGCACATTACAAACCTTTAAACTTTTATGTTCATTGTACCAAGCTCTGAAAAAAGGTCTTGTAAAAGTGACCTTTTATTTAATTATTGACATCTGGTTACAGGAAATCTTAAATGAAATATTTAAATATGACATTTAAACACTTGGTCTTATAATGAAAAGAATGGACTGCACTGTTCATTTCAGTGAGGTAATTAACCTTAATTACTTCAGTATATCCAGCTGAATAAATGGGCAAAGGTTAAAACCGTAAGCTTTGTAACATATGCTAGATCAAGCTGTCAGGTGACACATGAAAAATGTGGCCTGTCTTTGATTTTCTTAAGGGTATGGGTGTACTTTCAGATATCGACTGTTCAGAATACACCTGCTGAACACTAATATTCCTTTACCTATCATCCATATACTCAACGGTAAACCTTGACAAACTACACACAGAGACTGTCATTGGAAGGTTAATTTTTTATTAAGTTTTTGTCCATTTTTATTTATATGATTTACAGGTCCCTTCTTCCTGGTATTTGAGGAAATTTGAAGAGATCAATTTTCATAAATGGCCCTTGTCACCTTATTTGACCTTTCACCTTTGACCTGGCTGTTGCATACGGAGATTGTTTTTCTGTATGCATGCACATATTAGTAATGCATAAGTGGAGCAAGCTGCAGGGTTTTCTTTGTTTGTCCCAACGATCTCCAGCCAATCCCGTACTCGTCTCTCCGCTAGCCCCTCCCCCACCCGACTACAGGAATGACACATGCTCCCTTTGCGACCCTGAGGTGATCACACTGTCTTTCTGTGTAGTGAATTGCTGGCAACCACACAGAGGAATCAAGTGCCACACGGTTGAGCAGCAGGGAGCTCGCTGCTCGCTCCTGGGGACCCCTAGACCCCAGCTAGGTTAGGAACATCTAATCCAGGGGTGGGCAGCACTGATCCTGGAGTGCCCATATCCAGCAGGTTTTCTGTTTTCTATCCTAGCTAATGAGGTAGTATCTGCCTGAGATCAGGCGTGGTTCATGGATACCGACATTGCTGGATCATGGTTAGCTACCCCTGCCCTGATCGATCAAAGCTCAGACGGTAGGAGATCCAGCAATGACGATTGGGTACTTAAAACCTCTTTGGAGTGGATTAAGCCTCTTAGTTGCTTGTTGGCTATGACTACTATATGTGATTTATACCTCGAAGTGTACCTGCTTTTCTAAAATAAACTGCCCGATTACAGTATCCCCTCTACTCGGACTTGAAATTGAATAGTTTGCCCGGTCGTTCAAATGTCTTGTCTTTCCTATACGCCCTAAGCATGTGGCGCTGGTAGAAGGCTGACCATTAATGTGATGGATCCTTAGAGGCTAGCCAGTTCAGTTTGTACCTGTTACATCCAGTTACCTATCTTCAGACGGGAGGTGTAAGTGAACCAAATAGTCCTTCTGCTGTTGCTGACCACATAATAGAGAAGACCGATGACCTTTAGATCTGCTGATTGGAAATGTTTGCATCTCAACAGAAGATTGACCTTTCCGGCGTCTCGTGATTGTAGGTGTAAGATAAACGGTTCTTAAGCTGCTTCTCCACATGCACTCAGCCAGCATGTCTGAGGCACGAGCTCAACGGGAACTTCAATAACGAACCAGTGAGCAGCATAATTGTGGAGATTTTGAAAATAACAGTTTCATTGTCTAGCTTTTTAATGAACTTTACTTATCACACTACTACTAAACTTTAATAGACTTTTATTATCTATACCCCACAAATTGTTTTGTAATGCAAGTCATTTTAATTGGGCCCATTCGTCATTTAAGCTTTTTTTTAATTGTGCATTTTATAATTAATTTGCTAGGTAATTTCACTATGTGTAAATTCAATTAAAGATTCCAGCAATCTTTATATCCACTGCTCATTTAATCTCATTAACACAATAAGACTACCATTAGAGTAAGCGGCTCTCATTCTGGGTAAACAGGCTATATATTCTAAATTCCTCTTTAACCTTTTCCATGTAAGAAAACCTTTTTTAAAGAAGAAATTAACTACGGTATCCATAAGTTACTACTTTGCTAATACTACTTTTCACAAATGCAGCTAACATATTAACAAATACCACAATTCATTTTCAGTTTCGATTAATTTGGTTTTTAGATAAGGTTTTAGTTCTTATTACTTTAATATTGCCGCTAGTTACTGTCTTTTAAGGAGTCCTGGATTCCTCCTAAGTGATCATCCGGTATGGGACCTATCCTTTACCTAAATTAAAATCTAATGTAACCAGGGTAGGTGGCAGCTTTCCAAATAAATTAGTTTGCCAAATCCATTTACATCAGAAACAGATACAGTGCTATGAACAATGAGGGAATATATTAAACCAAGCAAACCGCATCATATCAAGTTTACTTTTGAGAAAGTTTAGCATACACTGCAGTATTCCGGCAATAACATGATTTATTATTCATGTAGTAGTGAAGTGTTCAGTCAAAGCTTCCTTGGCAGACAGACAGGACCTGCTTGCCACGGGGTTACTGACGGGCAGTTTCCCCAAAATCGCAACTGTGTTTCTTTAGGCCTTCTTGAAAAAGTTCAAAAGAGTCTCTTAAAACGATTAAACAAAATGACGTGCTGTGAAATTAACAAAAAAATGAGGAGGGGAAAATTGCATTTATGGCATGAGATGAAATGAAAGCGAAAACAAATGTAACCACATCTTCGGCACGTTTCTCAAGGAGTGCAAGTCCAAGTCCCGGCAGAGAAATAGCTATTTGCATGGTGATGTATTTTCACAAACGGTTTGAAGTTAATGAATAACATCATTAGTTCTATATATTATGGAGTAAAGCACAAGGGTAGAGAAACAAGGTAAATTACAAGCCAGGGATCAGTGACTCAGCTACAGAATATCTTGGCTTGTAGTAGCACTGGATGGAAGCTGATATTAATAAAGTGTAGTTATTGTTATGAGGTGTTTCTGGAACATGGAAATGGAAATAACAGACCTTCCTGTGCCTTGCTCAATTTATTTGTATTCAAGTTGATAGATTAGTTACATAACATTTCACATTTTTACTGTTGCTACACTTTTTTATATGCTACAATATTATGGACATACTATTCTTATTAGATACAGAATTCTTCAAATTAACTTGCTTTATTGAATATACCTATTCCATAATTTTACCACAGCTGGTCTGCCTGCTGATCCGCAATCTAGATTGATGTACTTTGAGACGGTTTCTCAAAAAGAATCATTTATATGTTTATGGGGTCCAAAATTTAGCATGCTAACACTGGCTTGTTTATTGCTGAAATCCTGTAAAAACACAGATGGCTGAATCTGGTAATCTGGTCCATAAAAAAGGAATTCTTCTGTGTAAGTGTCAATAAAGAGGCATACATGTTTAGTTGAACACATAGTAGAACATCGGCCTTATGCAACATTAATCACGCCAAGCACTTGTGAATGTAACATGCAT
>JAODUD010000033.1:13720454-13735653 GCA_026784285.1 Stomatorhinus walkeri | reverse complement strand
GGGGGGGAGAGAACTGGAGTACCTGGAGGAAACCCTATTATGACAGGAGAAAACAGAAGAACCTGCAGAATCCACACATGTGGAACCCTGGCAGAAACTCGAAGCCAGGTCCCAGAGGTGTGAGGCATCAGTGTTACCCACTGCACCGCCATGCCGCCTCCAGTTAATTTTCCAGAGGGTAGCTTTATTTTACAATCAGCCTATAAGCCATAATCTAAGAAACACAAAAACATAAAACACAAGTAGTATAGGTCCATTATGAGTAAGCAATAGATACCAACATTTTAAAACATTTGCTCATGATTAATTATTTTGGGAACACTTAAGGCCATGTTTTAGTAATTTATAAACACATTCAGAATGCATTATAATGTATTCATAAAGCATTATAAACATGGCTATAAATATATATTAAAAGGCATAACACATTATAGACATAATTATTAAGCATTATGTCTGCCTCTTGAATCGCTCCCCTATAATGCACTATAGATACCTGTATAATGCAGTAGAAAGCAACCTTAATGCTTAAACTGGCAATTATAATGCATTATAAAGGTATCTATAGTTCATTATAGATGAGAGCTTCATAAAGCATCTTTAATGCACACATGCCTATGCCTTTTGATAAATATTTATAGCCATAATTATAATGCTTTATGGATGTATTATTTGTCATGAATGTGCTTAGAAATGACTAAAGACAATCTTAAGTAATGTGTTAGCATTATTTTAAATTGTCATTTGTTCACAAGACTATAAACTCAAATAAAGATTGCGTGGTGTCATCATACATATTCTACACAAAATATGCTACAGTGTGACATTCTATTGTGCTCCAGTCAACAACAAACATTAATAGACCATGAGAAACAATGATCTCAAATGCATTTGGCTACAAATTTCTGTTATTTATCTTAGCAAGATCAGTGTCACAACCCAACTGCCAGTCCAAATGGTAACAGCCTGTTCAGACAGGGCTTTAATTGCAGTCTTTAATTTGGGGCCGTCACAACGATGAGGCTTCAGAAGGGATCAGATGGAAAATTGCCCCTGTCCCATTGCAAAGCTTGTCACTTTATGTATGTCCCTCACACACAAAACAACAGGACACAATAGGCACTAGAGACTGTTGGATTAATGGGAGAGTGGAGTATCTGTGAGGCTTATATGTAAGATCAGCTAAATAACGTAACTGTTCTCTAAAAAGCTTAATCAAACTCTAATTAGCACAGGCGTAATTGCTGTGCCTTGTGGCATCGTGCAGTTGACATCAGACTGATGTTAATTATTGTAATTGCGACAGTATAAATACTTCAAAGTTATGCAAATGATGAATCGATAATCCACCAAGACAGTTTATTGAATGTGTTTGATTTACCCGTCATCTGAGTCTTTTTTTGTCTGTGCAATTTAGTTCCATATGTTACTTTGTACAGCTGCTGAAGCTTTCAGTCACATCATGCTGGAAATCTCAATAGCACTAGAGAGCTTCAAAGGTATACATACTAACATTGCAATTAATAGAATAATATAAGTAGTATGAATACAAAGTAACATATACGGTACCATTGTACAGTGCATTGGCTGGGTGCTAAGTGCATAAAATAAAAAAAAATCATGTTGAGCAAAATTATTCTGTAACAAATTGCTTGGCAGCTAATCAATCATTAACAATCAACCAATGCCAATATTCATACAGTTTACACATTGAAAAATTTGTACACATCATAACAAAAAATACATTCTTTTTTAAATGTTTGTTTATGCAGATCCTTTTAATGTTTGCTTCCTTGTTTGTTCTGTTGCTGCTGTTTTACAGTATCTTGTCAATTTCGGTCTCATAATGTGTGTGTATATATATATATATATATATATATATTTTTTTTTTTTTTTTTTTTAATTCCCTTGCCTTAAGATTTAACTGAACTAATCAGCCAATTGAATAGCAAGAGAGCAGCGCACATCTGCGGCAAGCATTTTATGCAAGACAAAGCAATTGATTTTCAAGCATCACTTTAATACATCAGCAGGCCCCAGCACAGCTTTTCCCCACAGGCCCCCAGTGTTGAGTAGGGCCACGGTATGTCTTTAGCAATAATGCAAAATCAATGAGCAGAAACTGAGCCATCATCCCACCAAATCCATCCGGCTCCTTCACTGATTATTCATTAAACCGACATGGCTGAATCTAAACAAAATCACTTTCCTCTTCTACAGACCATAAAAAATCTTTACAAATCAAGAATAAAAAAAATATTTTATAACTAATTGAGAACCTTAAACACCCGTCATCATTTTACTGATGTCAATCATGTTACATTCTTTCCCGTTTGCTGTGACAGTTCCGTAATCTAAACTTTTAATGGCGTTTTACGTGGAAAAACATTCTTGTCATAATGGAATTGGTTCTATTATTTACATGAATTCCTGACATCCTGACCACAGTGCTCCCAAACTTCCTGGGACAGGCCCCGAGCTCACTGTACGGGACAGGCAGTTACGGAAAAGGGATGGATGGACCAATAACTTAAAAAAACAATTTGTAACACTTTCTATGAATGCCATATCTATAAAAATCTATGGGCACATTCATAATGCATTATAATGCATTCATAAATTGTTATAAATATTTATAAAAAGTCATAACTTATTATAGCTATGTTATTTAGCTATGTTTATTATACATGATGAATACTTTATGAAGCGTTTATCTAAAATGCACTGAAGATAACTTTATAATGCAGTACAAAGTATCCTTAATTATTATACTGATCATTATAAGGCATTATGAAGGTACCTATAGTGTATTATAAATGACAGCTTTGTTGGAGCTTAAGAAGTATTATAATCAACAGTATAATGCCTTATAACTGTCAATATAAGATGCGGTAATGCTTTATTAACTCTCACACCGACCATTATAATGCATCAAGAGGGTATCAATTATGCATTATAAAATGATAACTTTATTGTAACTTATGAAGTATTATAATCAACACTATAATGCCTTATAACTGTCAATATAAGATGCTGTAATGCTTTATTAACTCTCAAACCGACCATTATAATGCATCAAGAGGATATCAATTATGCATTATAAAATGAGAACTTTATTGTAACTTATGAAGTATTATAATCAACACTATAATGCCTTATGACTGCCAAAAGAAGGCGCTATAATGCTTTGTTAATTCTTATATTGAGCATTATGTAGTATGAAGGTATCAGTAATGAGTTATGTATGCATTACATATTATATTCATAAAGCATTATAAACACTGCTATATTATTTGTTATGAATATGTTTATAAATTACTAAAAACATGACCTTGGGTAAAGTGCTACTGATGACAGCTCTAAGTGTTGACGAAATATTTGAAAGCTTTACTATTTAGTACCATTAGGCTTTCAGAGCTTTTAGAAAAAATGACAAGGATCCCACACTAGTGCTTTAAATGAAACATTTACTGCTATATCACTGTTCCTTCCTATGATAGCTTATGTTTGATATTCCAACAGTAACAGCAATAATAATAAGTGACAAGAAACAACATAAACATAAACAAAGGAAAGAACTAGAACACGGATGTATGAAAAGCAGAACTTCACTCTACATTGTTTATAATAATTAATTGCTTGATTATTTCATTTCATTGAACTCAATATATTCCATTTCTCATACACTGATTTTAGCAATACCAATGTTTATAAAAATATTAACATTTATTGTTTTTTAATAATGTATATATATGTATATATTTGTGTCCAGATTATTTCTTGCAAAATTTGTATGAGATTTCAAAAAACTTTATACCAATAGTAATTTAGTAATTTTCCTGTTTATATTAATTGCTTATTGCATTCGTTGTGTTTTGCATATACTGTTTAAACAAATGCTCAAATTTGTTCTGTGTTAACTTAATACAAACACACTCAGTGGCTACTTTATTAGGGACACCTAGCTTATACTGGGTAAGGCCCACTATTGCCTCCAGAACTGCTTCAAGGGTAGATGAATTGTGTGTTCAGAGACACCATTCTGCACACCACTGTTGTACTGAGCTATTATTTTTGCACTTGTGGCCTTCCTGTTAGCTTTGACGAGTCTGGCCATTCTCCTCTAACCTCTCTCATTAACAAGGTGTTTTCGCCCACAGAAATGCCAGTGACTGGATGTTTTTTGTTCATTATACCATTGCCTGTAAACTCTAGACACTAGTGCGTGAAAATCCCAGGAGGGTGGCTATTTCTGAAATGCTGGAACCACCACTTATGGCGTCCACAATCACACCATGTTTAAAATGGCTTAGATCCAGGATCTTACCCATTCTAATGTTTAGTGGAACAGAAACTGAACCTTTTGACCCAATCTGTGTGCATAAATTCACTTTCAGCTAAATTATTTGCAGTTTGGAGGAGAGGAATGGTTGCTTTAACAAGCAGGCGCACCGAGTAAACTGTCGACTGAGTGTGCGTGCTATTTAAGATTTACAGATCCGTTTAATTGTAAATTCCAGAGACTGGAATTTTGTCGAAATTTAAATAAGTGGAGGAGAGAGGTGTCAAGAGCATGGATAGTTGTCCATCTATGCTTTTCGTTAATTTAGCACTACATGGAACCTTCAGGGAGGATTGATGGTCAAAGGAGAAGGGGACAAATCCCCCAAGGTAGCAGCTACAACTTCCGACACTTTATTACTTGTCAATTTGGAGTCTTCTTTCACTTGGGTGACACGGCATCGGGGATGTCACAGATCGGCCAATCAATAGCTGAAGCTTAGCCGCTGAAGTGTCTGCCACCACAAGCGGTAAGGGTCACGGCTGAACTCATCGCTGACCTGTTTATCGGATCGTAATCACCTCACGGGTTAGTGGATGTGGCTCAAACTGACGCAGGGACGTTCATGCAAGGCGCCCACGTAATCCTGTATGAATGACCTGAGTCCCAGAGGTGCAAAAGTAAAGTCTGCTATGTTTCGCATGTGCTGAAAGGGGAAAACATCGGCACAAAGTTCGGTTTATATGCTGATACAACTGCTATGCGCTACAGCCACAGCTGGAGTAATCAGTACTTGTTTGTTTAGTTGTTTTTGGTGTTTACACAAAACTAGTGCTCCAGATCTCCACTTAGAGGTGTACAAATACTCTGTCAGACACAGTAATACTCACCCATAGCAATATCTTAGGTCCATGACTACAATAGCTTTAGAAAACCATTAGATATCTCCAGGACATTTAAATGATTTTTTTTTCTTTGCACTAGTTTTATTTATATTAGTGTGCTACTGAGATTAATTGTTAAGTATATTTTAACTGCTGCCTTTTCCATATCCGTTCCATTCCCAGTACAGCTTTTGCTAGACCCCTTCCACTACCTAAAGCCAACCAAATTTTACAGTCAACCGCTGATACCAAATTTGACTGAGAATAACAGTCAGTCAGTTACCTAAATCTGTGAGAATAAAAGCAATGCCTTGTGCGTCATTCAATCACACAATTAGCGAAAGGTACGTGGCGAAAAAAGAAATTGAGACACAAGCCTCTCCCTCCATTATGGGTAAAGGCTGTCGACAATGGTCACCTCACAATTCACCGATAGAAAAATAAAAGCACGAAACAGCTACTACAGGCTAGGCTGCGATTGCCAGTGGCTCTGTGCACTTGACTCGTGATATAACACGCAGCTAACCATGTAAGCAATCCCAATAGCAGTTAGCCTACAAACACATTGATCCTATAGATTTCCTCCGAAAGTTACGATACTGATATGTCATCGCGAAATTTGCCTGAACAAACAGACTGGAAGAAGCCAAACAGTGAAGACCACTCTTCAGACGTGAGGACTGGAGTTTTCTGGTGCCTCAGCTGAGCTTCGAAGGTGTTTAAGAATGTTTTATGAGGAAGACCGACATTATTAATTGCTCAGTGTTCCAGATCTCCACTTAGAGGTGTACATACAGTCCTGAAACTAGACCATTTTGCATCTTTTTTTTTTCCTCTTAATGCAATCAAATAGCAGTTAATAGCAGCAAATGTATCATTCACAGCCCAGTACACTTTGGAAGTAAAACTTGCAACATGAAACAATTTGACCCAATAGCAGTAAAGAATCATGTGTTGAATAAAACATTGTTTTAATCTGCATAGATTATATAGTTCTGAAAGGTAATCTGTATTTTGATGTTCACAGACCGATTATTTCTGCGGTATTGTTGGGGAGGGAACAAAAACCACTGTCACTTGTAAAATGATTAATAAGATTCCCTGTTGGGGAGGGAACCTGTGACTTATTTTTACAGAGGCATCTTCTGTCCAGAAAATAGGGGTGGCGTAAACGCCGCCTCCCTCTCCTCCCCATTTTGACATGCATCCGCTCTGCATGAGTGCTTATTGTAATAATTTTGGCGACATGCTTCATCCCCGTCTCCCGTCGCGAAGCTGCTCAGGTAGATTATTGACCCCGTTTTCTGCTCATCTGCCGCCTCCCGCTGTGTCCCTGCAGAACGGCGCCTCGGAAGCACCAGCGGGACGAGAGAAAGACCCCAGTGAGCCGGCAGCAAGGACAGAAATAACGCACTCCATCTTTTATTTTTTTCCCCCTCTCCCGTCCATGTAGTTTGCGAACCACAAGGGTGAAGGAAAGATGCGGGGAGGAAAGGCAAAAAAACCTGAGGCATAAATTGCACCTTATAGGCGCATGGGGCTAGATGAAATTTCCCCAATACAAATGCAGGACCGAAATGCTACAGTGCACCAAGGTACAGGTAGAGTGGCTGAAGGCCAAAGGCATCATTACTGTATCCTGTAACACATAGATTTAACTAATAGGCCTCATTTTCCCTGGCTATCCTGTTTAAATACAGCCATTTATGAAGGTCATTACTACATCATAATGCAGTGCCTAACATCCTCATGTTATCACCTATTTAAACACAACCATATTTTAAGCTTCTTAGAGTGCCAGGGTATCAGACTTCAGAACCTCACAATAATAACTTGGATTAATTCATAAATTATTTTCCTCGCTTTTTTGTCTGGTTAAAATGCATTAACTATTGTGACCCATCTGCAATCTTTTGACATCAAGGGGAATGTTCCCATTAATCTCTGCCATATTTTAATAACTTGGTGATTTTAACATTGCACTTCTGTTCCAGTTTGCAAATCATGCTTAAAAAAACAACAAACTAATTTTACATGCTTGCCACATGTGTCTTTAGTTTAACAACAATATGTATTATTTAAATAAACACTAAGATTACTTTGTAACTCCTTATATCAAAGTGTTGGTCAATAGCCAACTATAAATAAAGATAACTAGACGTTAGTAATAAAAATCCCTTAATGTGAAAAACACATTCTAAATAATGGATTTTACAGTCATTATACTTGGATTTTACAGCAATTCTACCATACTATTCTAAATACACAACAATTGTAAGAACCCTCTTGCCTTTTCATATAGTGTTATACATCTTTTTATAAACTTTTTCTTGACATCTTAAACAGGGCAGGAAAATAAATGCTACAGATGCTGCATTACTGGCTATCCATTTGGAGTTATGAGTTTGACACGTTGCGTAAGAACACTTGTGATTCTGCTGGTTTCACCCCGAGGAGCCTGTGGTCTGCTTTTCCATCCTTTAAAAACCCACTGCAGGCCAGTGCGCTGTTTTGTTTTTTTTTTTTTTTTTAAATCTGCTAAGTTCACAGCCAAATTAAGATAACACATCTTCTCAGACAAAATGGCCACAGCATGATTTTACAGCTGACTATCTACAAATGGGAGAAGTTGCAACATTTTCCGGCTCTTACTTTGTTTGGGCATTTAAATACACCGAGACCTCCCGCTCTCCATGCTGCATATAGTAATTCATCACTTTAACAGACTGTCATAGCAAACGCAAAGCATCGAACTCGTAAACAAAAGGGAGTGGTTTGCAGTTTGTACAATGTTTTTTTTTTTTAAGATGGCAACATTTCATTGCCATTATCAAATGAGTGTTAAAAGTTACATTAACCGACAAGTGCCTTTGCTTCAAGCTGTCTCTTGGAAAACACTAATATTTCCCTTCACACGTGATTCCTTGTGTGCAGGGAACGGAGTTTTCACAACCATTTCAACACAAGTAAAGTTAAACACATAACTTTAAAAGAATATAAATACAAATAAACAAAATCCATTGTTTCAATTGTTATTTCAAGCTTTAGTTAGAATGAGCTCATAAGTTTAGTATTTTTGTTTGATTTCTTGATTTTGTGCTTCCACACACAAGGGGCCCAGGCCTCCACTTGCCTTAAAAGGCCTGCAGGTGTTTGATTGGAGAAAGTCTAAAATGTGACAGTAAAACTGATGCTAAAAACAGCAATAGGAGCGAATTAATTCTATCAGTATTCAAAGCAGTGCGTTTGTAGTTTAATTGTGGGATTAATAAAGTTTTCACACAAAGATATTATTTAAAGTATACTGGTGTGTAAGACACAAAACTAATTGGAATAATTAAAAATGTTAAAAGGCAAAATGTTCCTAAATTAAACTGAAACACTTTAGGCAAAACATCATTTACTACAGGCTACAATGATTAGTGTCATCTGTGCATTTTTGTAATATTTCAGCTTTAACAAGTTAAAGTATTATAGCAAATGAATCTAACAATATATCAAAAATATTTACCTTGATTTAGCATTTTCACTTGCTTTATAAATATGTGTTTGATGATAATTCTCGATTTCTGTTATTATTTATGTTACTGTTTTAGATGTATTTGCAGCATAAAAACAATATACATTTAATATACAATTAGAGACAGAAATAGATTCCTTTGTGTTTTCATCTTAGCTGCCTTAAAAAAATGTAAATTACACCAACACCACACATTTCCACTTCATATTTCCAGTGACCTTAAAACACGGTGGCTTTGTCAATCAAGAAGCTATCAGACTTTCTAGGTCAGGTCAGAATTCTGTCATGTCGATTAGCTAGAGGTGTTAATGTTGGGGATTCTGCTGAATCCAGTTCACTTCCTATCTGATCAATGTCAGACTGGGCTTTGGTAGAAACAGGGCCACAGAAGGGTTTCATAAATATATTGACAAGTTCCATGGCTGGAAAAAAGGAAATAGGAAACTACAAAAAGACTCGGGCTTCTTAACTGTTTTCAGTCATTGCTGACCTTTAAAAGAACAAAGGAACGCAACAATCAAAGGCATAATAAATAAAAGCTAAATATATTTACCAAAGGTAAGGCAATATCACCCATTTGATTGCGCGAACCTGTTGGCATTAATATTAACAGTGCAGGTATATTGAAGGCTGAGGATCTGAAATGAAGGTCCAGCCACAATGTGCATCTGTCACTCAGTCTTTTGCGATCATTTTATGCTTCAGACACTTCAAAAAAAAAAAGAAAACAAGCTAGTATAAAGAATGCTTGTAGCAGTATATATTGGATTACATCATCTGATAATTTCTTAAAGGCTAAAAAATATGATTTTCATTAAATGCACTAATGTTGCAATAAAGGCAAGATTCAGCTAAAAAAGAACATTTTATGCCATGCAATTTTTGAATGAAAAAGGCTTCTCAACAGAGACACTTGATGTCTCCATTCAGCATGTAACATAAATAATTACGGTGTATTAGCATTTCGTTAATTACGCTGATTCAAAAAGGAATTCTCCTGGCACATTCTGAACTGCAGGAAAACAAAACATTTCTGCTGTTGACAATTGGCCATCTGTCACCAAATCCTTCGTAAAGGACAAGCTTTTGGAGCCAATTTTCTGCTAATATGACATGTTGAAACATTAATCACCCCCTAAGGCCAACATAATTGCAGAACCGTGTTAATTACCTAACAATTAGCAGCCATAATTTCCAAGGGGCTATCAATGAATTAGCTTGAGATTTTCCCACACATTAAATGCTTCTCTACCAAATGCACCATGCTCATATTAAACCCACAATTCAGAATTGCACTGCTATGCATAAAATAATAATTCATTTGCACTTTCTACAGATAAACTGCAGTATTGCTTGGTGTTACATTAAAGCCATTCTCACATCAAGTCTTTGTAGAAATTAGGTGTAACAAGACAATTTTACACAAAATATTGCTTTTTTGCAATTTGTCTTGATGTTTTGTTATGTTGTATGATTTGCTGTGTTGTAGTGTATGTGTTTGAGTATCACTCATTATAAATAAGCCACAATCATGATGGTTGGTATATAATCCCATCAGAACAAAAAAATCAAATGGCTACAAATATTAGCTACAAATATTTATGAAGAAAAAAATATTTTTACAGGACTATAGATTGTACAATGCAAGCAATACCTCACAATCGTGTTTTTCGTAATGAACCTTATTGGTGTATATATGTATTTTTTTATGAAGATGTCTTAATTAACCCTTAAACTTATTTCAGTGGATCACTGTTGTCATTTGTTTGCCTTTGTAAATGTTTAAAAGAGCAAGAGAAATAAGGGAAAAACAATTCTTGGTTGTTTTATTTAATGTTTTATTTCATTTAGTAAATTAGTACGAATAATCCTAAAATGTCTTTGGCTTTTCAGCCCCAATGTAATCACATATTGGCTTTATTTTACTCCATATTACAAAATATAATTTAATCATAAAACCTACTAATCCTTGTTATAGAAATGCTTATTTTATCATTACTCTTAATATTGTGACAGATATTATTGCTGTACAGCTGGCTTTTGCTCCTTTATTACCAAATTCTGAGGCAGGCAAAAAAGAATGTGCCATTTATTAAATTTCAATGGAGAAATATACAACCAGGATATATATCATGTATGATGAATCATTTTTTTGCTCACAGTGAGCAATATCCCAGTATCAGTGAAAATATATTGCTTTAATTCACCTGAATAAATAAGAATGTTCTTTCTGAGATGCAGTCAGTGGTCTTAACAAGGCCAGGGGTCTAATTTAAATGCCAACCCCAACATCACCAAAAAACGTCACAAGAAGGCTTAATAGGTTTCCTGTCTTGTTCTTAATTTGCTGAAATTACAAAATCAATAGCCGTAGTTGTAGTCGTAGCTACTTGTTTTACTGCTTTAAGATAAAGTCTGCAAGAAAGCAATCTTCAGTTCCAATTTGCTATGTACGACATCAAGGTACTTCTTATCAGTTTACTTAAAGAAACGCAGTACCAGGCATGTCTAGTATTACCTCTATCAACATAATAGCCCTATTGACCTTATTTGCCTGATTCCTCAGAAGCGGGGGGGGCTGCAGTAGATTTTGACTTCACTTTTGTAACTAACTAGCAGCACTGCTAACAGCAGGACAACGACTTCACAAAGATATTATGGCATGTTTGCATTCACCATGAAAGAAATGTATGTGTAAGCAGGTCTACTCCCTCTCTCTCTCCCACTCTCTCATTTATAGTGATTGTTTTATATTTATGTGTGTTTATATATAGAATATGTATGTATGTATGTGTGTGTATATAAATAAATAAATTATATATATATAGCTACCATTCGGAGAAGTTGTTTATTTCTTTAGTAAAACACCTGTATATCTGTATAAAGAAAAACTATTAGATAAATAATAATATTATTTAAAATAATCCTTTTAAAGCAAGCATGTGTTTGTACGCATGTGTTCCTATGTGAAACATTTTGTTAAATGAGGCTTCATTTTTTTGTGCTGTGATCGCTTGTGTTAACCGCCCGTCAGTGAGGTCCATTACGAAGACAGTTACAAACACACAGTTAAAAACACAGTTGCAAACACAATTACAAACACGCCAGGAGAGGCCTGCAAAAACACCTCTTCCGGTCCCGAAACAAGTTGTCTGCTTTCAAAATAACATAACCCAGAATCACATGTTCTGCTCTTGAAATAAACAAAAAACAGAAAAATAAACGAGACTGGAGGATTGACATTTTTTCCTCCAGTCTTCCTAAAAACTGTACCTAGAGCAATACGGCCATTCCAGGAGTCTAAATAACTGCATTCATCATCCATACATTGTAATATATTTTATTATGCAAATGGTGACGTGCGTATTTGTATTAATACACTGCCTGTTGAGGACCTTTCAAATCTTTTGTCCCAGCATGTTCGCTTTAAATCCATTCTAATATGGCCTGCGTTTAATCTCCCAGCTTCAGTAAGTGCTATGACCATATAAAGGGACCCTTTTCTTGCATTTCCCTCTCTAATTGCATGTCGATCATAAAAGCGGGGCATCTGTGTGGCTCAGGATTCAGAAACTAAACAGTGATCAGCCTTGAATCAGGACATTTCACTTGATTGCAAAAAATAATTTCACGTTGCAGAACAGATTAAAGAATTTTTAATCTGGATATTAAGAATATTATATATCAAAGTAAGGGGTCAGTCTTGTTACAGCCAAAACTCATAAAATTAGGAATGGTTTTCATAGTGCAGAGTGTGTGCTGAATGATTGTAATCAAATGTTATCTTTCTGAGTATTTTTTTTCATGTAAAATTGTAATTATTTTGCGGCTTCTTGATTTTTCGCTGATATAATGCAATAAGCAGATTGGCCACAGAAATTAACATTTTCTGACTGCCTTGCTTTCATTCTTAGAGAGAGGTGACTGAATTTGGTGGACGTTCAGTATAATGAATATTTATGCTATGAAGTCATAAATGCATTCGACAATAATGCACATTTTTTTAAGCAGCACGTCAAGTTGTCACTTTAATGTTCTCTGTAAATGCACCTAAAACATCCTGCTCTTTTATAAGAATATTCCTGGATTGTACATAATAATTCCAATGCTCATCCTAACTAATTTCTTGGGAAGAATATATGCGGAATGACCTGTATGATAAAGGAAATACTGACACCTATTGGAGGTATGAAGTAATAAGTCAATCAACCTTACGCTTCATAAGCATCAGAGTATACTGTATGCATTTCAATCATCTATCCATCTTCCAACCACTTATCCTAGACAGAGTCAGCAGGGAGTCTATGCCAGGTAGCAGAAGGCATAAATGTACCCCTACCTTGTGCCCTATGCTGAACACATTATTACACATTTGATCCTCCCTGCATATGTAGAAATTACACAGTATTGACCAAGCACTTGCGTAATTTTTTATAAATCCACATATAATATCTAAAGAATTAAAAAAGTACTATCGAAAAGGCAAAAAATCTTTATGTATATGACCATAAACAGTGGCTGACAATGGAGAGAGAGTGAGTGCTACAATAACCACCTAATGAACCTATGGGGTTTCTGCCCTAATGTAATGGAATAATATATAAAAACCACACTGCTGTCACATTTTCTTATATTAAGACGTAACGTGATTTCATGATGCATTTCCGTCACGATTCAGTAGAAATGAAAGGGTTAGCTACTGAAAAAAAAATTGTAAAGTGTAGGAGTGTCTTGGAATGAAAATAACATTCAAAGCCATGTTATAGAAGGCCCCAGAAACATTTGTGGGGATCACAAGAGGGTTTTCAATAATCAGCGGTCATCTGGAGCATTTTCGCCATTTAACTCCGCATGGCTACGTTCCCGTTTTTGAGTTTCCACACTCACACGTGGGGGGGACCCCAGGGCTGAGTGTAAACTGAGTATAGGGGGGTGTGTGTGAGACACGGGTGTGTGTGTGTGTGTGGGGTGGGGGTTGGCAGCCAAAACGTACACCATGCTGTTATTAAAGTGTACGAAAGTGCACACCGAAGTCCCACACCCTGGTTTCATTAGCTTCGCGTCAGCTGGCAGCAGAAAAAGTAACGTGTTTTTTATTTCTTCTTCTACCTTTGCGTTTTAAATTACAGTGTACAGCTGGTGACCAAACACGAGTTACATTTTAAAAAATGAAATACTGACAATTTTCCTAGTAGGGGAAAAAAATAGAAATCATTGACCTTAGAAACCAATTTCAAAGTATACTAGAACATACCATTCATGTTAATTTCATTACAGATTTTTTTAGTAAGTGAATTTAGTATGGATTCCTTTCTCAATCATGTATGTTTTTGTTTACATATACACATGAACAAATGTCTTTACGTGCTTCACATATGTAGCCCATAATGTCATTTCAGAGCAACGACATAGTTTTGCCAAATTTGATATGCGCAGTTGTAACTGTTAAGTTGGATTTTTATATTTTTGTGACATCTGTTTTCAGTTAAAATATTTCCAAATGGGCTTCACAAAGGATAAAAAAAGACACCTCGTATGGTTGTGTCCTATCAAAAACAAAAGCAGATGTTATTACGGCAGATGTGGATTCAGGAAAATGTTTACATATTTGAAAGGTTTGTATGATTTTGCCTTGTGGGCTCCGCAAAAAAGGAACCATGGTCATATAACTATTTGACTTTGTCATGCAAAATACTGGATATTTTTTCGCCCCTATATGAGCAGTCTGCGTATACATAAAATTAATTCAGTGTAATACCGACACCCACTTGAAGCCCGGGAAAGACACTGGCAGGGGAAAGCATACTATTTTCCGTTGTTAAAATGCCTGCAACATCTCCAGCAGAAACAATTTTAGGAAATGAAAGTATTTCTCAAGAGCTATCAAAATAAAACAATGGAAACACATTTCAGAAATCCCACGTGCTGATTTCAGTAAAATAATTGTGCACAGACAATACACTGTTTTTTTTTTTTTTTACGGAGAACACTGAATAGCAATTCCAGATATCATTCCCCTTTCTCATACAATATTCATGACAATCCTTTGTATCATTCAGCATGCACATAGCATTAGAATCTCCACCATTGTGCAAAAGGAAAACAGTCGTATGTGAATCATTTTTCTCTTTTAGCTATTTGAATTATATTAGCCCGATAAAATACGTCTTCAAAAACCAAAAATATTAGACCAAGGGAAATGCAGAAAATGTCTGTATGACTGAAAAGTGACTAGATCATTAAGACAGGACAGCCATTAAGCTGAGAATGACAATGACAGGGGAAAAAAAATCATTCCTTTTCTACCACGTTCCTGTTCCCCATATTTGCAGGCTACATCACTTGATGAACATTTCCTCTGCGTCACTCATATTATGTAAATCTCTTTCCCTCCAATAGGAGGCGTTGATAGGGAAATTCCCTTTGCATGATTAAAGATGATGGACGAGCAGAGCAGGAGAAACCTGAGGTTGCACCTATTAAGCCTGCACTCCCTGAATGTCAAAATGCCCC
>JAODUD010000033.1:13702030-13716094 GCA_026784285.1 Stomatorhinus walkeri | reverse complement strand
TTAGAATTAAATGAAATTATTAATAAAAAGACTCAATTCTTAGTACAAAGACTTCGCTGGGAACATTATGAACATGGGGAAGATTTACAATATTAAAAAGATCATTGCGACAGACCACCAAGAAGGAAAACCATTATTAAAAACGATTAAGGAAATGAAATTATGTAAGAGGGCGAAAGCCACGCGAGATTAAAAGCGGGGGGGGGCGCAGGGGTACATTAGGCTGATGAAAGCGAAGATGCTGATCAGAGTTCTGGGGTGAACACTTATAAAAAAATAAATAAAATAAATATATAAAGCCACGAGTGGTTGGAGTATAACGAAAGCGCTTTCCTTGCACTCGAGATTGCGTGGAAGTGACTAAGCTGAACCACTGTACGACAATGACTATGCGGCCTGATGTCATTCCGAGCTTGTTAACGCGATGGACCGCCCCTTTCAATCTTTGGTGAGTGGGGACGGGGTGTTACAGGAAGTTAATGCTGGTGTATCGAAAACTTCTCAAAAGCACCCGAAGAGAAGGTGCAGACGTGCCACCGCATTTCCAATTGTCTGCAGCGATTTTGCAGACGAAATATATCTGATGTAATCTGCTGTAATTTACCATCATAATTTTTCTTATTCTCTGATAAACAAATGTAAGGAATATTATCATTGGCTGCGCTGTATCATCTCAGTTAACGATTTTCAGGTGTTTTAATGGGTTTTCTGGCTGCAGTTTCAAAACTCGCCATGATTAAAATATCATTCAAATTTGACTTTGGTAATGAAGTTTTGGCTCATGATGTCAACAGTTTGACTGGGCGCTGTGGAAACTTCCGCAAACTAGTGGAACTGAAAACCTGGATCTCACCCCAAAGCTCAGGCAAAGAGGGGAAGTAGAAAATGGATGGATCTACAGAAAAGATGGATGGTGTGTCTGTAAAGAATACAGAAGAACAGATTCCTCTGTTAGATAAACCAGTCCAACGATCATTTAAACATTTATATATTTCTACTAGCCTTCATCTGGAGTGTAATAAGATTATTCCAGACATAAAACACAGATGACAAGGGAAGTTTGTAGCATTTCTAGAAGAACAGCTTAGGAGAACATCAGAACATGGAGCCACAGGTTTAACCTAAAAGGAAGAGTCTGCAATAAACTGGTGAGCTCAATTATGTTACGGAGCTCTGCACTTATGGGGCTGAATAATAATTTAAATGATGAGAAGAAGCACAATGGTACAAGATTTCTATGGAAATGAGCAGATAGTTTCTGATAGCAAATTGAAACAGAGACTAAGGTCAGTTTGTTTTCAAAACCAAGGGCCACTTCTTTTACATTTTCTCCTATGCGTAAGCTAACATAGTGCACAACACCTTGGTATATCTGGAATCATTTGCATCACAAAGCATCACATTTGTCACATTTTTTCTCTTTTGAGCACATGTTCAAATAAATGCACTTGGAATTTATTTACCTTTTGCCCAAAATATAATTATTTCATATATAAATTAGAGGAGCATTTCTTGCATGCATAAGGGAGGCACTCTACCCTGTTATTCATCTTGTTTCTATTTGTGTGTATTTCATAATTATTCTTCAACTTTCTACATAAAGAAACATGTCCTCTCAAGGAGAATGATTTTAGAACTTTGACTTCCTGTTATAATCAAGGTCTTTTTAACTTGGTATCTCAAGGTTATGCCTCAGTGAATAATTCAGTAGTTACTGAAACTGTGGTAGCATAGAAAACACGAATCTTATATTGAAGCTGTAAAGGATATTAGGGAACAATTGCAAAAAGTGACACATTTAGTAGAGAAAGATTACTGTGCACTGAATCAATTTAAATTGAACTGAGCACATTTCACAAACGTTTTCTCTGGTGCACAACATTACGGGGAAAGTTTCCGCTGCCACTAAGGACCACTTTGAGCAACACACTCAGCTTTGGTCTAGTGCATGATCGGGGGGGGGGGGGGGTGTTGTGTACAAGAAATAGCTGAAATTGTTGGTCAGTTTCTTATTTTTTTGTTTGTTTATTTGTTTTTCTCTTGTCCTAAAATCCTGCTTGATGTGAGGCCATAAAGTATTGGGTGGAAATGGAAGTTAATCTAGGCTTGAGTAGCATCTGGAATAGGCGTCCATATAAAAGAAAAAAAATGTAACTGATCTGCTGTGCAGATTGGGGAATTATGGGTAAATGCGTTTGTGAAATTTAATGGGGATCAATCTTTGTCCTTAAGCTTCTTGCTAAACGGTGAATTGGTTCATGGCCTGACATAATGACATTAAGCATAAACTGCACTTACGCTGCTAGTATGTGACTTCCGAAATCGAAATAAAGAGAAAAGATGTGGCCTTTGTTGCAAACAAAACTTGTATGAATCCTACATACAGCCTGAGGCTAGGGGATTTATTCGTGGTTATGTTTCCATGAATTCAAGGACAAGAAGTTTAAAATTAATTGTTGAGTTTTAAGTTAGACCACATGTAAGATATAATAAATAATTCTGTTTCTTTTGTGTTTATGGTTCTACATCTAAGATCCTTCTAACTATTCAAAAAAGTTCTCCGTATCTAAGAGAAACTGTGAACGGTCTTGGGATATCTTAAGGAACATTAAAAAATTCATATTTATGGAAGTAGGAAAGCCTTCGGTATATAAAAAAGGATGGTACAGAGACGAAATGCACATAAGTGGATGCAACAGGAGGTACTCCGAAGTTTGTTTTCAAATCTTGTTCTAATGGGATCATAGCAAAAAAAAAAAAAAAAAACTCACGAATCACAGGATTTTGGTGACATCTGCTGGTTAGTTTTAGCTCTGTCTTGAGTAGTGCTGGGGGTGACAACAGGAGACCACTGACACGTTAAACTACAAAGCAGATATCTGTGCGACAAGCCATTATGAAAACACAAACCATGGATGGATGGATGGATGGATGGATGGATGGATGGACAGACGGAAAATAAAAATCAACTCATTGCATGGTGAGATGCCACTATTCTGGATCATGTGCAATGCCCAGGCAAAGAAACCAGGGTGAAAAAAAGGCTACAGAACTGGGCAAAACAGACAATGCCCCATAACTACTACCCAATCGCAGCAGATTATTCCAGAAGCAGGACGCTTTAAGCACTCTCCCCGTCATTGGCATTCTGGGCAGCGGTGTCCTTTCTTCCAGCACAAAGGGAAAAAAAAGGAAACAATTATTCTTCCCACCCTAGCGAGCACAGTGTCAGCTTGTCAGTGCTTAATACTGGCCTGTCACATGAAGCTGAGTGCTGGAAATAAGGTGTGTACCTGGAATGTTAAAGCGATAGTTCATACACAAATAATCATCAGGCCGCGATACAAACCTGTTCATTAAGCACCCCTTGAATGCACCACCTGCCCCATGTCACGCATTTCCAGTTGAACCTGGTTTAAGCAGCTACTTTATTATTTCGCCTATGGGGGGGGGTGAAAAATTCACCCCACGCTGCGCTGATCCACACTCACTGCAAGCCCAGACAAATCCTTCTCATAGACTTACATAATCCAAGGCTCTTCTTCAGTTCGCATTCTCTCTTCCCATTCAGAAACACGCCTTCGTCGACGTAACCTCTCGAAACAAGTCGCTTGTATGTTTGTTCTGGGTGCTGTGCTGATTGTGTCAAAAGATCGTGTTCTAAGCAATGAAAATGTCAGATCCCAATTCCCAACAAAGCATCTCCCAGTTCACTTAACTGTTTATGTTCTTAGCTGAACTAATGACATTCCACGTAAAGGAATTTCTGCATTACTCACACTCATTGCCATGTCATCAGCACTTGCAGGATGTCTTTACGATTATCTTGGCCGGTAAAAAAATGTATTGATTGACTATGGAAACAAACAGGATAACGCTTCATGCAAATAAGCGTAATATACATGAGATTCCACTGATGTGTGAAAGGTATTGTCTTAGTTATAGCTTTGTAGTTTACCAGGCTGACAAGTCATCCATTTCCTCATGCAGTGCTGGCTGACTGGATACAAATCAGCAGTGGAGGGCTCTGTGGCAAACTATTTATGAGTTTGCTATTGTTCAAACCTCCGAGAAGCGTTTACAGAACGTAACCCGGACTCCTGTAACTCTCACCAATGTTCATGGGAAGATCGTGTTTCGAAAAAGATCCACACATATTAATGCTGAGTCCTAAAGTTGTATTGTCCATTTTTGGCATTTCAAGTTAATAACACTGTCGTGTCGCGTGTGGGGGGGGGGGGGGGTGGTGGGTTAACAAACCTGCATAAAATATATAGAAACAAACAAACTCTGACTGACTCAGAGCACCCATACAAACACTATACATTTGAATAAAACACAGAATCCATAAACCTTCTTTTCTGCATTAATACAGGTGTGAGTGTCTCATTTAGAACCTTTTTCTGATGCAAGTGTCTTTCAAAAAGAACATTTTCAGAAAAATTAGTTAACCTTCATTTCATAATCTAATTATATTACTATTCATGTATTCAGAGTGTACTGTTCAGAATACACCAACCAAATGGTTTTTTTAATTCATACAAGTGTCGCCGTTTTTGTTAAATTACACATATGCCGCAGTAAAGAAATCTATTACTGAAAGAACAAAAGGAAAATGTATTTGCCTATTGTGGATAGAGAATGGGTGAATTAAACACAGCTAAATGTGGTGGAGATACATTGCCCCGTTCAACAAAAAGATATTACATACTTGGAATGTATTAACTGCAGCAATTGAAACTGTGTTTGCAGCAATTGATTTTTGGTATAAAAAAGGTCTCTATAGAGCAAACAAAACAGAACAAAATGTTTTGTTTTGACCTACGGCAAACTCTACTTAAGATTATTTTCCATCCTCTCTTTTTATATAAATAATATAATACAACAGAATGCAATCGATTTTCCTGGAATGTACGTACTGATAACAAAACAGACCCCCACTTAACTTGCTTAATGTGGTCGTTTACACAGCTGCAGTATTTCACTCTGATTTTTTTCTGAGGTAGTTCCAGGGATCACCCTACAAAAATATGGGAATAAAAGTGCCCCGTTAACCTAAATTATAGACTACTGAATATTTCCAACATCTTGGTTTTAATTAACGGTTTGTATAACAATCTGAAGTTCATTTGATCCTACATAAAAACAAACAAGTTAACACACTGCATTGAGTGTCTGATTGTAATTGAAGGACCAAAGTAATAATTTTAGGGAGGCATACTTGTCCAAAATAACTGAAATATTTTGTATACAATAATATAAGCTGAACTCCAGATGGGATTGAATTTGTGAATGTTTAAAGGAAAACCGTTTAACATATTGTTGTGACCCAGGTCATATACAGTAGGGTAGTATTGATGTTCGACTCATAGAAAAAGCTGCTGTTTGTCTTTAGGTTTGTCCCTGATGATAAAATACAGGCATTTTGAACCTCCTGTTAGAACACAGTGAACAATCTTGTGCTGTTATTTAGATATAAGAGTTATACTACAGTCCAGCAGTAATGACTTGCATATAATGCATCTCATTACCTGTTGGAAGTTTGATTTCCATTGAAAAAATCCTGGAGGCTATGGTCCTGAAGCCATGACCTCTTCAGATGGTTACATAAAGCTCTGGAAGAAAGGAAGAGAGCACTCTATATATACTTTTTTAGTTTGCGTTTTTTAATCCTGGCTTAATTGTGGTTCTGCTGCCAGGCTCTAACACAGCAGGACACAAGAATAAGGTGAAGCAGGAGACACTGGGAATGACCAGGAACCAGCCAGGTAAAGGGCGGAATGCCAGAGATGACCGTTAACTCATCCGTCAGTTTCTCATGAATCACGGGATGACATCAGGTGACCTTCAGAAGGAACAGGAAACATTAAGTGCAGGTGTGAAGTGCACTGCTAGGACAGTCTGTAACAGGCTTCTACAAGCAGGACTGAAGTCCCATAAAGCATTACCATTAATAAATTATCATTAATCTTCACTAATGAGAAATAGAGAAGAACCAGGATGCAGTTTATCTATTCATGCATGCATATATGTATATAGATGACGTTTTACATCACAGATGACGTGACGGTATGGCAGGCTAAAACCTGAACTCAGATTTTTTTTTGACATAGCTACCTGCAGAAACAGACATTTCTGGTCCAGAAAGTAAAAATTCAGACCAAGATTTTGTTTCAACCAATCAGTACAGTTTAAAGAGTCACAATCACAGAGGACATAGGTAGTTGGTTAAAGCAAAATCTTGGTCTGGATTTTTACTTTCTGGACCAGAAATGTCTACCTCAGGCTATTTGTCATGAATGGAAGCAATATACTAGTATATTTCACATAGCAAAAAAAGCCTTAAAACTCTAAATGACACATTTTCATTTTAAACATTTTAAATGATTTGGTAGAACTGATCAAATTGAGTGCATGTAAGATAATAAAGTCAAAGTCAAGTCAAAGTATCTTTAATGTCGTGATTAATGGACCATACAATGAGATGAAATATTGTTCCTCTTTGGTCATAGAGCAAAAAAGTAATAAATAAAAAATACATATGTATGACATATAAACAACAGACATACTAAGACATAAGATGGTAAATATGGGGTAGATATAAAGACATACTGTAAGATATAAATAAAAAAATATACAGTCATGCACCGCATAACAACATTTCGGTCACCAACGGACCACATATACAACGGTGACCCCACAAGATTATAATGGAACTGAAAAATTCTTGTCGCCTAGCGACATCGTAGCACTGCACGTATCAGTATCAGTTAAATACCTGATCTAGTGGTAAGGTAGTGCAAATGGGCAATATGTGAATTATTCAGTATGTTCTTTGCTGAATGCAAAAGCTGCCAAAGAAGGGGCAGGACATGAGGACACTACTGATACCCTTTGGGTCGGCAGAGATTTCCAAGAATATCATGGACCACATGGTAAACAAACATTGATTCTTAAACAATTCAAACCTGAATTTTCATGCAGAAAATTTAGACATGAGCATTTTATAAGACCCGCAACAACGTACGTGTCATCGGGACCCAGGCCGAACACCAGCCTTGTGGTCACCGGGAGTCAAACCCCACTTGATGACTCGTGACGATAATGAGATCTGGTCCATAGTAAAAGAATAAATGCTTGGAAAAGTAAAAGAGGAAGGGGTTGACCAGCAACAAGGTTGATGCACTCATTCATCACAATTATGGATATGCGTTAGTGTAGACCAAGGCAGAAAATCAGATATTACCAAGAACCTGATGTTGACTTGATGCCTCCAAATTATAATGATTCATCCATCCATCCATTTTCTATACCCACTTATCCTACTGGGTCGCGGGGGGTCCGGAGCCTATCCCAGAAGCAATGGGCAGGGAACAACCCTAGATGGGGGGGCAGCCCATCGCAGGGCACACCCACACACCATTCACACACACGGTCAATTTAGCAACTCCAATTAGCCTCACCATGTCTTTGGACTGCGGGTGGAAACTGGAGTACCTGGAGGAAACCCCACGACGACACAGGGAGAACATGCAAACTCCACACACATGGAACCCAGGCGGAGACTCAAACCCAGATCCCAGAGGTGTGAAGCAACAGTGCTAACCACTGCACCACCATGCCGCCCCTATAATGATTCATATACCCATTAATATTTAATTAGTAAATATTTTTGCAATGTTCAATTAAACGGGCTACACGCATGAAATTGGCACTGCTATCATTGTATGTACATCATTAAGGTGACCATTAGTTGAAACACACAGACAGAAACATCCTAATCTGTGATCAGTCAGTGTTCATTTGGTGCTGCCCTTTGAATGACAGCCAAGGTTAACAGCCGGGGTCCCATGAATTATCACATCACTGATATTAAATTGAATTAATCCGAATAACTGCAAATAAACCACTACCCTGCATGTTGACACTTTGTTACAGCCTCACCAAAGAATCTGCAAATACAGGTTAGCTTGATGTGTGGCAAACAGCACATCGTTCAGATCTACGGACGACCAACTGCCTGCTGTAGATGGTTCGGCAGAAATAAACGATTTTAAATGGATTCGTAAGCATTGCCTGCTCCAGCAATCTGCTCAGAGGGAGGACGACAAAAACACTGTAGTGCGTACACTACGAAAACTTAATATCAAACAAGCACAACACCCCCTCCCCCAAATACACACGTGACATAACGCATTTCATGTAATATTCGTAAAAATAAAGAATACAAATGAATCCATGAGGGTGAAATGGCATACAGGTAGGAGGGTAATGGCAATAATGGAATTATGCATTGCTGTGAAGACAGATTATGTTTCATTATGTTGTAAAGAATGTTGGACAATGTGCATGAACTGTAATTAAGCACATATAAATTCCACAAGCTTTTAGTTGATTAGTGAAATTTATAAATGGGCAGACAACAATGTAAACTCTAACACTCAAGATCAAAAATGTTTAGAAGCCTTATATTTTTTCACTATGGCACTTATTATTTAGCAAAAAAAGTTTGCTGATTCTTAATACCTTTGAATTTGCATTTTTAATAGCAACTGGATAATATGACAGTTCAATCAAAAAATTACACTTAACATGATGTTAATCACGTGATTAATTCAATCAACAGCTCAATGACGTTTAATGAAGAAAATGGGTACAACCAGTTAAAATTCCTGTTGTGACGTGACGTTAGGGGCGTGACGTGACATAACGTCACCCATGTAGCAGCATCGGCATCACGGCACGTGGAAACTGACCCAGACGTCATTGTTAAAAATAAGACTAGAAGTGCTCAAAAATACTTCGAAAGTCCATAAAATTGGCAGGCTCCTTCACTGCCATCTCCTCCATATGAGGGAAAGCGCTTGATAAAATGCTGCTGTGTAGCCATCTCCTGAATGATAGCCTAGGGGCCTAGATAGGTGCAGCGATGGCCACGGCAGCAGTGAGCTGTTGTACCGGTCCGGAGTGCAGCTACTCTACAGCTAACTCCTCTCAGCCTGGCACTTTGTGGGGCCAACAAACCTAACAGTCATCTAACGGTTGGGTTAGGGAGGATAGAGCACCGCAGTCAGTGTACGACGACTGGCAGTCCGTGGAGGACGATTCCAAAGCAGCACAGATTACACCCATAATGAACTGCAGAAGGAGTTTTTTTGCATTAATATGATCACCCGCTCATCCTCTAGGTGTTAAAGTATAATGTCTCCCCTACCATCTGAACTAACTGGCACACGACTGCGATCAAGATAATCAAGATTATGTTAGACCTGCTCTCATTTCTATGGACATATTAATGAGCAGCAGGAGCAGAATTAAGCACCAGTTTGGGTTTTTTTTTTCTTCAAAGCATATCTGTTGCGCACTTAAACTAACCATATTTCGCAGCATAAATGAGATTTTCTTACTAGTTGCCCATCGCGGATGAGAAGGACACGAGACACGGAAATGGTATCCGTAGGAGAGGGATGGAAATCAGAGAGAAAGCATTCATTATCTCACAGGCCCTTATCTCCTCCACGCTCTCCAAATAAACCACTGCGGGAGACAAGAGGCTGATGAGAAATTTTAATGACATGACAGACGAATGCTTATGCAAATGGTACACATTAAACACTTACACTTTGAGTTTTACCAATCGCAGCCCTCGTTAAAATAATTTCGGCGAGAATTATATCGTTTACGACTTTGTCAGACATTAAAATAAAAAATACAACTTGCACTTCGCGACATCAAAGCGCTATCTGGAACATTGATTTGCGCTTAGTAAATTCAAATATTTCCGAATTAGGCTTCCACGTTTTATGTGTGGTAGCTGGGAGGGGAGAGGGGATGGGAAAGTCCACCGCACGAGCTGCCACGTCACTTTCATTTCGGAATTGCTTCTGAATGCCTGCTTCGTGCCGTCAACCTTGCAGCAAGCGCTGATGCGGTTTGCTGACCTACTTATCGAAGGAGTTGCATATTAACATTTGATCATGGGTACAAACTCCTAGACGCACACGTACCTCTGTTAGAAAGTTAAATGCAATCTTTTTTGTAATACCTGGCTAAATAAGGTGGCAAATTCGTATCTGCCATTCAAACTACCACCTGAGACATCACAATACACAAAGTCCCTTGACATTCTCATATCAATCAGTATAAAAAAAAAACCTGAACTAAAGCACAGTATTCCGGCAAGGGGTCAGTTTAACTTTGCAATATATTTTTTTTCATGGCACATCTATTATATTAAACTGAAAATTAGTATTCAACTGTCAGAAAAAAAAAATGATTAAACATTACATATAAATAACCATTCTGAATGTGTCATAAATAAAATGACCACTAGATGTCATATTCTGCCTAAGGAAACATACACCCTAAGCCATTTAATGACGTCAACTACAGGGATTTTTAAAAGGCCAGCAAAAAAACAACCAGTTTTCCCTTATATCAGTGTTTTTCAACCCAGTCCTCAGGGACCCACAGATAGTTGAAAACGCCACCTTACATAAACAATTCAGACCATGCACATAAACTGTTCCTTTCCAGAAAAATCAGTGTATCGAAGCAACTGAGCGCCGTCAAGCCCAGCAACACTTCATTCTCATTTTCAAAATCAGCAGAGTGGCCAACGTAGTAGAAGCGGAACAAGTGGTACGGGAGGAAGCAGAGGATCACCACCAGCAGGAAGCACAGGTTCTTTTTCTGCACCCCAAACTCCTGCCGAGCGTGTGTGTCAGCTCCGTATTGCCGGAAGACCCGGCACAAAATCAGGCCCTGGCAGCAGGTGAGAGTGAACACGGCGCCGATGGCGACCACGCTGCATAGATAATTCAGTATTGCTGCCACAGTGCTCGTCTGCAACTCCTTGCCAAAATTGAAGCACTTTCTTTCCGTGGAGTTCCTGTTGGACCCGTACATGAGATTGATCACGGGGAAGCCTATGAGTAATCCCAAGGCCCAGACAATGAGACTGGCCAGCACCACATGCAGCTTCCTGTAGAACTGCACCTCGTCCCCCAATGAGAAGAAGGTATGGTAGCGGATCCCCAGGATGATCGTGTAGAAAAGGAAGGCGATGTACATATGGCCGTGAATCATACCGCTGACCATCTTGCAGAAACCCAGACCCAAGTTCCATGTGTCGTTCACATAATAATAGATTCTGAACGGCACCGTCAAGAGGAAAATCGAATGCACCACTAATAGGTTGGCGACCGCTATGGTGGTAATGGTTCGCAGGTTGGATTTTAGTACACCGATCATGAGACAGATTCCTACACTGCCTCCGAAAAGTGCTACGGTGTATATAGTCACTAAAGCAATCCTGTAAGGCTCCTCAGATAATGATCTGCTTGAACTGTTAGTTGAATTCATTATTCTGTCTTCCAAAGACATCTTCATTCCAGAGCACCTACAAAGAAGAACCAACATCAAATAAGTGCCTCATTCCAAAGTTTATTTGAAGCAGTAATTTTATTACATTAATGATAATTTATTACTTTACTCCAGTCAAGGTCTCCCAGTCATAAACAAAGCATTAAATAAATTACTAATAGTTCAATATTTTTTTTCCTTTGCACAACAACTCCACTCCACCAGTTCTCTGAAATCCAAAGGCAAGTAAAATACTCTGAGCTAATTATCAGACTGAACATCTGTGATCATCCACCACAATAAACACACATTACCCAATAATAATATCTGTCCACCAACCAAAAGTACACACTGATGCAAGGAGTTTTGAGTTTGCAACTAAACAGCAACGGGGGGACAACACGGGATGGTGCACTGACCCATTGCAGGGCACAATCACAAACCATTCACTAAAAAACTCACACCTACAGGTACTTCCAATTAGCCTCAACATGTTTTTGTCCTGTGAGGGGGGGACTGCAATGCCTGGAGGAAACCCCACAATGACATGGCGAGAACATGTGACCCTGGCAGACATTTAAACCCAGATCCAAGAGGTATAAGGCAACAGTACTACACCACCATGCCACCAGTAGGCCTATATTACTTTTGATAAGATTATATATCATCATTATAATAGCACCATGTCATGTTATAAAGGGTCTGAAAACAAGGTACTGTGAAGCTTGGCCGCAACGTGGAGCAGCAACGGTGATGGACGATCGGAGACGGTTTTTCATGAAGTAGCTCTCCATATTCAAGCCCTTAAAAGAGCCCCGCAGTAAGCAGCAATACACAGAGGGAAAGACTGCAAGCAAATGCGAAGAGGTAGCACAATAAACAATAAGGCTCACACACGGCAGGGTAATAACACAATGGCTAAGACACGCGAGGATCAGGTATGGGTGGAGTACATACACAAGTAAGGCTACACAGAAAGTATCAACATTTACAGCAATTACATACTGGGGCTATTTACAAGAGCTCCCGTCATGCTCAGCACACGTACTGAGCTCTGCTACTCGGACCCATGTCCGGCGCTACAACATTGCTAAATTTACACAAAGACCTGCTGACACTTAGTTCCCTTTCAAGACTACGTGATTTTGTAATGGAGGGACTTCAAAATGCTCTCCATTTTCTATACTTCAAAGTGATCGCAAAACGCTGATAAGGTTTTTCAAGGGGTGAACTTCATTATATCAGATATCAATCAACTGCAAACTGGCCAGTTAAAAAATGGTGGAGGTTGATGTTGTAATTTAAACTTTATTTTAACAGGCGTTTATTTAAAATGTGCTCTGTCATTTAAGCAAAACCATACATATTTGGATACAAAAAAAGTCACAAAAGTTACATCGCTATAACGTCATGGAGGATGAAATATAGTAACATACCTTTTTCCCAGATAGTGCGGACTGAAACCCACCGCATCCTACTCCGTGTTTAAGGAGGGCTATTGCATTTCGTACATACTGGAACATTTACCACTTTGCTTGCAACTTTTCTCATCAAGCGAAGGCACAGAAACCACGCATCAGTGTGAGACTTTCGAGACGAAACTGAAAGTCTAATTTTATGAAGGGCATACAAGTGGGTAAATGTTTCGACATAGACAAGATTAAACGAAGGCGGAAAAGACATTATGACAGGGCAAAACTATCTTCCTCGGCGTTATCTTTTTGTGAGCTATTTCGCAAGTGTTTTTTAACTTTTCCCTTTAAATTTATTCATTAACAGATTTACTCACTCTATCGTGTACTTTACCCTGCAACACAGCCAGTTAAGAGGCATTTGTGGTTTTTCCGATAAACATGTATACCGCTATCTGTATAGGATGAACTATGAAAACGTGGGACACTTCATGCCATGGTAAATAATTTAGAACAATCTCATAAAAGTCATTTGCTCAAACGAATATGTTTTTTTTCCTTTGGACATTTTAAAAATCTAGGAAATATTTAAGAATTAAAATGGGTTAAGCATAGAGAAGCACCTCTAATTTTTGACCTTTTTCAGGTAAAGTGGGACAGCTCTTCTGCAACAGTGGAACAGTCTTTTTATATAGAGGCATCATATACTTTACCTGCACAAAATATTTTACTAACCAGTAAAACACACCATAAATAAAACATTTTGCTCACAACATCCAACTACTTCAAATAAGTAATTGTTTTCTTTTTCACATCACGCATGTTGGGTGGCATGGTGGTGCAGTGTTTAGCACTGTTGCCTCACAGCAAGAAGGTCCTGTGTTTGATCCCTGGGTCACCCAGAGTGCCTTTCTGTGTGGAGTTTGCATGTTCTTCCTGTGCAAGTGTGGATTTCCTCCCACAGTCCAAAGAGATTAGGTCAGCTGGCTACACTAAATTGCCTGTAGGTGTGAATGCGAGTGTGTTGGCTGTGGTGGACTGGCAGCCTGTCCAGTACACTACCTCTCACCTGAAGATGCTGGGATTGGCTCCTGTGACCCAGATGGATTTTGTGGTATAGATAATGGAGGGATGGATTATGCGTGTTTTTAAATCTCCATTAAATATTCCTTGGTTTATTTTGCTAATCGAGTTGGGCATCCGCATCTACATTATTTACAGTGGGGCAAAAAAGTATTTAGTCAGCCACCGATTGTGCAAGTTCTCCCACTTAAAATGATGACAGAGG
>JAODUD010000033.1:13679382-13690734 GCA_026784285.1 Stomatorhinus walkeri | reverse complement strand
TCTTGGCACCACTTGATAGCCCCCCCCCCCCACCCCCTTGAGAGTGAAGTAAATGAGGGGGGCTATAAGGAATGAGTGAATTGCTAATATACTCTGGTGTTAGTCCATTCAGGACCTTTTAGGTGACTAGTAGTGCCTTGTAGTTCATACGAGACCTAACTGGAAGCCAGTGGAGTAAGGCCAGTACAGGACTGGTATCTACTTGTTTCCTAGTCCTTGTAGGACTCTTGGTGCAGCATTCTACACCAACTGGAGTTTATTTAACTATGCAGGGACTCACTCAACCAGTAGGGCATTGTAGCGCTCCAACTGATCACTTGCTTTTTCCCCTCTTCCCTCATTTTTGTTAAAGTTCTCTCTAATGTGCCACGTTGTCCATGAGGGAATCCAATATCGAGAATAAAAATGATTGCGACTGGCTCGGAGGGCATGTGCAGAGCTTATGCAAAAGCAGTGGCGGTAAGCTTTAGACTGAGCGAATGAGCTGAACAATATCTACAACTGAGGAACTTTATTAGAATATCTTAGAAGCATTTGTTATCCGTTCCTTCTTTGGATAGACTGGAAACTTACAGTAAATATCAAAAAACTGCAATGGAAAAGGCATCCTATATAAATTTTATATTTATCTCTTGGTGGATCGTTCATTAGAGTCTTCTATGACAAAACAATATATACGGAAAGAATATTTATAGGAAGGTACATTAACTAAAGAATGGAAACAGGCTCAAACAAACAGTAAATACCCAGGTTAGGCTTTTACAATGTAACTTGCAAATTTAAAGTAGCCATAAGCAGATTTTCTTACACTTGTTGCTGCGAGTTGTGCCAACAGACACAAAGCAGGGCAGATACATCACCAGCATGTCGTGTATGAAATCATATATTTCCATAGAGTGAAAGAGGATTTTCTTCAGTTCTTGTTCGCCTCACTCATTTTAGTTATATTTCTTACAAATGCACCACACTATGAATGAGCGAGAATAAAAATGATTATGATTGGCTCACGAAAAACAGCAAAGGTAAACTTCAAGATGAATAAACAGAATGGATGAATCACAACTAATTATATTTCTGCTGAATACTATGTTAAACTGCTTATTTATTATTTGATTTTTGGGTTTGTTTTTTGATTTTATACACGTTCTCAAATATTTGACAATGCTGACCCATTCCAATTTTGAACAGGCCCAGTCAACTGTAGGGAAAAATATCCAGCAAGAAAGCAAAACCCCGATTTTCCCTTACATAGAAATTCAGACTATATACATACATTGTTCCTCCCTAGGAAAATCAAGCTATCTAAACAACTGAGCGCCGTCAAGCCCAGCAACACTTCATTTGTATTTTCAAAATCAGCAGAGTGGCCAATGTAGTAGAAGCGGAACAAGTGATACGGGAGGAAGCAGAGGATCACCACCAGCAGGAAGCACAGGTTCTTTTTCTGCACCCCAAACTCCTGCCGAGCGCGTGTGTCAGCTCCGTATTGCCGGAAGACCCGGCACAAAATCAGGCCCTGGCAGCAGGTGAGAGTGAACACGGCGCCGATGGCGGCCACGCTGCTTAAGTATTTCATTACTACAAATTTAGTGTTCGGCTTAAATTTCATGCCATCGTTGAAGCACTTTATTCCTGTGAAACTTTTGCTCGACTCAAATATGAGATAGATCATGGGGAAGCCTATGAGTAATCCCAAGGCCCAGACAACGAGACTGGCCAGCACCACATGCAGCTTCCTGTAGAACTGCAACTCGTCCACTACGTAGAAGGTATGGTAACGGACCCCCAGAACGATTGCGTAGAAAAGGAAGGCGATGTACATATGGCCGTGAATCAAAAGGCTGACCATCTTGCAGAAACCCAGACCCAAGTTCCATGTGTCGCTCACATAATAATAGATTCTGAACGGCACCACCAGGAGGAACATCGAATGCACCACTAATAGGTTGGCGACCGCTATGGTGGTAATGGTTCGCAGGTTGGATTTTAGTACACCGATCATGAGACAGATTCCTACACTGCCTCCGAAAAGTGCTATGGTGTATATAGTCACTAAAGCAATCCTGTAAGGCTCCTCAGATAATGGTCTGCTTGAACTGTTAGTTGAATTCATTACTCTGCCTTCCAAAGACATCTCCATTCCATGGCACCTACAAAGAAGACACAAAACAGTAAACATGGTAGGTAACATTACAGAAAACAATGGAATGAGAACAAAGGACGAAAAACTTTACTGGGTATGAAAAAACACTGTAGCTAAGCAGTGACAGTGACAAGAGACCTAGCTATAGTAGACAAAAAACATAAATCGGCAGTAGAATTAACAAAAAATAATGCCTGGACATAAATTTGCAATGGATCCAATATTGATAAAAATAGACTATTGCTCATTTGAAAACTGGCTGCTTTCATACAAAATGTGCTATGTTCTATGTTGTTTAACATATCTAGGTGTAAATACCAGGGGAGAAAAGCTGGGAATTTTCATATTCATCTTTAGATCTCGCATACAAATGTCTTCAGCAAAATCAAATTAAATGACCTTGATGTTCCAAAACTTCTGGAGGGGACTATAGTACCAAAAGGACAGCATCACGACTACAAGTACGATTCCTGTGTTTGTTACTCTGCTCAGTTATGACAATGCTAAAATTATAACATGTCGGTTCTTCCTACACAGATGGTGTAGAAAAATATGAAAATAAAACTTAAAACTTAAGTTAAAACTTAAAAAGAACCTTGCAATGGCCTGAAGGGAGAGGGTTAACGTCGGAGAACCTGGCAAGTTAAATGACCTGCTCTCAGGGATAATGATGAATTTGGAGGGTTTGAAGAGACAGAGGACAGTTGACCACCCACATCTGCTGAGGGAGAAGTTCTCTCTAAGGAAAAAACAATAATACCAAAAAAATAAGACCACACAAAAAAGCTGGCCGCAGAATTTCATGAGCACAAGATTAAATACCTAAAAGAGGAAGATGAATTGAAAATGAAAATACTCCCCAGGTTGAGCACTGAGGAGAGAGAAATGTGATGACAGAGATGAACTGCTCCACAAGCCAGAGCCAGCTTTGCTGAACAGTTCATCAACCTTTACGGTAAACATTTGTCATCTGAACAAGGCTGTTTCAGTATTCTTCTTTATTCATTACACCAACACATTAAGCCAACTTAGCAAACAAATTTTATTAATTCGCTGTATGTGTGACGTTTATCTAAACAAATAATAAATGTTGCACACTTAAACAACAAAATCAAGAAGCAAAATGTCAGAATTGTCAACACACTGTCTAGCAGTCCAGCTAGAAAACGTGAAACACAAGCACATCTCTGAGAGCCAATCCACATCTGTTATTCTTAGTATCAGTACTGGGGGTGTACAGCTTCGAGCTTTACGCTTTGCATTGGATCGTCAAAATAGAGCCCCGTGACTGGGAAAGCAGATTTCAGATAATCTGGTTTAATTCTTCCAGTGCTGTTAATTTTGCATTTTAAATAATGGGCCCAAAACTATGGAGGTGTGTTGCTGCCACTATGATATAATAACATTTGCCCAGTTTTTTGTTATAAAGAGACTTTCATTGTGATTCAGCAGCTGTTTTAGGTACAAAGGGGGGACCAACTCCATACTGATGCCTGTGGATTTAGAATGGGACGTCATAAACGACCTTGTAGGTGTAACGGCCAGGTGTCCCAGTACTTTTGTCCATATACTGTTTGTATGTAGTTTACCCTTGATAAATCAGAACTAATCTTATAATCCTGCCAGTTGGCACCCACAAATTATCTGAAATGGTCAATGCAAATTAAATACATTCTCAAATAATATGCAAATCAAGCCTTTCCATTTGCAAAGTCCGATGATGACACTGAAAATTATGAGAGGCGCTACAAAATATTGCATTTGGCAATATTTTTCACAAGAAGTATAGATGCACATTTTATAACTATTTATCATACATGTATAATGTATATAAAGGGTGACCAGAAAAGGCCATTACTAATTATAAGACTGATTGGTTCACACCTGTGTTTGAACAGCTGACTAATAGGTTACGCCAAAAACCTGAATGCACACTGGCCCTTTGCAGATAATAAATGACATGCATCAACCTAAACCATCAAACTGCTAAATCTGTCAATGTCATTTTGAAATCACAGATTTCATTGCCTGCTGTATGCTATTCTGTTGTGCGTTTGACAAATAAGGGCACCTCAAATGAAATCAAAGTTTAATAACAGCGTCTAGAATTTGGCCATACCGTCACCACACAACCAGTGTGGTGTCAGAATGCACAGTTTCATAATCTTTCCTTGGTTTAAAGGAAACTGGTTTTGACTATATTGACTACATACCCATCACAGCTTCTGTATTACGTTTTATTATTGACATTATTATTCACTGTTATTTTTTTCCAACTTACAAATACATCTTAGTAAAAGATCTTAGTAAATGGAGTGTAATTCTAGGGATAACCCTATAGATGGCAATATAGGCTTTGTTAATTCTAGAGTGGTTAACTATGTAAGGGGTGCAGCAGTGTAGGAGTTCGGGAGAGCATGATCCTGTCATGTTAGCCGTGTGTGGTGCTCAGTGAACGGAAATGGTTGTTTGGCTGTCTGTGTACTTTTTACATGGGATATCACAACCACCAACTTTGATCACCTGGCTGGAGTGAGATTTTATTTTCGGAACAAGTCCGTACATGCATTTACAGTTCTGATACCTTGTAAATAGTCTACAGGGTTTGCAAACTACCCCGACAGTTTGAATACTCATATGTACTTAAATACAATTAATTTCTTACTTTCTCATAATGTATAAATAAGTTGTATAACATCTGAATGGCAACGTCCAAGGCTATTTCCAGACAAAATGCATTCAAATTTACTGTACCATTTCCAAGAAATGGCACTCTGAAATCCGTTATTTTGTGCTATAAGCCAGGTATGACAGGCCATTTCTCAGAATTGGCGAGGTTCGGTTCCATAACCCGTCGTGAATGAGGAGGATTTGTGGATGTCACTAAAAATGGTAATAAGTGCTTATTTCTATAGATTAAAAACTAAATATGACCCCAGTCATGCTCCCAAAACACTTTAATTTAAAATTTAGCTTAATAGATTACCTTAAAAAATGTTTGATGTGAAAATAGAGTATAGTATTGGCTAACGGCTACTTGTCACACTAGCACATTTACAGTACAGTATACTAATGTTACTCCTACTAATTTATAGAACACGGCATTGGCTGCCGTTTTCTTTTGAATTCACAGTAAGGTAAAATGAATAAAACAATGGGGCTGTAAACTTATTGACCGAAGTCATATATGTAACCAAGGTACAATTCAATAAAATACCTAAAGGAGAGCAGGAGAGCAGGAATCAGGGCAAAGCAAGATGGGTTTATTCCACTCACAATGTCAAGAAAACATAGGAATCGCAGGGGAGCGTAACACTGGGATCAACAACAAGACTAACAGGGTTAATAACATCAATGTCAAGACTGGGAGGCACTATTACACAAAGACTAGCTGGGGAGTAAAACGAGAGGCTGCAGGAGTGCAATGCACAAAGGTAGGAACGAGAGGTAAGACTGATACACAGGTGTGGCCTGTTAGAACCACACTAGGGAGAAATAAGAAGGGCAGATTGGTAGGGAGTGACACAGAACACAATTGCAATACACAAACAGTAAAATTCGGCGCTTCATTTGATGTATATTTGCATAGAATTTGTGTTCAGCCATGCTCATTGTATAATATTAATATATTCGTCCATGAATCGCCATGATAAGGGGTTTGCGTGCTCCAATGATCCTAGGAGCTATGTTGTCAAGGGCAATCACCCCTAGTAGGGTCTTCCAAGGAAAATTGGTCCTAGGTGACCAGCCATACTAAGTGCTATTTAGTATCTGCCTGAACTCGTGCAGGAGGTACAGAGATACTGACTTGGGCTCTGAAAGAGGGGCTAGTCTCTATTCCACCCTGGAGTTGCCTATGGTGAGAGGCGCCAGGCAGAGGTGGGTCTACTTGTAGTCCCCCAGTTCAGTGCCAGTGAGTTGGAGTTCACCACGGTGAACGGCAGGGTTCGCCTCCCTTTGACTCTGACAGTTCTCTGCGTATACGCTGAACACCAGTTAAGAGTATCCGACCTTCATGGAGACCTTGGATAACTTGAATACAATTAATTTCTTACTTTCCCATAATGTTTAAACAAGTCATTCAGCACCTGAAAGGCAATGTCCAAGGCTATTTCCAGACAAAATGTGTTCAACATTTACTGTACCATTTCCAAGGCATTTTGAAATCCATTATTTTGAGTTATGAGCCAAGTTTGATAGGCCATTTCTCAAAATTGCACCATAATGTATAAACAAATTTTATACATTCTGAAAGGCAATGTCCAAGGCTATTTTCAGATAAAATTTGGTCAACTTCTACTCTAACATTTTCAAGAAAATGCACTTTGACATCCAAGGCTATTTCGCAATTTTTTCCAATAATATATGTTGATAATATATTAGCATGCATGCCAAAATGAAAGTTGTGTTTCCCTTTTCTAGAATGTGCTCTGTCTTGAACTTTCTCTGTTTTCAATTAATCAAGCAAAACCACTCATATTCGTATGCTTAATTAATGGCATCGTCACATCGTTATAAATTCATAAACGGAGAACTGACACAACCTACCTTCTCCCCCGACTGCACAGAGCAAAATTCACTGCTGCGCTATCTGACTGCAGATTGCTTGCAGTAACACAAGAGAGACTCTACCACTCAGTGGAAATTTCCCCATCACATGTATGGAAACCGCGACAGACCGTGGGCTTTCATATGAAACTGAAAGACTCATTTTGTGAGGTGCATACTACCTGCTATAAGTTTTGGACAAAGACAACATATGAGACAAGGAAAAAAAAAACTCGCAAACACGCACATAATTTAAATATGCCTTTCCTGCTTCAACGTCATCTTTTGCATTATTTTCCTGTTTAAATTTATTTATTCATTAACAAATACATTCACTGCAGTATCTATATCTATGTAACATTTATCAAAGTTATTAGGCCTAGTTAACATTGAATTTTGCATTTAGTCGAGCAGTTGCCATAAAAGAGCATGTTTTGTACCTAACATGGTAGTAATAACATTTTTTCCTGAATACAATTTAAAATATGCTCTGTGGACTATTGTCCATATTACAGACACTTATACACAGACACTTAATACTTACATGAAATCTGTTTAAATGTAAACACTTTGGATTCCAGTGTGACACTGGCAGTAAGTGTACCAACTTAACTTGTAACATACAAAACCATGATCTTTATACTTATTCATGTTTTTTTGGTGAGGTATAAACTTAAAATTTAAAGGCTAAGTTACACAGAAATTGATTCCTGTCGCCTATATTATTAACTGTGAAATTAACCAGAAAAATAAGATGTGGCTCTCCATATTTTATAATTAAACCCAACACACAGTAATGAATGCACAGCATCCTTATGTACCTAGAGTCCCATTTCTAACACTTCCTTGGAGACCTTCACGTGGACCTTCACGTGGACCTTCACGTGGAGTGCATTTTCACCCCCCAGCCCACGTGGATCCTTTTGGAGGTCAAGACACGCGAGAAGATGTTCAGCAGCATCAGGAAGATGGTCATGGACATCACAATGACGTAATGACTAATGCTGCAGAGATAGAGACAAGGAGCAACTGTGTTACAGTAAGCCTAACCCTAATTTAATGTGGAATATATATTGTCCTCATTAGTCACATGTGAATATTTAAGTCTGCAGGATACACGCTGCGAATAATTTTTTGCCAAAGGAAGATTCTGTACCGTGGGAGGAAATGATTCTATACTCTGGGAGGAAAATAAAATTATTGAGAAAGGGGAAGCTACAGGAAGCTTGAAACAGGTTTTCACCGACCACTAACCTGGTGCCGATGTCCAGCCAGCTCCCGTGATCTTTAACCAGAAAGAAGAAGTGCTGCAACAACAGAATAAGTACATTTTTTAGGACAATGATGTCTAACAGACCTAGTGCCCACATCAAAACCAGCAATTTCCTCTGGTACAGTACTTACCAAAGCCATCAAGTCGGAGATAACTAGTACGATTAGGAACAGGCTGGAAATCAAACACACAGCACAATTAACACAACTATAAAATAAAGTCTGAATGATAAGTATCTAATAATAATATATAATAATAATATTGTGATGAATGGGGCCCCAACCTCAGTTGTACAATTGCGTTCTAAAGGTTTAACATGCATATCTAATTTACAGGAACTGGAGTACCTTCTGGAGGAGAGCTGTGTTGAGACCTGGATTGTCTCAAATGTACACATGACAATGACGAACGGTATCAACACCTGGTGGGAAATAAATGCCAATTTGAAAACAAACAAATAACAAAAATAAATAATGCATTTACATCTAATATTTTAGTAAAGGAAGCAGCATCTCAAAATGAAAATGCTTCCAATATAAACCATTAACAGCATATACTGCCAAACTCTATCAAAATGTAAAATATTTCTGTAAGATTCCGCAAGAATACATTTACAAAAGTGAAGTTTTAAAAGAATACGGTGGTCATCTTTATACACACTATACCTTCCACATCATTAAGGCTCCCATGACGAAGGGGTTGAATACGGTCACAAAGCAGTACACAGACGCTGGATCAAAACTAGGATGGCAAAATTGCAAAGGGGTGCACACAGGTTATGCAAAAACGCTTCTCATCATATGCACAACTCCACAGCGTCCGATTCGACGTAGAAATGTCACCATCAATTTTACCTGTTAATAGAGGCTATATTCCCCGTTCCAAAAAACGCTGTTATAATGAAAAATATCTAAAAAATGTTAAGGGAAATGTAGTTTGAATTTCAGAACCTGGGCAGATTTCACAAACAATAAAAAAAAAAACAACTTTATGCCATTATGCCGTATCGGTGACTCTTTGCATAACAGGAAAGGATACAAAAAAATATGATCTTCTGATGTCATCAAGCTTAAGTTGCCGGATCTTGGTTATATCAATATTGGCAGAGAAGTCAATGCTGGAGAGCTGCAAGCAAGACTGCATGAATTACTACAACTGCCAGGAATAACAAATGATACCCGCATAACAGTGCAGTGTGCACTTACTTCCAGCTTTGGAGAGGCACCCTGCGCACGCAAGGCCTCCTGCTCCATGTTAATCCACACCAACATTAGTGAGGATAGTGCTGGGGGGAAAAAGGCCTCATGCCTGTTGAAACAGCATCGATCAATCATCAGTCAAACCAGCCCCAAAATAAGAGGGACACAAATCTAAATGATTAATTGATTACGAGTGGAAAGTTCAGGTCCAGAAAGTAAGTATCCAGACCAAGATTTAGTTTCAACCAACTAGGTGAATCTGAGGGGCACAGTTAACAGAGAACTCAACTGGTTGGTTGGAAGAAAATCTTTGAAAGTCTGGATTCTTACTTTCTGGACCTGAACTTTCCACCTCTGCCATTTACTCATCCTTTTAGCTGTGTACAATACAGAGATTCAATATTCTTGACATCAAGGCATTGTTTAATGCCTCAGCATGCTGATTTTGTATGTGATCATCATTCTGTCTATAGAATTCTAAAAAATACAATGCGTACAACGTATATTTGTAGCAAGCACACCAACTGCAGTTATACCAGATATTAAACTCTTAATTGTCATGCAAATGAATCAGATTAGTTCTTAATTGCTTTAACTATTAACACAGCTTGTCTGTTTGATTAAAAAGGACATACTGTACACCCGACAAGTTGCTTAAAGACAAATATAACAGTAGTTTCATTTTCCAGAGGTCAGTCAGTAAAGAAAAAACTAAAACACATCTATCACGGTAATTCTCCAAGGTAGATCTGCTGTCACCGAACCACAGTAATAAATGTTGATTTCCAGAAAATTTACATTAACTGAAAATAATTTACTTTAGTGAAATCTCATTTGAACGCAATACAGTTTTGGTTCTCATTTTCCTTCATCCAATAAGAGTGCTGGATGAGGCAGCTAGGAGTGTGAAACCAGACAATGACCATCTTGTACCATGTTTCACCTTAAAAGTTATTCTGAAGTGTTTCCTTTGCAAACTGCTTAGTGATTAAAATATATATACACCAATCAGCCATAACATTAGAACCACCTGCCTAATATTGTGTAGGCTCTCCTCGCGCTTCGTGCTTGGACCCCACGAGACCTCTGAAGGTGTCCTGTGGTACTGGGCACCAAAACATTAGGAGCAGATTCTTTAAATCTGTTAAGTTGTGAGGTGGGGGTTTCAAGGATCGGTCTTGTTTGTCCAGCACATCCCACAAATACTAAATCGGATTAAGATCTAAGATTAAGCTCTAACTAAAGAGATGTTCTTCAAGAGCGAACAACAGAAGTTCTTATTTATTTATTATCATCTTACTATTAATTTGCATATGTTCCAATGTTAAATTGCATTTTTGAGCAAACATATGCTTTCTACCCACATACATAACCGTAAACATTTTCTTTGATTGGCGAAGCCTTTTGCACAGTATTATATACACCTAATGCATGCTCAGCATAGTGTTCTACAAAAAAAACATGCCACTTCTGGTACTTCTCCGAAGGCTCCCCACGAGCCTTTTCTCCCATGATTAACCTGTGAACAGCAGCCCCTCACACATTTACAAGATGCATATGCAATATTCAGTGTGCTCAACGCCAATCAAAGATGTTCCTTGGGAAATTACAACTGCAAATTAAACACATGGCAGAGGGATCTTATATTCACACCTAGCTCAGGACCCTCACACAGCTGAACTGAGATACTCCCATCTCAAAGACATCAGTTTGAATGTATGACAGTTGGGATGGAGGTTGAAGTAACGGTTTGGAAGCGTGGTAGTTGAGCCACCCAGTCACATGGGGGCGACAGGGAGCAGGAACTTACCCCGTGCTGAGGAGGAGGTACGTCGACGCCAGGGACAAGGAGATACTGAGGAGCCGCTGGAAGAGGCGGGTGGAGCTTAGGAGGGGCACCACGAAGGAGGAGGCTGGTAAGAAAGAGCCGGATAGGTTAGTGGCCTTTGGGGGGGTCGGGGGGAGAAGGGGAGGGTTGACAGGATCCCTGGTACTGGACTAAAGCAATAAAGTAATGCTTTCATGTGAGGAACACTTAACTATTGAATGCAATTATCAAGAGGTACAGTGGGGCAAAAAAGTATTTAGTCAGCCACCGATTGTGCAAGTTCACCCACTTAAAATGATGACAGAGGTCAGTAATTTTCATCATAGGTACACTTCAACTGTGAGAGACAGAATGTGAAAAA
>JAODUD010000033.1:13645730-13679282 GCA_026784285.1 Stomatorhinus walkeri | reverse complement strand
CTGACCTCTGTCATCATTTTAAGTGGGAGAACTTGCACAATCGGTGGCTGACTAAATACTTTTTTGCCCCACTGTACGTAATTACAGCGACCTGTGACTACACTTTGAAATAGGGGTGTCAAAAATTCAGTTACCACAAACGGTTATTTAACAGATGCCAAATGACAACTATTTATAAATAAAAATATGTGTCATGTCAGGGGTATGCTGTTTTATAGGTCGCAGTACAGGGACTGTTGCAACGTGCAACGTGCAACGTGTCAAATAGCTCAGCTTCACCGATTGCAATCTTAAAGAGGTATAAAAAGTACTTCCTGAATAATCAGGAAGACAAATCTGACCAAATACTTCTTTGCTCATTCTGTGGTTCTTCACCAATTACATCTCAGTGACATACAAAGATAGGACCATGTGCAGACACATGCATACAGAATCATGCAGGGGGGCAGGGGGGGGCTCTCACCTAACGTGACCCAGCTGAACACCTGGTTGATCACCGGGAGGCCTTGTTTCTGGCGGAGGCTGGAATGCGTGCTGGACACCACATAGGCACAGAGGGCCAAGTGGACCATCTGCAACCACATCAGCAAACCCCAGAGCTGTTTTTATGGCTGTTCCCAAGATTATACATTCACAGAACCTATTTGGGGAGCTATATTTATATCTTAAAGGCAGCACTCATTAGAAAATGAACTGAAATTCCAGTTGCTTCAGGGTGAGATACTAGGGCGTACATATAAAACAATGAACGGGCAACACTAAATGACCTGAGAGATGTAGAAGAAGCCACGCCCCCAGCGCGGTGGACTGAGCCTCCGCGACAGCCAAAGGAAGCACGCGGAGGTGAGCAGGATGAGGGCCCCAGCACACACCCTGGGGGGGGGGCACACGGCAATGGTCAAAATGACAGGTGCTTTGTTTCACTGGAGAAAAGTTCTAAAACTGAAAATTTGTAGGGGAGGGGTTAGGTGGTACTGAGTGGGGCTGGATGCTTAAATAGGTGTGATGGTTGGGGAGGGGGGCAGAGCACTGATGGTCTTACACGAGCCCCACGTTTAGCACCCTCTCCACCACAGGCATCAGGGGGAAGGCCGCCAATGACAGGCAACCCATCATCCAGCCCAGCGACTTGGCCTAGGGGGTAAACAAACAAACAAACAATGCTGGCATTGCTGTGACCTCAGGGATAGTTTCTTTCAGGCAAAAAAAGGGAGTATTAGGAAAGTTTACAGGCGGGGTATGCAACAATAGGTGTGTGTCAGTCGGTTAAGGCTTACCTTTGCTCGAGTGTGTAAGCGAGAAACAACGGGCCACCCTGACAACAGCAGTAGCCCGAATGTTAGCACCGCCCGATAGAAAAAGCTAACCACCTGAAAAGTAAAACCAGTAACGATGGATCACCATGCTAGATGTGAATGAGGCTAATGCTAATACACTGATATGCACGTTTGCAGAGAGAAAGACCTGAAGGGGAGCTCACCAATAGCTCAATCCCGAAAGCCACCAGCACAAAACAGCTAATACATTTGGCCCAGGGCAGTGACGGGAGCGAGCTCATCAGGTCAGCGAGCGTCCTGAACCTGGAGCAGAGCACATCAGTCACAGATGTGTTTGAGAGCTGGCCAAAATAAACAAATATATCGACGTATGAAATCTAAACGATAACAAAAAGAGACTTTGATAAACTGTTGACAGGGAACATTGCTAATTCTGAGGGAATTTTAAGAAAAAATGCACTGATCATTGAAGTAAAGAAAGAAATTATATAATGAAAATTGCTGATATTGACCGATGTGAAAAAATATTTTGCCCAGCTGTAACGTGTGTTAGGCATAGAGTGCAAATGCATGTTTTGACATTTAAGTGTCCAGGAAATAGACCTCAGAACAAGTATGTTGGAAAACTGCTGAACAAAATACAACCTGTATGTTCACCTAACAAGAACAAGGACAACGGGCTGCATGGTGGCTCAGTAGGTACAGCCTGGCAAGCCATCCAGGTGATACCCCTGCTTTGTGCCCCTGTGCTGCCCAGGCTAAGCTCCACAACTCAGATGATGGTTAGATGATGGTAACAAAGCACCCTCCTTCATACAGCTTCTGACCCCATCTGAAGACAGAGGGGGTGCATTGATATAATAATAACAAACGCCACCATCAAACCACTGCCTCGCATAAAAGTGTTTTCCTTCATTCCTGTGCCATCATCATTAATGGCTACTCTTCAGGCATTTTTTCATCTATCTGGCTGTTTTTTTTCTTTATAATCGTGTTTATTCATTGTTTGTGTATTTATTTCAGGTCAATACTGCAGCTCTTCAAACCCATTCAGACTGCCCAAGTGGACGTTGTCTCTTTCACAGACATCAAAGAGGGAGGAGATGAAACAGGACTCAAAATTTTTTCAAAACTCCTGACAATGACAAGGACTGTGGGTTTGCTTCAGAGGACCACACAAATATAATGAACAAGTAAAATAATTTAAAATAATGCTGACATTTCACAAATCAATAGACTCATTACTAAGACTGCTGCTGCTACTGCAGGGGCATCAGAGGTGAGTAATAGCAATAGCTGTAGTATATATTTTTCCTACTCACTCTTTGAACACTGAGTACCAGATGTACACGGGAAGCAGGCAATATATGTAGTAAGTCCAAGGACTGGCTTGGATCAGCAGGAACATGGTCATCACAAGGGCTAGACAGGTAAATGTCTTCCAAACCACACTGCAAGACACCTTCAAGGCAAGAAAAAAATGCTCTACTAATCAAAAGCTCTACTGCAAAGACTGATAAAACTACACACGTTGCAGAGAGACGTTCTTCTGTCAAAGGAACACAACAGGAGATGACAGAAAGCGCACTGCATCCAGCGCCTGGCATTTCTCACCGGGCCGCTCAGGTGGCGAGGCCTCCGCAAGGCGGTGTGGGTCTTCAGGATGACCAGGACGACGTAGGAGGTCCAGCCCACAAAACCGAACACCACACTGCTGCCCAGGAACACCCGGTCGTAGGTGTGGTAGTACGCTAGCCCCTCCAGAGCCTGGGAGATCATCTCCTTGCACAGAGCGATCTGCGGTACAACACCACATCTTGGAAATACTGTGGGCAACTGGTGATAAGTAAATAAGTAACGTTAAAGTTACAGACGATTCGCATTATTTTGCATTCTATGGTGCCAAAAATAGTATGCGATTTCCTAATTTTTTCAACAAAAAAATAATATGCTTATTATATTTATGTTTATAATCCGACGGTGATTGGGGACTGTTTGGTTGGAACAAAAGTTTACACACTTGTGTTCTGTGGAACTCTGTAGCTGAACATTCTGATTGGTTGCTGCCGAACTGCATCATGGCTTATTACAATAAAGCTGACTAGGTTTCATCTTCATTTTGACGATCTTGCCGCCCATTGACAACTGATGATGCGCCCTCCCATACAGAACGAAAGTCTTCCAGTTGCTTTGACGCTTTCGCCACCCGCCGTGTGATCGTATGGTTACATCTGCCTCATTTCCACCAACACGGAACCGGTGCTAGGCTGGTTCTCGCTTGGTGCTTTTTGAGAACCTGCCTGCATATCCACCAGTTTCAAAAACAAATGTAGGCCAAAGTGACAAGAAAGTAAAGGTTCATACGTATTCTATTTTATTGGATTTATTTTTATCTATTTCGGATTTTTAAGTTTTTATAAGCTGCCGAACAAAAAAAAAATTTCAGAATATGACTGGTTGCACTCTGTCTCTACTGCCAATATCCAGATTTATCTCTTTAAAGGCTCCCTGTCTATGTGTGTGTATGTGAGTTTATTCTTTATTCTTGCTTGTTGTTTTACGGCTGTCCTTTTAAGGATCGCGCAATACAAGAGCTTGCTAATAACGGAACTTTACTGTCCGCCTCATGATCTCTTCGCCACTGGAGTACCACAATATTTTATTTATTAGACCTGCGGTAAGGTTTTAATTTACAATGCAAAGTTATTCCGTTAATAAGCTGGCTAGTCATTTCACTGCTGGCACCGGTGATATTATAATAAGTACACTACTCAAAAACAATAAAGGAACGCTTTGAAAATGCATCAGATCTCAATGGGGGAAAAACTCCCTGGATATCTGTATTGATATGGACTGTATAATGTGTTAGATGGAAATTAAAATTATCAACCTACAGGGGGTTGAATTCAAAGATACCCCAAAAATCAAAGTGAAAAAATGTTGTGACAGGCTAGTCCATTTTGCTGAAATTTCATTGCAGCAACTCGAAATCTTACTCGTTAATTTGTATGGCCCTCATGCTTGTATGCCTGACAGCGTCGGGGCTGCTCCTAATGAGACGACGGATGGGGTCCTGGGGGATCTCCTCCCAGATCTGGACCAGGGCATCACTGAGCTCCTGGACAGTCTGACGTCCAACCTGGCAGCGTCGAAACATAATGTCCCAGAGGTGTTCCATTGGATGTAGGTCAGGCGAGTGTGGGGGGCAATCAATGGTATACATTCCTTCATCCTCCAGGAACTGCCTGCATACTCTCACCACACTGTTGTGCACCAGGAGGAACCCAGGACCCACTGCACCAGTGCAGGGTCTGACGATGGGTCCAAGGATTTCATCCCGATACCTAATGGCAGTCAAGGTGCCGCTGTCTAGCCTGTAGAGGTCTGTGCGTCCCTCCATGGATATGCCTCTCCAGACCATCACTGACCCACCACCAAACCAGTCATGCTGAACAATGCTACAGGCAGCATAATGTTCTCCACGGCTTCTCCAGACCCTTTCAGGTCTGTCACATGTACTCAGGGTGAACCTGCTCCCATCTGTGAAACCGAGGACCTGCCAATTCTGGTATTCTATGGCGAATGCCAATCGATCTCCAGTGAACACAGGGCCCACTAGAGCAGTGATTTTCAACCACTGTGCCGCGGCACACTAGTGTGCAGTGAGAGACTGTAAGATGCACCGTGGGAAATTATCCAAGCTTTCAAAAACTTTTTTGAAAATTATTATTTGCGAATAATATTCCATTGCCGAGTGTCTGTGCGGTAATAGTGATGTCTTCTAAACAAAAAAAGCTATTTCAACATTATTCCCATTTTCCATGACATATCCGTGAAGCTGAGCTTTTCCAGCCTGACTCATATAAAAACTAAAAACAAAGAGAGACTGAGAGCTGTTGAGAAAGAGCTTTGTGTGTGTCTGTCTTCGGCTCCTACAAGGATATCAGCTTTGTGTTCACACAAACAGGCTCAGGTTTCTCAGTGAGTATAAATAAACTGGGAGACTATTTTCTCATTACTAGGCTACAGTGTGTCATTTTTGGTTAGTGGTGTGCCGTGGGATTTTTTCAGTCGGTCCTTCAAGCCACCCTCATGAAGTTTGTTTCTGATTGTTTGGTCAGAGACATTCACACCAGTGGCCTGCTGGAGGTCATTTTGTAGGGCTCTGGCAGTGCTCAACCTGATCCAGCGATAGTCTAGTTTTGTTGACATTTTGGGAACTATTTTATTTTGTTTTGGCCCATAAATTTTTTAAATAAACAAAATGTGCTGTGACTTATTACTGTTGCCTTATAAATACTACTCAATGAAGTGTTGTATAAAACCAATAACATACTCGAAATCATGTGGTTGTACTCCAATATATCATTATATGTAATTCGGCCGTAGGCACGAGGCTACAAGCGGAGTGCCAAAGACAATCGCAGCCGTGATATACTGAGTACAACCGCACTCCTCATATGTTACTGCTTAATTATTACTTTTTAAAGGAGTAATACGTCAAAAGTCATGTATTACACTTTTTGAGTAACTTGCGCAACACTGGAAAAAAAAGACGTCAGGATACGTACAGCGTCCTCGTATTTTCTTTTCTGGATCAGGGACCTCACATTTCGCACAAAATCCAGCTGCTTGGACTCGGTCAACTGCCTAGCAGAAAAGGTGAGAAGAAAAAACACAAATATAGATATGCACCATTTTCTTCATTTTCTTGTCTCGCAACGTTCACACGGGGCGTGGGAGAGCTGGGCAGATAGCTGGCTTCCTGAGTGAAGGCTTTTGGGGTCATCACACATATCTACTCCAGTGAGTTTCCTCTGCACTCTCCTCTACCACCTCACCTGACTTTGAAGAAAACTAATTTTATGAAATATTATGTCCATCTTTCATACTGTTTGTAATGCTGTGCCTTGGAGTAACTATTTTGGGGGGAACGCTACACAAATACAGGCTGTATAAAGAAATTAAAGCTGTATAAACAGAGATGAGGACTTCCAGCGTTTTATCAACCATTGAGGAAAAACAGTCATGTTTTTTTTTAAGTGCTCCCTTCTGTATTGGTCCCTATCAGAAACAATCAATTTATTTAAATTGTATTTATGAAATGCAACTCCCAAAATTACTGACGAAAATTAAAGAAAACTAAATCTCAGAGAACATAAGTAAAATTATCACAACACAATTACATTTAAAACTTACTGGTATGGAGTGAAAAGAATGGATAATGTTGTTTCCTTTCTCTGGGTCATCTTAACCTATAGGAACAATGTGCGTGTAAATCGGTGATCACAATGGTTGTTGTATTTCCACGTAAAACATTTACACCAAACACACATGGAGGCTACAGTATTGCCCATACCTTGAACTGCTCCATAATCTGAATGGAATTTGCATACATGCTCTCTGCTTTAAAAAGTCCACTGTTATCCAAGTAACCCAATGGCAAAACACCCTGAAAATTAGCCATCAAAAACCATGAAATCATTATAAAGACAAAGAGGCACATTTTTATCTAAGTGCTTGAATCTCTGCTATCAATCAAATAACTACTGATTGCTATATTAACAATTCATTATTGACAGATTTTTCATGATTATTAGACGATAATTTACTTCCTTAATGAATTTCCTACCACAGAATTTAAAGGAATAGGCACTCCAATTAGGGAAGACATCAACGGGGCTATGTCTGCCTGAAAGCAAAGAGGCAAAAAGTATTATAGTGAGTTTAAATCATTATAGCAATGAATTACTCAAATAATATAGCAGGTATTTAAATAACAGTGGTTTGATATTCTGACTGCAAAGATAAATTCATTTTATCTTTAATTTAATTGTGCAATAAAAAATACAGACAAGATATTACACAAATGCACAAATTCTGCATATCCGGGCAGTTTATATCCATTTCGCTGACAGAACAGATAAGAGTTCAGATTGTATACTGATCTGATTCAGATAAAAGGTTGGAGGTTGTTTTAGTGACGTACTTCAATATTGCACAAATTGAATAACCCAATACATGTGTGTCACAAAATTAAATCCTGACGCATTATATTATAATTCTGTTTGGGCATTTATGGCAATATCATCCAATATTCAAGGGAATATTGTAGCACAAACCAAATCATAATGCCATCATTCCATCCACTTACAACAGACCTCTGTGGACGTTCTGAAATTGCTGATTTACACTTTCTCAGTTATACAAGTGTGATGTTCTTTTAGTTTCAATACTTATTCATATACTTTTACTGTAATGCACTTTGAATGACCTTTATATATAAAAATGTGCTGTTCAAATAAACTTGACTTTACTACAAACCACCAGGGGGGCTCACAGAGCTCTGGCTGAATACCCCTAATTTATACCATCGTAAGATAAAATAAACTTTGGAAATCTTACATCTACTTGTAACACTTCCTTGAAGTTAGGTGGAGCACATAATAATGATGTCTGTGACTGAGTGAGTGTGGGTGTATGTGGGGGGGTTATATGGGTGATTCCTGTTTTGGGCCACTTATTCATGTGCTCGTGTTTAACTGGCTCTGATTCTTTTATAAACTTACACAAGTCTTTATAACAAACCTATTTTATTATGTGTTTAGGTGTTTTGTATTGCTCTAACAAAGATAAATTATTATTTTTATTTTTTACATCTCTTTCCATACCATTTTTTACATACCATTTCTCTGGAGTATGCGCTCATTTTAGCATGTCCCAAATGCAATGTATTCAACTTCCTCAGTAAATATAAACTATAAAATTATAAAAAGCAAAACTTATTCTTTAATATTTTGATAGACTAGGGTATACCACCTTTAGAGAAAGAAACAAATCTGGTGAAATTTATTTTGTTTTCTGTAATTATATAATATATTATATGTCCCCGCATTCGTGAGCCTCTAGTTTCTTGGCTCCCTAAAAAGACTACAAATCCATACAGCCATTTCCACAAAGTGACATCATTTGTTTTTGGGGGGAAATTCAACTAGAAGACTAAGGTAAGTTTTAACTGTCACTCTCTCCTGTATTTTTCTCAATTTTATATTACACACCAGTTTGAGGCACCCTTAAAGTTCCACCCTGTTAGTATATATTATGGGAAATATTTATTGGAAAAATATTTTTTAAACATGTTAAAAATAGCTATTTAAATGCTGTAGAGTGTGTGCTAGCTCACTCAAAGAGCTAGAGCTAAATTAGCTAGAAATATTCCACCCTGTTAGGTTCCACCCTATTAGGCTATGTATGGGATATGTAGCCTACTGAGTAGGAATTGTACAAGAATATTTATTATTTTTTATTAAAATTACTTGTAGATTTATTATTTGAGTGTATTTCTTGTGTATGATAATGAATAATAATGGTATAATCAAAAAAGTATTATTATTATTTTATGAGTGTATTTCTTCTTTATTTATGTTACTACAGTGGTATTATTATCATTATCATTATTATTATTAATTGTAGTAGTAGTATTGTTGTTGTGGATATGGATCTACTTGGTAAGAGGCCAACTCGGTTCCACCCTGTTATATTCTATTCCACCGTGTTAGGCAATGATTTTAAAAAATATTCTAATCATAACAGTAATTGTTTGGTATATTTGTATACTGTTTTGTTAAATGAGGTACATATAATCTATCTACATATACTTTTATTTATAATTAATAAAATTCCTCATACAAGACAACAAAATGGGACAAAAAATGCACAGATTCCATTATTCTGACATTGTACTCGTCATAAAATTAAAAATGTTAATGCTACAAGAATGAAACTTTTATCATAGCAAAAGGGACACATTGTATCCCAGAGAAGTTCAATATTGTTTGACTTGTACATTATTTAAACTCTGTGATTACCATGTACATGTCCCTAACAGGGTGGAAAACGTCTGGAGAAATATATACAAAAAACATCCCAAAATTATAATATTTTCAACCCCTGAGCTTGGCAAACATGCATTCCTCATAGCTAGGTATGGTATAGTACTCATAAAATGTTTAGACCATAAAATACCATCATTCCAATTTTCAGAAAACAGAGCCAAATATGTGGTCCAAAACAGGAATTACCCACATATACATTACATTGTGGTGACATATGGTCCCCGCAATGTGATAAAATCCAGTTATATTGACATCGTGGTAACCGTTTTTTCAGTGTCAATTCAATGTAAAAAAAATCTGTGATTGAAATAAAAAAAATACTAAAAGTCTTGTACTTTGGTTATTTAAGGTTAAGATTAGGGCTGGGTAGGGGTTATGGTCGTAATTGTTCAGATTAGAGTTTTGCCCATTGAAATGAGTGTGTGTGTGTGTGTGTGTGTGTGTGTACACTTATACAAATAAGATTTGGAAGAAAATCTTAGATTGACCTGGTTAACATCTATCCTCCTTAAGTATTCAAGTCCCCACTCTGAAAGAAAGTGAAATTGCATTTTATTATTAGCATAGTTCTAAACACATTTCTAATAAAGGCAAATAACTGACAAATTACTTTTAAAAATCATTAAACAAGACTGATAATCTGTCAAATGCTAACCTGTCTTATTCCTTCCCTGCACCAAAATGGCCTGTCAATCCAGCTATACACTAATGGAGAGTAATCTGCAGAATCTGCTGACTTCTTGTGGGCTGTTCTGCAATGGCCTGCAAAAACCTGTTGGGTTTTGCTGGTTTAACCTGCTGTTAATCACACTCCACCGCCATGAATTCGTGGCAACAAAAGCAGCAGGACTGGCGTGCTAACGTAAAATGACTACCACCCGAGCTTGCATCTAGATTACCCCAGAGTAAGATTTTTGGATAACAGATACTGGGGGATTTACACTTACTCAAAATTATCAACCTTAATACCTTTAATAAGCCTATTCATTCAGCCTTCCTCCAAAGCAAAAGGTTTATACTAATTAAACGATTTGTTTTTCATATTTATTGCACACACACACACACACATATATATGAGAAACAAGCTACCAGGTCTGGCAATCGCACATTAATGCATAATATAAAATCTATTCATGACTTAAGCTAATTAATAAAAGCTAAAGCCCACCCCCAAAAAATAATATATAATAATAAGAAGGCAAGTTCCTGAACTATAGCACCACCTGCTGGTCTGTGATTTCAGAACAAGAAGTTACCTTGCAGGTAGTGGTCATTAAAGTGCTGAGTGGTTGTCCTCTGAGCTGTACGAATCCCCGCCCCCCAGGCCACCAGGGGGGTGAGAGTCTCAGACGGGTGGCCAGCTCCATGAGAACCTAATATTGCAAACAAAGGCATATTCAGAGTAACTAAGAAAACATATTTCATATACATTTACTACGGTAAGACAATCATAAAACATTTATTGTATTTACTTAATGTAATCCACTACTTATTATAACTTTTCCCTTCGGCTGGGAGTAGAGATGAACCGATGCGACATTCTGGGCCGATGCAGACCTATTTGACTGATCGGTATCGGCCATAAGTGACTGATCCACGTCTGATACTTACTTATTTAGGTTTTGGCAATCTCTAAAATAAATAGCTCCTATTTCGTGTTAAATCTATTTGTACAATCAATCATACAACAGTTTGAGAAAAAAAAGTGGATAACCATGTCATACATGCACGCCAGATTCAATAAAAGAAGAGCAACATAGAATGAAAACAAGCAATAAAATAAACATCAAAGCAGTTCAAGATTACATTGGCAAGAGTGACACTGGGCATTCTCTGGTGGGGGCTCTGTCCTTGAATGCTCAGGAGTGTATAACAGTTAAAATTAAATGACGATAAGTACATAAAGATGACCTCACCCCAGTTTGTCATTCCATGGTCAGAGGTAAAAATATAAGATGTGCCTTTATCATTTTCAAAGAAGTCTTCCATAACAGAAACGATCTCTGCAACGCCGGCGTCGACAATTTCGATATTTTCTGCATATTCTCTATTTAAAAACAACGCAACAGACGAGTCAGTATGCAACAGCCTCCTGTCTAAATGGGGCTCGCTGCAACACACTCTTGTCACAAGCGAAGCACAGACAGTGTACACAAAAGCACACCATCGCAGCACTAACCTGGACGTCGGCCGATGAGCGTGACCGTTCGTGTCTATTCCAAGCAAATGCAAAAAGAAGACATTACGTTCCTCCCGTAACTGAGACAGCAAGGTGTCGTTCGCTTTTGCAGAGCTGAAAAATGCCTACAGCAAAAAGAATCGTGTAGTTTACAGGAGACCCTTACTCACTGGGCACGGGGGTTAAGTGTTTGTGTTATATGAATGAATTCTGAACGAAAATCACAATAGCAAACTAAAGGACTATCAAGCATACGCACCTTCGCTTCATCAAATACCCACGTGTCCAGTTTCGAGGCATCTGTGGACGCAAAGTCCTCCATCTCGGCAGAATATGTGTGCGTGTAGACATGGTCCCCACTAGCCCCTGAAACATACATGCACTCGCTGCTGTCAACAGGTTATAAATAAGAAAAAAAAATCCACATCTGTTCAAAAGCCGTTACCTTTCGCAAACATGGGCAAGATGTCCGGGCTTCCCCAGCACCACGTATGGCGGCTTTCATTAAACACAGAGTCAAACTCTACGGGGTTCTCTTTCCAGCCTGGAGCAAAACAGAAATGACAGGAGTGTGCAGGGAATGAAAGATAGCCTGGTCTGTGGGACGCTGGGTTAGGGCACTGCCTGTAATCAGAAGGTCGCTCAAATCCCATGGTTAGTAGAGTGATTTCAGTGCTGAGCCCCTAACTAACATTGCTCAGGGACTGTTCCGTCTTCTCAGTTGTGTGTCATATTGGATAAAAATGATGAAAAGATATAAAGAAACTATGTAATTTATCTGAGGTCAAAAGGTTACCAGTTGTTTTCCATGATTCATTGAATCATTGACTCAGGTTCAGAAAGTGGAAATCCAGACCAAGATTTAGTTTATACCAACCAGTTGAGTACCTCTTCATGCTCGAATGGTTGGTTGAAACAAAACCTTGGTCTGGATTTATATTTTCTGGACCTGAAGTTTCCACCTCTGCATTGACTATACTGCCATAACTTTTTTTTTTTACCAGAAATTGCCAAATGTATGCAGTTATGTTATCTGCTTATTTGAATCAGAATTTTGCTGTTCAGAATTTTCTGATTGAGATTTACGATTATATTTACCATTGCAGTTTAGAGAATGCTGATTGGATAAAAAGGGGTGCCAAGCAGGAAGTAAGATTTTTTGTTGGAATCTGAAAACCCATTGGGTATGTTCAGCATATGTCTGAAGAATCTAACTCCATGTCTTAATTTAAAACTGTTACAGGCATTTAACCCAGTCTGGACAGATTTCATTCGACCCAAGGAAACAAAATTCTGTCAATCATTTTACTTACCTTTAGCGACTGCGCTAACATCTTCGTAAAACCCCGCAATCAACGCCACGTGACCCGGGCGTGACTCTGTGGGGACCCGGGTGTGGGACACACCCCAGCTCCCGCTCTTCTCCATTATGCTTCTGGGGGTTTAGTGGGCAGCAGAGTGTGAAGAATTATGAAAAGCAACGTAACTGCTGCTAGCTTCTTGCCACAAAAGTCATGTGAAAAGATGTCATCTACCCTACAGTTTAAGATTCACCGAAGAGCTGGTTTATTTCTTGAAAACAAAAACTAGTACAGCAGCTACCGAGAGTGCATATTTCAACATTTACTTAACAGTCGAGCTTCAAACAAGTTTTTAGGCAGTAGAACTGGTTTGCATTACTGACCGGTATATTTACCGGTTCAATACAATTACTGACTTAAAAGATATCCCAGTGAGTAATTTAGCTGAAGTCAAAATTCATATAAAAGGGCACTTAACGCCACAAGAATGATAAAAGTAGTACATCAAAAAATTACTGGGATTTCTGTACAGAGAGAGGGGAAACTATTGAAGTACTGTGAATCAGGCTGGAAATGATCTTTCATTACACAGCAAAAAGCAGAGTCCCAATACCGTATAAAAGGTGCCTTATATATGTTGGTGTCATCGGTCTTAAACAGGGCGTCTGCTTTCAGACCGTCCGCCACAAACAGCACAAGGCGCTTGGCAGGAGGAGGAAGGGGAACGTGTTGCGGGGTCATTCCATGGACCAGAGGAGATGTAAAGTATATGTCAAATATAGAGATGAAGAATACGACGTGGACAACGAGCCCCAGAATGAAAAATGCTCTCACGTTCATGGCAGCGACAGTACCTGGAAAGAAACGTGCACATATATGTATAAAGGTACAACTCATTATAAAGCACAACTGTCAGTCTGCGTAAGTCTCTGATCTTATTAAAAGAACAAATAAGATCGTTAACACGATGACCGAAAAAGAAAAAAAGTCACACCAAAAACATCAATCACAAAGGCAATAAATGCAATATGTCTTAAGCACATGCAATAAGGACAATTTCTTGAAAGTTGTATAACGTATAAAATACGGCTGTCCAATGGTGTGGTTTGCGGTGATCCTTGAATAAACGATTCAGATGCTATGAAAAGAATAAAAGGCTTACCTGTTCAGAGATGTGCGGTGCCTCCTTTCAACTTAAGCTGTCTGCTAACTCCAGACAAGACAGTAGCTTCAGTAACAATACTCACTGGAGAATGAATGAAATTTCGCTGCCCGCGTATTTAATTCACATTTAACTGTCAGAAGACTAATGATCCGATCAAAAAAGCAAATAAAATACAATTTGAACAAATAGTTTTTTTTTTTTTTTTTGGAGAAACGATTAATCCTACCATTGATAACTCATAGCAGGTTGAGCGTCAACTTCCCTATTCCTGGACCTTTGAACTGCAGCTGTAATGAACCATGGGAATTGTAGTTCTACTGTGTACAAAATCCGATGCGTTCGCTTGGCATTCAGTCTTGAACTGCATGTATGAAGGACACTTTATTATTCACATCGTATACAGCAAGAGCTGCCTATATCTCAAAGTTCCCTGAATATATACACATATATTCAAGTTCACAAGTAGCAAATAAATATTCGATTAAAAAAATATTTTTAAAAATATTTTAACGTGCAATAAGGATAATAAAACGTTTGCTACATCTAACAGTATTTAAAAATTGATAAACGTAATATCCCCGGTCTTTTTCCCCGTGTTGGCATTCAGAGAGGAGCTGTCAATTTGCCCCGCCCATTTCATGCGTTGTGGCTTGTCCTTCTCCAATCCCATGCTTCCGTGATGGGGCAGTGGGCGTTTCATGCAGGCGGGGTTGTGCCTTGGCCCAATCAGATCTCTCCTTCTCGCCGAACTACCGGAGGTAGTCAGCCGCTCAGGAAGCCCTTAGGAAATACCATTAGCGGGCTAGGCGGCTGCCTTGCCGTGTTTCACAGCGTAGCAAGATGGCGGCGGGCAGCGTCAACCCTTTTCTCAGTGACTCCGACGAGGAGGCTGAGCGGAGGACGGATGGGCCCGACAAACGACGCAGCCCGGGCGACGTCGCACCGGGCCTGGGCATCGGAGCCCTTTCCCCGCACGCAGATTCAGAGCCAGGGGCGTCGCTCCTATCCAGCAGTAGGACGAGCCCCGGGGTGGAAAGTGTTTCTGTCCCGGGTGCTGCTGCTGCGGCTATGTCTGCGGGAGGAAGCGGGGAGCCTCGGCTGTCTGTGGATGCGATAGCGGCTCAGCTGCTGCGGGATCAGTACATCCTGACGGCTCTGGAACTGCACACGGAGCTGCTGGAAGCGGGCAGGGAGCTCCCCCGGCTGCGGGATTACTTCTCCAACCCGGGCAACTTCGAGAGGCAGAGTGGCACTCCGCCGGCTCTCAAAGAGCCAGTACTCGGTCCTGCCGGACAGCTTAGTAAGTACCAGACGCTGATAAAAAAAATACGAAGTGTATTTATGCTGGGTCCTTTCATCTGGAAGGTAGTGGGTGGGTTGGAGCATCGCTATCTGGATTTCAGACGGCAGATCTGTCACCATTTACCAAAGGACTGTCTTGGTGTCTGTCTAACATGAAAACGGGGAATATGTAACTGATCCTTCATAAAAATGTACTTTTGGCTAGACAATCATGCCGCTACTGCAGAGGTGGTACAAGCACTCCGTAGTGTTACGTAATTGTGCAGTAATAACATGCATTTCCACCGTAGGTTATGATTTCTTAATATTGTCATGCAGTGCTTGGGTTTCATCTCACTAGACAGGCGTTGCACAAGGCGTCTTGAACAGGTTACACCTGTCGGTTGCTGGATGTATGCTAACGGATTTAAGGATTTTGAGTCTTAACCACTGCGCCACCTCCCGCCGGCAGGTTTTATTTCACGTCACCGAAGGTGTTGCTGGAGCAAGGTGCTGGGTCGGTGTTTAACTTAATTTTCCTCAATAATACAGAAGTCTCAGACCAGTCATAAATGGAGTATAACTGAGGGAAAGATATTCCCGATTATGATCATTTTGCTATTGAATATAATCATGATTACTCCCTACTCGTTTTTCCCCCTTGTTTGCATTTACACATATCCGATATACAATTTAATGCTTTAAAAGTATAGGAAGTATTGGCTATTTAAAAAAATAAATAAAAACAGAGCTCTTTGCTCCCAAGTATCCTTCACCCAGTAAGCATAAAGATAAGTTTACTGGTAGCCATGGTTTCATACCCTTGTTCAGTGCTTGCTCTGCTATATATCTCATGGGCCATCTCCAAACTGCAGTTGCTCCAACTGGAAAAGCATTGTTTGAAAAAAAGTCGTCAGAAGGCTATTCTATGACTATTCTGTTCCTATGGCATACTTTGAATATGCAAACAAATTGTGTAGTCAAATTATTAGGAATGTAACTAGGAAACTGGTGTTATGAGTGATGTGTTAACAATGAGAGGTTTTGTAAATTTGGAGCTTGAAAACAAGCATCATCTCAGATATCAAATCAGGTACAATCATCCAGCATGGTTCCTAGCAGGCTGGCCAGTCACACAAAGGAGTTTGGCTCTCTGTATGGTCCTTTTAATACACAATCATGTTTTTCCATATGTTTTTGTAAGCCACTCGTGTTCGCAAGGGATAAGATGGTATCCTAACATCTGGAAGGGGAAATTGATCATACCAGCTGCCAGTGGTCAGCCATGTTGACCTGTCTCTCTGAATAAAGACATGATCTAGATGTAAACCAGACACTCATACTTTATCTATCCATCCATTCATCCATCCAAGGTGCTTGTGTGGAGTTTAACCCAGGCAGCAAAGGGGTCTACAGGATACAAGATAGACTGGCACCCTGTACCCCATCATAAGACACATAAATACAGACAGCCGCAAACAATTTAGAAGTGCTGTTTATCTTAACTTGTATGCCCTTGAACTGTGGGAGGTTCAGGACCACCACAGACTTCCCAATCTTGGAGGTGTGAGGTAACAGTACTACCCACTGCACCGCCATAATCTGACATATAATATGTAGTCGCTCTGAAAATGAAAGTGAAAGTGCTGTTTTTATGATGTTTAAGTTTAAGTTGGACGTCAAAGCCCTGCGTCACATTTCTGTCACTTCACCACACTTCCTGTCATTATTTCCCAGGCAACCTGCCCTAAAACCCCATTAAACAGCAGAGCCTGGGATGGAATATTCTCATGTTTTAATATGGAGTTTTTATGCATTAACGAAGAGTTGTCAGTACGCCCAGCTATACAGCCCAGTGTGTCAGAAGTTGAACCATCTGATGGAGGTTCATTGAAACTGGCTTATAAGAGTCCCTGGATTCGGTGACAGGTGATGCGATGTCACGTGTGACATAGTGACAGGTAATACAGTGCATTTGGCTCATGTCCCAAGATTTGTAAAAAGGTTTATTATATTATAATAGTTAAATATGCGGGGCCCCTCAGGCTTACAGTTGCAGTTAATTATCTTAGTAAGTTTGGTTTAGGTTGTGGTGTAACCAGTTAATTTTCCATCTGACTGGTTTGGGCTAATGGGGAACATCTTAGCATCAGACCAGTCATGGAGCATGAATGGACTTAAATTCTTCCAGTGCTTCATGGACACCTCAGGTCCCCATCATGGCAGGATCTGGCCCCATTCCTGTGGTGGTTTGTGTCCAGGCGGGGCGGGGCTTCCATGGACGCCATCTTGGAGCATCCATCCGTATCTGTTTGTTTTCTTGTTTTTATCTGGACGCTTGTGCCTCCAGCTGCTGCCCAGCCGATCAGCGTGAAACTTCCCGGTGGCTGTAATGTGACACCCCTGTGATGTCAGCCATGTCCTTTTCATCTCTAGGCTACCCGGGGTCAGCGGTAAGGGTGACGGACTTCAAGGGGCCGCTTTTCCGATGCCCTCGGCTCTCCCGGACTCACGGAATCCTCGCGGCGTGTTTTAGACGTCTGTGGACGCAAAGACTTAGCTTGACGTTGCCATCCTAGAACCTCTTCATTCCCTAGTCAGTATGGTACTTTTCCTTACATTACCTCTACACTAGTGTTTCCCAACCCAGTCCTCGGGCACGCATGGACGGTCCACATCTTTGCTCCCTCCATACGTCTTTGCAGATCCCTGCCATACAGTGCTCATTTGGAAATGCAGATTGGGAAATACCGCTTGATATTATATTTGCAAACTCACAGCAAAGCACAAAAGACGAAGTTCGGAATCTGTCAGCACAAACGGAATGAATGCCTCTCCGTCCATGAAGCCCTTTGGCATGTTGCTCAAAACGCTGCCAAGACCATTTCTTTTTCTCGTTCTAGGTGTGCAGAACCTTTAGTCTGGATATGCTGCCTGACTTGTAGTTCATTCTCCACGGTGCCTTCTCCTCTGTGTTCTTATTAAATAAAGGTTCTGGAGATGAATTGCGTCCCGCTCCTGTAGACTACGTGGAGGTCGAGTCGACCTTCTAAATGGAGGACCTGGCCAGCCGAAGTGCTTGGCTTTTCAATGACGTTCAGCTTGTTTAACACTGGGCATGAGAGAGCACACCTTGGCTTGACGTCAGACTGGACCTGGCGTACTGCCAAGACAAAAACAGCAAACGCCCCTTTGGTTCTGGTTTTATGAAGTCCGGTAGCGTGCATGTGTACAATTATTTGGTATATTGTAATACATGCACTATGAAAACAAAGGTCTATCCTCGTTAATCTTCCAACAGCTCATGCAGTTGTGGATATATTGGTGTGAAATTAAATGCATTAATGATGGATGGATAGATGGGTGGATGGATGGATGGATAGATCAGATTGCAGGTTTACAGTAACAAAACACACATTCAGACAGTAAAAAAAAAACTCTAAGTGGAGAGAGCTATGAGTTAGCAGCCCTGGTTTTCTGCAGTTCAGTTTTGTATGAATGAAAATTTGGGGTTGCTTTCTGACGATTTTTAGATGAACCCGATTCAAGCTTGCTTGTGGCTTTCCATGCGTGTTGTATGTCCGAGCCAAGGGGAGGGAGAACACCTCTTCAGGTGAGGAAGGCCGGCTCGCTGGCTTCCCGGTGTCTCTCTGCTAAAGAGCTTGTTTTCCTCCTGACACCTTCTGGAGCGGCATGTTTTGGCTGATTAAGTGCCTGTTTAGGCACGATATCGTATTGAGCTCTGTGGCGTTGGTCGGCCGCCACAAACCAAGCGCATATTATGATGGGAGCAGCTCGAGAGTTTGGGCCTCACTGGGACTGTTTGTTGGCACATAATCATCTTATACGTTATTATTTACTGTAGCGCTGCAAAGGGCAGAAAGGCAGCCGTGCCGTGTGTCGCTGAAAGTGCCGCCCTTCTCCTTTGTTTTCTCACTTCTCTCTCTCTCTCATCTGTCTCTCTGTTAAAGGATAACTGTGGTCCTTTTTGCCTTGAATATCTGCTTGTTACTGTTCATTCAGGATGTGTCACTGTTTCACCTATAGATTTCAGGAAGAATTGAAGGAAAAAATAGAAAATAAAGCATCAACTCAATTAGCAAGCATGTCCCCACTAACAATTTTTCGTTCTAGATACTTACCGTTATAGTGTATAGTCTTCCTAATGTTCTGAGAACGTTATACAACTGCAACCAAGACTAATAATATAACAGAGAACGAAGGGTGTGGTATGGCAACAGGTAACACTGTCGCTTTACAGGTCAAAGGTCATGGCTTACAGACTGGTTGGTTCGTAGGCAGCATACATACATAGCTCTCTCATAAATTCTATTTTATTATAAAACAATATGTCAAGACAAACTGCATTAACATTACCTGAACATCGTTTCATTGTGCTGACATTGACAGAACCTTTGTTAAAATTTATAACATGGAAATAATGTTCCATTAACGTATAATAAGAATGTTCTCTGCCAACTTTGAGAGGACCTTCACTACACAATGTAGCATAACATACAATGAAAAACCTTTTCCTCCAGCACCTGTGTTTGTTCCTTCAGTTTTGTCGTCCGTTTTGTTGGCCACTTTTATTCACCACAAAATGGAGCGTAGATTCTCTCTCTACCTCAGACAAAATATAAGCTTTATGGGTCACTTGAGTATACGAGACCACCTGGTGACTGCTTTGAGTCGTCCTCCATTTGCTGTCAGAGATCGACAGTTGAAATGTTTCTTTATGTTGAGTTTTATTGAATTACCCAGTACAGTCTCCTTGAAGATGGTTTCCTTTCTGTTAAAAAAATATATATATATGTATTTTAACCTAGTTGAAAAAAAACTGAATTGTGTGTGCTTCTCTTATCAAAAATGTTTATTTTCTAGTTAATATGTAACAGTAGACCATTGTATATTAACAGTATATTGGAATCTCAATTCATTGGCAGTAACAAGTGGTTCCATCCAGAGACAATGTGTTCCTGATGTTTCAGTTCTGTTTGTTGCATTTTTGAGTGATACTGTCATAAAAGTGAGGTAATGTGTTTGAGTTTGCTTATTTAGGTCCTGTGTAGTATTACTGAAACCACATTGAGCCAAAAGATACAGGGAAGATTCCACTCCAGGAAATGTTTATCCTGTCAGGTTTTTTGCAATGTCATCTCATTGTTGTAAAAATGTAAAAATTCTTTAAACTACGTAAAAAGAAAAAAAAAGTATTCAGCCAGTTTTGCAAATATTATGTTATGAAATTCATGAGTTTGACCGGTCACTTGCACCCAAGAATGGAAGGGAATCAAGGTCAATCCTTAAAGGAGGTTGCTTGACATTTGGCTCTAACGAAGCCCAGTGCCAGAGTCTGCTGGTTTAATTCAGCCTTTCATCACTGGGCTCAGTCTCCCCCCAGCAGGGCAAGCATTAGGAGGCATGAAGAGATAGAGCCTGGTGCTGAAAGGCCAAGATAGTGATTTAAATATGCCAGGAGGACAGGAAGCTGGTAAAAAAGAAGCGGCAATACGAGGGTTTAATGAAGTAAGGATCCAGGGAGATTGTGCAGGTTTTGTATTTTATGGTTGTGAATGTGTATTGGCCCATTTAAAGAACACAACTCCAGGTCGCTAAATAATCATTTTAAATTTGAGAAATGCTAAATAAGCGTATTAGGGAAACAGAGAACTATTCGTTAAAATGTGTGCCAAATTTTGTGGCCAGAAAGCAGGCCTCTGGAATATGAATGCAGCAAATCACACGGGAGAGCTGGGGTTTTGAGGGATTTTATTTTTACCATACTGTTGACCACAACAGCAGAGAGTGAGAGAGCATTTAGCGACAGCCTGTTGAACATCTGCAGGTCACCCTGGTCCTCCACCGCTGGCCCCTCCCCCCAAGCACCTGCCGGACCATGATGACAGGGCCTCTGAGCTGTAATCGGAGACGCAGGCCTGAATCATGCCGCGGATCGCTCTACCTGGGGTTGCCAAGGAAGCGACAAGCGTTCGTCAGTCCGATCTCCGGGGCAACCGTCATGTGACGGTACCGTCGCTGAGTGAGGCCTTTTCCAGTGTGAGGTGTCACAGGGTTTGAAATTAGCATGCAGGCACCAGCCATTTTCTGAGGTCTCTTGGGACTAATCCCAACAAAGAAGACTCAGACCTCGAAGTCTTAGAACTGGTTAAGGAAAAGTATTCTCTATAATTAAACAAGCGCAAGGCAGAACAAAATAATTATAAGAGAATTTGTTAAATGGCAAACTGCTGCCACGTCAGTAATTTCTCCATCAGAATTAAAGTCTGTTTCATCAATTTACCCGGTCTGATACCATTAAGGAATGTAAAGTATTTTATCATACTTTGGCATACATTAAAATATTTATGTAGTCCTTTTTTCTGGTTTTAATTTTATTATTTTTTTCTGTTATGGCTGGCTGCTATACTGGTAAATTACTAATGCAATCTGAGGAAAACAATTACTAGTTTTGTAGCTGGAATGTTGCTTCATGCACTGAAAATGATTTCCCAGGGATTTTACAAGTGAACAGCTAATTAGGTTTCTGTATTTTAATAGTAGCAATTAATAGTCACGATTTGAATTTTAATTCCTCTGCGGTGTTTCAAGCATGGGGGATAGGATGAACTCTAGTTCAGTTCTGAGCAAGTCAAGCGCAAAGTAAGAATAAAAGGACCTGATAATAATGTTATTAATCATAAATAATTATTATGTGAATTGGTTGCGAGTAAGAGCCTTCTAATATTTCTTCGGGAGCTGCTGAAGAACCTGAGGAGCCAGAAATAATGGCTGTGTGGTGTCGTCTTTCTCCCTTTCAAATCTTGGCGTCATCCCTTAAGTAAGCGTACCTCCCAAGGGCCGTAACAGCAGATTAAACGTCTATATTTCCGCTGTCGGCTACAATATCTCCGTCGGCCCGTGTCTTCAGGCCGTAGCAGCAGCCTGAAGTGGCACACCTCTCAGGGGTTACCTGTTCGGATGCAGAGCTGGCACATTTGCATACTTATTTGCATGCTGCGATGGAAATCCAATCAAAATGTCGACAGCTCTCTGGGCTGCGTGTGTCCAGTCCAATATGGATCTTCTTCACCCGGTTGAAACCAGGCCTAATTGACTCATCTGTGGATTAAAATTCAGGATGCTGAATTTCAGTGTGTTGCTTCAGCAGAAGATGGATTAATTCCAAAATATCTTCCGGCATATTTCTCTTTCCAGGCACGCAGTGTGTGTTAGTCAACATATATTGGCAGGAAGAAATATAGTTGTCTTTACCAATTATTAAATATTTTAAAAACTGTTAATTAAAAAGGAAGCTATTGATCACTCTACTACTGTGGAGACCTTAATGGAACAAATACTATTACCATTGTTTTAAAAAAAAAAAAAAACGTAGAATATTATTAATCTGCATTGCGCACTTAAAAAACTATATTTTATAGTATTTTTCTCAGGTGAATTGGCAAGATTAACTGTGCTGCTGATGACACTAATGGTAGCTCTATGCTCTAGCTAGTTCCTCAGCTAGTGCAGTTAATCATAAAAATGACAGACTGCCTGCCAGTTCTGCCGTGCCGATGAGGGTGCAGAGAGAGTGTCGCTGTGTCTCCCCAGACCTCACGCCGCCTTCCGAGTTGACGGTGCTGGTTGAGTTTCAGCCTCAGCTCTTTCGAAGCCCCAGAGGTGCTCATCCGGGCGACATTTATATCCTGTTCCACCACCTACACACCAGATTTTACTTTTGGACTAATTATGAAAACTTTTGATTCCCTGCGTCAGGCATGCAGGTGGTGGACGAGGACAGAAGTCTGGTCGGGTGTGGCCTTGGACCAGGTTCAGAACCAGCTGTTCTGGTTATAGATATCAGATCAGGCTGTGAAATTTGCCGATGAGCATCGCGGGCATTAGAAAAACAGTCGGATGTAGGAAAATGACTCCACGGCTCTTGCCAAGCACGGACCTTCTCTGGAGGAGCGTCTGAGCTGCAGAGCTGATCCTCATACCCTATTGATGACAAGGACATGCTTGTGTCTGGCTTCCTGCTGGAATGACAGATGGGATGCTCCTCGGCCCTCTCCGGGACAGCCGCCGGCAGCGGGGGCGTGGCGGGGCAGGCAGCCCTCACGCCTCGGTGAATCCTGGTTCCTCCCCTTCATGCCTGGTTGTTCTTCAGCAGGTGCCGGTCGCGCCGAGCTGAAACATAACTTGGCCCAGGATTTGCCGATAAGTGAGTGTTTGTTTTTGATTTGCAGGGAAGGAATTTAAGTATCCCATAAATAATTATCTTGGATCACTTTGAGATAAAACTTTAGACTCATTTGGCACTTGGTTTAGGCTCATTTATAAATGGGGTTATAAAAACATTCTGATCCAAGCAACTAGAGGAGATGGGACCCACCAATAAAATGTCGTGGTCCCACCCCCTCATGTTCCTTGGACCCACCTCCTCCACAATCTGATAAATAAAACTCCCACAAGCTTTTTTGTGATGTGCTGTGCGATTTGTATTTGTTGTCCAATTAATTTTTTTGTCTCGCTCAAATACATCTTTGCATCTTCGCGCATTTTTCCATTTTTTGAAAAACATCAGTCAGGTCAGATGTTATGACTTGTCAGTCCGTTTTTCAAGCTTTGCTATAATCATGCAAAGTTGAAAGTAGGAGTTATCACTTGCACTAGCCTCCCTTTACTTTGCAGAACTATGCTGACTCAACTCTGCGGTGAGACATAGCATCATATATTATTTTTCCGTGCTCTGGCCTTCTGTCATTTTTAACAGCACTCATTGTATTTCTTGGCCAATCACGTTCAGAGGTGGAGCCACAGAGGATGACTTCTGCTCCGAGCGACTTTAAAAATACAGATGCTCACCGACTTCCGATGGGCTTATGTGGTGATGAATCCAGCACAAGCCCTTGGGACCCAATTGGGAATTGATGAATAGTCCAATCAGGGGGCGGGACTGTCTCCCTTTCCTGGGCCTAAACCTCATGCCGGGAAGCAGCCGATGGAGAAGGAAATGGAAGCAGTGGGTGGTTTTGATGTTGTAGGATGGCTGTCTTGAAGGAGCCTCCGCCTGCATGGGAGATGCTGGAGGATGATTATTACTCCATCATGGACCATCTTTTGTGCAATGTTCCCTCAGTAATCCTGGCCCCTCGTGGGTATATGTTCAGACCCTTATTTCCTACAAAGGAAAACTTGAACACAAGACAAATAAACAAGGCCAAATAAAAAGAGAGTTGGGCCCCTGAATATTCTTACTGAATGGGGCCCCTGACCTCCACACCAAAACGATCATTATCCTTGTTCACACATACATGGGGCCCCTGAAAGGGTGGCCCCACAACCAAGTGACCTACAATGCTTCAAGAAAACGGGACTCCTATGTGAGAATCAGAGTGGTCGTGGTGACCTCGTCGTTTAATGTGCGATAACCAATCACCCAGTGGCTGTGGGGAAACTCATTACTCGTTTTCATTTCAGATCGCACCGGAAGCATAAGCACTCTGGACTCCCTGGATTTTGCCCGCTACTCCGACGATGGGAACAGGGAATCAGACGAGCGCGTTGCAGGTAAAGGGAACTTTGTGGGAGGAAGTGCCGGCAGAGGCGAGATGTGGAGGGGGGGGGGGGCGCGGAAACAGGATAATCATCACTTTGTGATTCGGAGAAGTTAGCATCACAATCAGGATGTCCATGCATGTGTCAGGGGAACATAGAGTATTTACTGCCCTTTATGGATCCTTGTCAGGAATTTGAAAGACCGATTTAGCACAAGTGACCGGGGGGCCATTTTTTAAATCATAGCCTACGGATCATGTGACTTAATCACATGTTTTTTTTTTTTCTTTTAGTCTTGGTAGTTTAGTTATTTTTTTCCTCCTAACAAGCTCAGTGATGTTAGATGTCAGGGTCTTATTTGCGTCCTCATCTCGAGGTGCATATCACATGTCACAGTGTCCTTTAAGGAGACTCGAGCCAGACTCGAGGCGGAGCTGCGTCAGCCCTGCACGTTTTTTTTACAGACTGATACATTTGTTTGGAGGTTTCGCGAAAGTGCCATAAATGTTTTATCAGCGGCCCCTCTGTTTCTGGAACCGCTTGGGGGGGTCAGGGCAAGTCTAGAGCCTGTCCCAGGAAGTACAGGGCACAAGGGAGGATTTACTGTCCATATAGGGTACACACACAGTTTAAGCGCAATTTATAAACAGCAGTTTGACCAAACCTCAGGTATGCAGAATTTCACACGGGGATTCCAAAGCATTTGTTAGGGTTCGGGTAGGAACTATCAGTAGAATAATTTGTATTATAAAATTATGTCAACGTGAGATCCCTGAACTGCTGAGCTGCCCACAAACTAATAAAAAAAATTAATTAATACTATTAATGATAGTGATAGATTGCGTTTTCAAAAATTGCTAAAACAAAACATTTATTTCTGACACAAATTGACCCAAACGACCCTTTATTTCTAACCGTATTTATGCGTCAATACTACCATGATATTTCGTATGGAAATGTGTACTGTTCTTGCTGTGTCTTTGGTTGTTTTGTCAGTTATTTTCGTTATTTATTTTTCACCCCGTAGCAGAATTAGTTTTTGGCATATACTTTATAACGGCATGTTCCGAAAACACAGCAATGTTATATGCGTCCCATTAGCTAGATTGGCACATTGTCGTGGCAAAATTAGAAGGCTGGGGTGCCATTTAGGGGGATTCGGGGGCCATGCAGCAGATGTGCTGTGTTCCGCTTTAGTTGCTGAAAGCAGTGTGGTGCCTCCATACCTTTTGAACTTGGCCTTTCTTTGGGGTGGGGTGGGGTGGGGTGGGTGAAAGAGGGATGCATCCTGTCCTCTCTTTTTCCACCCCTGCTGTCTGACTCCGGGAGATCTGGCTTTCTGGTTTTAAAGAATTTAAACGTAGCTTTTCTCTTTCCAATACTGGACCAGCTACCATCCGAGTTAGCAGCCCTTCTGCTGAACCCCACCTCTTTTTCAGTTTCTTTCTTTAAATTTTTTTTTGAGTTGTTCCATTTGTTGCATCTGTATTTGCATTTTGTGCATTCCTGATCTGCGTCATTTATATGTGTATTGATTTGTATGTTTCCATGACGACTGGCCTCAACGAGAACTTTTTCCGCTACTTGGCCCAAGCTAACCTTGAGGCGTGGTCTCTTACCTCCCTCTTGTTTTTGACAACCGCAAAGACATGGGTCCAGGTTGGGACGGATGAGGTAGGCCTTGCTTTCGTAAAGTGCTTAGGGGAGAGGAAATCAAAAGCCTGCCGGTGGACCATTAGGGGGCGCAGATCGTCAGTGCACAGTCATGCAAAGCGTCCGCTGCTCTCCATGCCTGTCTGCCGAACCCGCCTTCAGGGGTTCTGTGGGCCTCTGTTACCTTCAGCCCAGTGACATCCTGTCCCCTTTTCCCTAGCTGTAGTTTGACTGCTCTCTGTGTTTACCTCCACATTGAAAGCTGTTTTAAATTTTATTCTGTTTTTATTTTTGTTGATTTTTCCGCCGTTTTTTAAGCACTAGACTGATTTATGGACAACCTACGCTTTTCAGTCTTATTTGAGGCCTTACTAGTATCAACTTAGACTGGTCTTCTCATATCTTAACCTAATAAACAGTGAGGAAGATTAAGTAGCATTTGTGGCATATTTGGAGCAGTTCTGACCTTGCTCTGTTTAATCTCAGTGTATTTCAATTTATTTTTCATTCAGACACACTAAGTGTATGGATCCATTTTGTGTGTCGAAAAAACCTTGTCTGATTCACCATTTATTAGTGTTTGGTCCTCAGTGTACCTCAAAATCTAAATAACAGCTGCTAATTTGAAATGTAACATATTACTAAAATGGCTTAAAACAAAGATAAATAAAAATCTCATTCCCTTATAATGCTCAAGCTAAGGCTAAGAGCCCTGGTCAGACAGCAGGAGTATTATTGTTCAAGGCAAAGCTGGAAGATCTCAAGAAAAGTATGGAAAGTGGTCACCATTCTGCTTCTCCAGCAACTTCTGCTGCATGCGTCCATAATTTGCATGACCTCCTGTTTGTTTATATTTTCTTTTTCTTTTCTTTTTCATTTTTTCGTTCAGCTTCTTAGAGAGTGTATCATTTTTGTTCGGGTTTGTTTTTCATGGTCATTCCCTTTTTTGTGTTTTTCTTTTTTTATTTTATTTCTTTGTTCCCTTTTCTTGGCTGGATGCCTGTGTGTGTTTAATCCACTTCCTGTCCAGTCCTGGAGTTTGAACTACGGAAAGCCAAGGAGACCATACAGGCTCTGCGGGCCAACTTGACTCAGGCAGCAGGTGGCGTACTTTATACTTTTACTACTTCAAGTCTTTCTGCTTCGAGAGCCGCTCAAGCTCCTGGGGCCGGTGGTGCGGTGCGCAGGCCGACCGACGGCTGCTGTTCATCTCTTACAGAGAGTGATGTTCGTATGCAGGAGAGGAAGAACTTCAAATCCAGCCCTGAAATTCAGGTAGGGATAGCAATCCCATCCCGCCTTGGAGGTGTCACGTGTGCATATCGTGTCTTGACGCTAAACCTCCGTCCTCTCTTCCTGCAGGAACCTATCCGCCCTCTTGAGAAAAGAGCATTAAATTTTCTAGTCAACGAGTATTTATTGAAAAACAATTATAAGCTTTCGTCCATCACATTCTCAGATGAAAATGATGATCAGGTAACTTCTGAATATCATGACTGCAATACATTTTTGCTAGAAACATAGTTTTACTGTGTGTCCTTCATCGGCTAAACATGCTTTTTCCAATAAATAATAAGTTTTGAAAGTGTAGTTTAAGGATTAAATGTTTTGATTTTTCATATTTTGTTGTGTCCTGGTACATAAATACAGTGGTACCTCGGTTCTCGAACTTAATCCGTTCCGGACTCCGGATTGAATCCTATAGAGTTTGAGTTCTGATCGAATTTTTCCCATAAATAATAATGGAAAACCAATTAATTGGTTCCCGGCCCCCCATAATTACACCTAAATATATCCTGCCTCGATCGTCCGTTCCTTCCGTGTGCCACGCCCCCTCGTTAACCTCGTGTGGGATCCCCATGTGATCAGCTGTTTCTGGTTGTTGTCATTAGTCCTCTGTATTAAGTCTGTGTTTCAGTTTGTTTCCGCAGTCCGGTCATTGGGTGCGTTCGACTTCTTTACAGCGCTGGCTTAAAGCAAAGCATTCTGATCCTGACACAGTGCATTATGGTTAGATGCATTGTGACCTCTCACCCGGCTGCACAAACTGGAAACGCCTCCGTGACAACATACCTTTGCCCTTATTGGCTGAAGAGTTTAGTTACACGCATGACGTTTGTATCCCAGGCAATTCCAATGCGTAATCTGCTATTTCTCCTGAAGATCATGTAAAGCAGTGAGAACTGGTTTTCAGTTAATTTACCTGGTAAAATAAAGTTTAAATAAATTACATAAATGCTCTAATAGTACATGTAAGTTAGTGGTTTATTTATTGTTAATTACTGTAATGTTGCGCTGCTTTATTTGGTTAATCATCCAGTCTGTGAAGAAGGTATTCGAGTAAGAATTGCATTGTAGTATGACTCATTTCCTGGCGCGTACAATTTGTATTAGGTCAGCGTTCACGGTTCGAATTCTGATATTCAGATCGAGTTCTAGGTCAAAGTTGTTTATTCGACTTTCAAGAAATTTGAGTTCTAGTGAGTTTGAGAACTGAGGTACAACTGTATTAATACATTAGTAAGACCTAAAATAAATTGAATCAAAGCCTCGTTTTTTATGACGTACTGAAATCTTTACTTTAAAAAAAAAAAAAAACAGTAAATCTGCAGCCTGCTCATTAATAGGGAAGCGTGTTGATTTGCTGTTGTGCGCCCTCTACAGGACTTTGAGCTGTGGGACGACGTGGGTCTGAACATTCCAAAGCCCCCTGACCTCCTCCACCTGTACCGGAATTGCGGCTCCGGCCCGCTGTCGCTCCGGGATATGGTGGACGTCGGCGTGGGTGTGGAGGCCAGTGAGCTGCCATCCAGCCCGGTCACGCCGCAGCCCTCGCTGAACACCGAGCTCCCGCAGGTGTGTCGTCCCTGAGCGACCCTCCCTGTTTCACTTTGGCACGTGCACAGCTGCAATTCAACGCAGTGGCCTCACACACCAGCGTTTTGGATGTTCTCTGCATTTATATAGGTTTCCTGTAGGTGCTGCAGTCATTTTCTACCAACCACAGACTCCCAGCCTGTTACATTGATGCCTCTAAATTGCATTTGTGTGTGTGTGTGTCTGTGTCTGTGTGTGTGTCTGTGTGTGTGTCTCACCCACTGCTGTCACCTCATATACTCCGTTCCCTCAAGTGTGCCCTGTGCTTCTTAGAATCAGCTCTAAACTCATCACGCCCATCAAGTCGGATGGATTGTTTACACGTTTTAGGTCCACTGTACTTGTAGTTGGCCCTGTAGTTAATAGCATTTTTTTGCATGACTGTTATTGATTGAAAGTGACCGACTGTTTACTCCACGTTTCAGCAAGCGGCCGTGGTGCAGGAGCTGGAGTACCAGATCAGCCTCCTGAGCAGTGAGAAGAGGAGCCTGTTAGAGAAGATCAAGAAGTTGGAGAGGTTTGGCATGAAATGATGCTTCATTAAGTACTATGGAATGGTTCTTTTCACCTATCTGATCTTTCACTTCTTTGAGAAACATGAACAGTTGAGAACAAAGCTTAGGCTCTGAGTGCAGGGTTAGACCATTTATCCCGCATCATTGGAGCCTTTTTAGAGGTTAAGAAAGTGGGTCCTACCCTGTATTAGCTAGGTGTACATAATAAACTAAGTCCTTCCCGGCGCTAGCTAGGCGAGCCTTTTAATCGTAAGTGATAAGCATCATGCCCAGGAAAGACGTGACTTTTCTGCCGAGAAAGGGATTTGAACAAGCAACCTTCTGATCACAGGCACCAAGGCCTAGCCTACTAAGCCATGGGCTGCCCCTATCTGTGGAGAAGAAGAGGGGGCCAGTGAGGGCTAATGAGGGTTGGGTGTGTGTGTGAATTTCCCTTTGTGGCTCTCAGATGCACTCTATTGTTACCAGTTACTGTATCTGTTCTCCTTTACACCAAAACTGCCTTCTGATGGAATTTGCGCTGGAATAAGCCAAGGTGAAACGCCATCTCTTTCAGTGACATGCGCATCCTGAAGGAGAGCATCTCCGTCCCGCCGCTCGTCACGGCAGCAAAATCGGGCCGGCTGCCCGACCCCGGGCCCCAGGATAACGGACGGTACCTGGACATCCGGCGCTCCACGGATCAGGATGACGTACCAGACGGCCCAGCCGGGGATTTCAGCTCTGACCCTGACCTGCGGGAGGTGCCGCCCGTCCATTCGCAAGTTACCGACCTGACCACGCCTCAGATTTCACCCCACACAAAATTAAAATGTCAGACCTCGCAAAGGAAGGGCCCTGTCGAGTTTGATCAGCCAAACAGGTGAGACTCCCTTTGACAGTCGTACTCTCTCTGTGGCTTATATGTCAGACACATGGTATCCTATAGATTTACCCTCCGGTTCCGCCCTACAATACAATAACAATCAAAAACTGATTTGTGGCAGGAAAGGATATGAATCATGAAAAATGTCATTTATATGGATTTTCTCTGCCTGCGATGCTGTGATTCGTTAATTAGCATTTTGTTGTAGTTCATTGCTCTTTGTCTAGGTGTTAATACAGACTGGTTGTAGCCCAAGCAAATACAGTAATATTAAACTCAGTGTGTTTTAATATACTCGCCACTAGAGGGCGCCACAACCTCAGAAAAATAACGCACAAATAATATAGTGTTGGTAAGTTAATGCTGGCATTTTATGGAAGAGAATTAATATGGGCAAGTGTCATGTCAGGACAAGTGGATACAGAGGATTCTTTAAGTAATAAGGTACTAAATTATTGATACCCAGTTATATCTTATTTTCTTCACGAATTTGCACACTGAACACTAATTTGTTGTTGTCTCCAGAAAACTGTCTCCTGCATTTCACCAAGCACTTTTGTCCTTCTGCCCGATGTCTGCTGACAGTCGTCTTGGCTCCGAGGTGAGATAGCTCAAGAATGACTTCCTGACAGTTGTCTTGATGCAACCTTTGAATGAAATAGCCCGCAAGGTTCCAAAAATCCCAGTGACTACTACCAGAGAACATATATGAAGGAAAGATGACCCACAGTACAGTAGAGGACTTAGCGTGAATGTGACATACTCGGAGCTTGTGCTATTCCACCTACAGCCTGTTAAGCACTTAGCCATCACTTGGTGTCACTGTAGAGCAATATGAGCGTGAAGAATCCAACTGTGAGACTGAGGAAGCGCAGGTCCATAGGCCGCTGCAGGGCAGATGACTCAAACTGCGGAGTCCGGATGTAAGCCAGAGTCGGGATGTAAGCCAGAATGTGTAGAATGCACCTTACTTTGTCTGCCGTACCTCTGGAGTGGCCCAGTGTCCTGAGCTTTAGCAAGATTTTATTTCTCGTAAACCTGTTTATAATGAACTTGAAAAGTACCCTTATTTTAACCTGTTATATTTCAGTGAGGGACAATTTCTGCCGCTCAAATGCTGTGCATACCCTGACTCTAGATTTATTTTTTATTTCCCTAACGCACTAAATGATACGTGGTAGTCCGACAAATGGGTCATGATAGGGGATGTGCTTAGGCAGACGTGTGTGACAGAGTAGTGGACCCTGATAGGCAGACAGCACCCGCACCCTGGCAGGTACCTTTCATATTCTTCCCCCGCTCCCCAATTCTCCCCCCCGACAAGGTGTCCCGCATCGCAGACAGCGCTGAGAGTGTCACCCTCATGTTAGGCCGCTGTTTACCCCACATTGTCCCCAACGTGCTGCTGGCCAAGCGGGAGGTAAGTCCCCCTGTGACCTTGCTGTTCCACACGCCTCACACACACGCACACACACGCGCACACCCCTCACACACACACACACAAACACCCCTCACACACACACATACACACACACCCCTCACACACACACACACACACACACACAAACACTGTCACCACTGTCTTTATTCCAATGTCGGTCTGCTGTATTCAAGTCTAAAAACCTGCGTTGATGTAACCATTCTCAAGTCCCCCCTCCGTTCTCTCTGTCTCATCTTTCATGTTCGATCGCCTTTCTATGCATGTATCTCTGCCCCCCCCCCCCCCAGAGAATGGTTGTGCACCTGTGCCAGGTGAATTCCCCCCTCCCTTGCCTTCCCTGTTTGCTTACTGTCAGCTGGATGACTTCCCCTTTTGCCGCTTGTTTCTGATTGACTTGGGATCCAAAGTCCGCGTCTTAACTGCCTCCTTTCATAAGAATCCTCTTTCCACGTGGTCACAAAAGTATGCAGGTGTCATAAGCGCTTATTACTACTTAATCTGCATAATTTAAACTTCAAAAGTTAATAGATTAATTATTGAATAATTATGTTAATCGTTGGTTGTTTGAAAGAATAAACACTGTTATTTTTTTGTGTTTATCATTATATTAAGGTGTAAAACTGAATCTGAACTGATGGGTTCAGAGTCCGCCATTTACCCGGTACCTCTGTAGAGGTTTGTGAGGTGAGAAGTTCAGCGTGAGGTCACGGCGAGGCTGGAGCTCAAGAAACAAAGGGTATGGGATGAGGGGCGGGGGCTCTAGCCTCTCCCAGGATGCAGCGGGTTCTGCGGGAGGCAACATCCTCGGCGGGAAGCCCGTCCGTCTGTGATTTAGCCCTTTGGCTCTGCTTAACAGCTTCTGAGTGCTTTAAGCTCGTAATTTATTACCAATACTAACAACTGCCACTGAAACTTACAAAAACAGAAATACATCGATCCTCAAACACCCTGTGCCTAATTTATTAGGTACACCTGCTCGTTAATACAAAGAGCTTGCTCCTTCCAACAGAAACTGTACATCTGCAGCCGAATTTAAATGGCACGGAGATGGGTCCAAGTGTTTCGGTCACACTGAAGCATCAGAACAGCTAAGATGCATGATCTAATCGGTTCTGAATGTGGTGTGATTGTCGGTGCCAGACGCGATGCTTCCGGCATCTCTAAAATAGCCACACTTACGGGCTGCAGAATTATCAAGAATAAGGCAATAAACAAAACCACCCAGTTAGTGGCAGCTGTTTAGGCAGAATCACGTTGGTTGAGGAGAGATGCCAGAGTAATGGGAAGAAGAAAAACAACAGCCGAGTATGGCAGCGGTGTGCAGAAAGGCCTGCTAGTACGCAGCGCTAGGTAGGTGTAACTAGAAAAGTGCCCCATGGGTGTATTTTGTACAGCACTGAATGGAATTTAACTATTAACATAGATTGTCAAGTAAAGTATAGAATAAAATCGTATAGCCTTTTAAGTTACTCCTTAGTGATGGTTTTAGTAGTCTGTAGTGGAAAGATTGATATAGCACGCGGGGGGGGGGGGGGGGGG
>JAODUD010000033.1:13603349-13614151 GCA_026784285.1 Stomatorhinus walkeri | reverse complement strand
ACATGCTTCCTGCATGCATTTCAGTCCTCCAAGGACTTTGCTGAGGTCTTTGTTTCTCATCCTCTGTGTAAAATTATTCCCCAATGACAGACAGGGCATTTTTACAGTAATTTACAGTAAATTAATCGATTAGCTGCGTGAGAACAGATATTCAGCTACTTGTGCTGTTTGAAGCATATTTAAATCTGTACATTAATATCTCTTTAAGCAGGTGCTTGTTTAAGAGAGTTTTTTGTCAGTTTAATGGGAACATTGTCTGTCAGCATCTTTTAAACTACTTTCCCATATTGTTTGACACGTGTCACAGCATGGGCACCGGAAATCACCCAGCAGAGATGTCATTTCAGTCCTCTTCAGATTTTTGCTATTTCTGCTTTTTAAGATTTCACAATGCCATCCAGGATTATTCTCACAGTGTTAAAACAGGCTGTCACCTTGCATTCCCATAGATGTGATGTCCTTCACAATGGATATACCGTGTTACTGAAATGAGCATCTGTAGCATTTCCGGAACCGCCCTGTGTGATCAAGTGGCTCTTTTGTTAGTTCCTGTGTCCGCGTCACTCCATGATGTTGCCTTTGATCCTTTGACGCCTGCTTTGATGGGTGTAACCGCGGGGACCTCAGCTGTTGAGCAGGAAAGAAGGAAGGAAAAGAAACCATAGTAAAATTTTTATGTCCCTCTGATAGTCGCACGATCGTTGATAAATACGTGAGATGTTATGGAAACCTCTCTTCAGGAAAAATAGTGGGACTTAATGCCTTGGATGACTGGTACCTTAAATCACCCTACTTCTTCGCCGAAGCTCCATTTTAGCTTAGTCCACCTGAGCGTTTGGTACAATTATATGGTTTATGTAAAGGACAGTAAAGGAAATCTGGCAGCATATTTCATATGGACATGGGAGATATTATAATATATTTAATATAATATATATAGTATATATTATAGTATATTTAGTAGTATATTTAATATAATATATATAGTATATATTATAGTATATTTAGTAGTATACTGTGGATGATGATGATGCATCTAGGCTTCGCTACACGCTTAAATGGGCTGCCAGCCCATGAAGGGTGTCTGCTGGCCTCATGTCCCTGAGAAGAGACTCGCTACGACCCTGTACTGAATCAGCGGTTGTGGAAGATGGACAGATGGATAGTTTTTGCAGTTTTTTTTCCCCCTGCAAGCAAGACTGTTTCCCACAGTCAGTAATCATACAGAGCACAAGCACACGCCTAAATATAAGTACTGACTATAGTTTTTGTGGACAGTGTTCTGTCCTATTTATAAAATATGCTATTGCTACAGCAGATTTTCCTAAATTTCTCATGGTCTCTTCTTTACAGTCCTGTGTGCCTTCTGTCCTGTAATAAGGCCAGTTACAGTAACAGGAAGACATCTACATTTACACAGCGGTATCAATTTTATATCCAAAGGATAGAATATCAGTAACATAAAGTATAGTAGTATGTCGTACAGCAGCAGAATCTTTCTCAGCTTAAGCGGCCTGTTCCGGGGGGGCTTCGCGCCATTTTTACAGCCACAGTTTGATGTTCATTTACTGTCCTCCAGCTCTGCCCTTCTGGCCCAAACATCCCATGACAAACACACAGCAGCAGATTGATGGACAGACTGAGTTTCAGTTAATGAAGGTAGACGTAGACGCCTCACAACACACACAGCCTAGAGAGAGCGTAGGGAGCGTACAGCAGTTTACATCGGCAACACTCTTAGGCCGCATATAACTTGTATGTTTCGTTTGCTCCTTTTCCTGATCAATGAAGTTGGCTTGGTTTTCATTTTAGAAAAAAAAAAGTATGATTTTACATCATTTAAATGTGCTTTGAGGCGACTGTTTTTGAAAAGATTCTACAAATCTACAAATCTACTACAAAAAGATACTACTCACTTAATGCCCTACCTGTTAAACGACCGCACAGACCAGCTCACTTATTGTACACTGTACGAGAACTTTGGCCATGGAAAAGGCAGCACGGCGTCTCAGCATCAAGCTTCTCAACTCTCGCGTCACCATTTCTCAGGCTCAGTCTCGCTCCCAGTCGCTCAGTATTCACTACACTAGCGTTCGCAGTCTCCAATTACCTTTATTTACAGTATGCAAACCTAAGTAACGTATATTAGACCTTATTTCCCCCTATTCTGTTTATTCCAGTACACAGCACACTAGTGTATAAACATTTATAAATACTCTAAAAATGTTACAAATGGTGCGAAAGTGAAAAAACTATATCTAAAGATTATTAACACAAATTCACTACCAGTACAGTGTGCTTGAAATATCATTTAGGGGTAACTCCCTGCTTATCGACCAATTTGCTTAACAATCTGGTCATAGGAACGGAACTTTGTTGTTAAGTGAGCAGTGTCTTTGCATAAAAGTACACAGAATCTGATGTGACATTGACTCAATTTACTTGCTTTTCTCCCCAGGCTGCATTATCAAGGCCGCCTTGCACCCAGTATCAGTATCTTAAAGACAAGAGGTGCTGTGATAAATGTAAACCAGGTAAGCGACTGCAGATTTACTTCGAGTTTGATGGTAAAACCACGGTGGCCTTTCGCTGGGCGGTCGTTGGGATTTAGAGTTGAATCTCAAAGGCTGGGAGGTTTAAACCCAGAAAACCCACTGAAAAAACTTGCTGTCCAAATACTTACATCAGTTAATAAAGGATTAATAACGATGTAGATCAGTGTTTCTTAACCCGGTCCTCATGGACCATCAGTCCATGTTTTTACTGGGACCTGGGTGGGAGCAAAAATGTGGACTGTCTTGGGTTCCCCCCGGACTGGGTTGAGAAACACTGATATGCATCATATAGAAGCCATTAAGAGTTGTGCTAAGATGACAGGAACTGAACGCATCATTGTTTTAGTCTCTGGTATTGCCTGATATTAGTCTGGTTAGACTTATCCTGTGTAATTCTCGCCCCCGACAAATTTGGAGAGGGGAAGTACAGAAATGTAAGGTCTTGTGGCAGATATTTCTGTGCTTGAAAGTGATCCAGCACAAGCTTTTCCATGAATGAAAATGCCGAATATCTGAACGTAACACTGTATCGAGTAAATGAGGAACCATGTCGGAAGGGGGAAGGGTTTTATTCACACCCACGCGGGCTGAGCTCCGAGGGATCTAAGATCAAGACGTCAAGTGGAACGGTCAAACCAGTTCTCTTGGTTTTCTTTTTTTTTGAGTACCGTTTCGTTGAAAGAAAATAGCACATGAAATATGTTACTGTAGATGTGGCCAGTTTCACGGTAATGAATTTAAAAGCTTTTATCTTTGGTATTGATTTCTTGAGTGACGGTCCGCCGATCCCCTGCACCATTAATGATACATTAACTCAGCCGTCCCGTGCGCCTTCCGCTTCTCGCTGATGGTGTGAAGCACCCTTTATTTGGTGATACAGCTCCGAATGTCCTCTGCTCCAATACAGGAACATACGCCTTTGCACCGTGCACCAGCACAGAAAAGACAATATGCAGACCTTGTGGCAGTAAAGAATACCAACCTGACTGGAACAACGAGACGAAATGTCATCCACAGAAGTTTTGCGATAAGGGTAAGTACCCTGCACCTACAATTTGCAAATGCACGTGTCATCGATATCCTCAAGGCATTTCTGATAACCTGATACTGACAGATGCTATTGTGCTTCTATTCTGTGATTTTATTTCTTATTGGACGATGCTCCCACCCCCATTTCCAAATTGGGTTTGAACAGCACATTTGCATTATATTTATTTAACAGGCGCTTTTATCCAAACGATGTACATATTTGAGAGAGCAGGATCAGCCGATCCCAGAAGCAGTTGTGGGTTAAGGGTCTTGCTGAGGAGCCCAACTGTCTAACCATTTTGCTGACCCTAGAATTTGAAACTGGTGACCATTAATCCCATCAGTCACTGTCCTAACCTACTGAGCGGCACACTGCCCCCAACCTAGCAATACAGTTTAAAAATAAAGCTAAAATGATTTTTCCAGAGGACTGATTATATGAACAATAGGCCTATTTACTGAATTTCAACCTACTTCCAAGCCCTTCAGTTTCTTGCGGTGCAGCTTTTTTTTCCCCTCTCTCTCATTGTCTCTTAATGTCTGCTACAAGGTCCTCACTGACCGCTCTGTCTCTGCTTCAGAGAAAGGATTCATCCCTGACCCTGCGGAGAACCACACTGCGCCAGTGCCATGCCAGTGCAAGCCGGGTTCGCACTGTGCCATCGTCAACTGCGAGTACTGCGAGAAGATCAACAATTGCACAGCTGGCTATGGACTCACCATGGACAGTAAGTAACTCGCATCCGGGCTGGAATCCACAATGCCATCGCATTTCTTTTGCCACAGAATTCCAGAATCACATTACCCACTGACGGCATTAACGGTTTTCCGCTCAGGTACTGCTTAGGTTACTCAGCCTGAAATTTCACAGCTTTTCCGTTACCCATTATCTCAGGCCATGTGGTTAATCAAACAGTCTAGTTTACTACCTTTCTCATGAGTTCTTGCGTAGATGACTCATGGTTACAGAAAATAAGTAGTATTTGCGGTTGAATAAGTGCTCCCTTAATAATGTGCTAAAGCATGCCTGTTCCTGTGAAACTGAAGTTTTCATTGGAGAAATCTCAAGGATGTTGAATACTTAATGTGTGTGTGTGTGTTTTTTTTTATATAAGAGCAAACTGGTAGGGGTTTGTGCGTGCCATGTCTGCACGGATTCTTCTCCATCGGAGCTTCCACTCAACCCTGTAAACCTTGGACCAAGTAAGTACACAGTTAAAACCTTATTCTTTACCAGGCGATTACCAGGCACTTTTTTCTCATTAATGAGTAGCCTGTGAATAGATTGGAACTGGAATCTTCTATCCAAATATGGAGCTAATGTTGCCGATGAGTTTGCTTTATATGTAAAGTTTCCTGTTCAGCATTTTTATATTTGTGTTAATATTGCATCTGTTGACTACCTGCACAAATAGGTGAACGGTCAAAAAATGTCGAAGGCCTTTTTCTCTGTTTCAATGCCGGCATGGTTACTGTGGTTTGATTTGTAGGGCAGTGTAATGAAATGTAAATTGTCATAATATGTTGTGTACACTTCTGTACATTGTGCAGGCTGTTGAAAAGTAGTATACTTGAATTATTTTACACTCATTTTTTGTTATGCAAAAGAAAACTTTTTGAAATACAGGAATTTACCATCCTGAATCTACCTACAGGGTTGCAGAACCCTGTAATTAGCTTTAAAAAAATGTTCTTTTTTTTTGTAACGTAACTTTTTGAAGACCATCTGTTTTTTTTTAATTCATCTGGACCTCACCATGGAGCTAAGCTAATTGGAAAGATGTTTTGGCCACCCCTGAGAAGCCAGCCATTCATAAAGTTATTTTATTTATTTATTTATTTATTTATTTTTTACACGATCACTCATTCTCCCACTCTATTCTCTAATGCATCTTCTTGCATTAGTGCTTATCCCCGCAGCACGTTTTTTTGCCATGCTATTTGCGGGTCGCACGAATGTGGCCCCACAGACTCCCTACACTGCGATAGTGTGACTAATTCTCGCACCACTTCCCTCGGAAAGAGCATTCTCGATCAGCAAGTTGTATTTGCGGTGCATCCTTACCCGGAACTTGGGGAACAGGGAAAAAAGGTTCAGAAATAATAATTGTCTTTTTTCCCTTCTTTTCAGCTGCAAAGTGCTTGGAAAGACTGAGAAACAGGCTGGCAGTGACAAAACTGACTCCGTATGTGGACATGTCATCTCTGGTATGTGAGCTACAGGAAAACTTGTTCTCCCAAAGATCCAGTTGGACCGGGAACTTCCGCGGTCTGTTGTGGAGCTTGGGTTTCTGGTATCTACGTAGATATTTGGTACACAGGTTCCTTCATTTCCCCGTGTGATAAAGAATAGCTCCTGGATTCAATAGGAGTATTTCTTATCTTTTTGCAGGAAAATTGATAACATTAACCAATCTAACCACTTGTCCTGGTCACAGTGACGAGGCCTACTTCAACCCCTTATTATTTTTCATCCTGTTCTGAATTCCTTCAAATAATTTCTTGAATCTCTCTCTTTTTCGGCAGGAATTTCCCCTTTGTGGGTCATAGTGGCTGTCTTATTGTCACTAGTTCTGATATGCCTGGTCATCCTGTCTATGTTTTGCTACAAAGAGAAGTTGAAGCCCCTGTCAGGTAAATTGACGATGCATAAATGGTGATTCAGGTCGTCATATGTCTACGCTACGAAAACAAGGATCGTGTTATTTCTAATGGGATCAAAATGTCCTTCTTCACAGAGAACTTAAGGACGTGCGTGCAGACCATGAAGAGTACCAGAATACAGCAAGTAAGAGAAGCATGTCTTTTTTCCCGTGGTCTGTTGGTAAATTGTGAATCTCTTGAGGATACTTTGGGGAGCCTCTGCGCTTGAATCTGTCCCCAGCTTCATGTGGATGGAGGCCATGCGTCTGCCTTCTGATCTGCCATTCCGTTTGTTTTTTTATTGTGTATTTGCATGTTGGCGCACATGCATTTGTAAGAAAGGGTTCTGCAATGGACTGTCATTCTGTTTGGGGTGTGTCTTCCCTTGTGTTCCATGTTTCACATGGTCTTGATAAGCAGTGATTGAAAATGCCTTGTTGCATATTTGAGTATAAATAGTCACAGTCACAGAGCACTCAACCGGTTGGTTGAAACCTGCCGGATTCTAGAATGACACTTTGTGACCCCTGTATTTTACAGATAAAGCAGCATTTATGTGAGATGTTTGTGGAGAATATTGCTTCCTCCTTTCATTGTGCCTGTGTTTTGTAAAGGAAGCACATTACATGAGATCCCATGGGCCACAAAATCACGTACTTCTGTACGAAGAGGAGTCCCATGGCCCACTGAACGCCTGCCCCAGTGTCAGACTGACATGTGAGGAGCTGCCAGCCTCCACGGACCACCAGGCGGCGCTGGTGGGGACACAAAGTGAACTTTCCGAGGGGGAACCTTTATCCTCCGGCTCCTGCAGCTGCATGCTGTCTGCGAGAGGCCCCCTAGAGGTGGGCGAGAACGAGGACTGCAGCCAGGCAGTGGCCCCTGAGGTGTGCTCTTGTGGGGCGGACCCCACGCAGGAACCGCCGTCCAACCAGGACTTCTGCCCGGGCCGGTCGGGTCACAGTGCATCATGTGACCTCTCCCTGGATTGCGGCAGTCAGGCAACTAGGCACGCCCAGAGGGTGTGTGAGGGGGCCCTCGGCTCCGGGCCCCCAGGGGACGAGAGCGACAGGCCGAATGAACCGTGCTGTTGCAGTATAGACTCTACTGTGGCCCCTTTGCTGTCTGTGGACCAAAACACAGACCAGGCCCTCTCTCTTCACGACGGCGACAAGGAGAACGTCCCAGCAGTGAAGACCTCACTAGAGCTTGGCCTGGAAGTGTCTGGTCTCAGCTCAGATACACCTACCACCTCCGGTAAGTGACTGTCACCACATTAATAAGACTGCCTATGTCTGAACTGGCAGCAGCACAGTAATTAGCACTGTTGCCTCGCGGGTCTGAGACCAGGGTTCGAGTCTCCGCCAGGGTTCCACATGTGCTTGCATGTTCTCCCCTTGTCGTCTTGGGGGTTCTTCAGGGTGCGCCCGGTTTCCCCCCACAGTCCAAAGACATGCTGGTGTTAATTACCAAGCTGCCTGTTGGTGTGAATGGTGTGTGTGTGCCCTGCAATGGGTTCATGCCCTGCCCTGAGTTGTTCCCTGCCTTGTGCCCAGAACCTCCAGGATAGGTTCCAGACCCCGCTGTGGCCCTGAATAGGAGAAGCGAGTTCAGAAAATGGATGGATTGTACAACTGCAGCAGGACAGACAGCATACTGTTAACTTTAAATCAGATTAAAGGGTTGAGTCTAATGATGAGAATCGCTACAGAACAGGAGCAAATTTTTCACATAAATCTGAACCTGCTGTTACATAAATGGACTTTTTTATCATTATATGTTTTCTAGCTAGTTAATTATTAAAAATGAAAGTAGTGACGTCTTGATTATGGTAGGATTGGACTGATGGTTGTAATAATTTTAAGTCAGCCTGTATTTTTTTTGAGGTGTGTAGCTGTAAGATTGGGGGGGGGGTGGATATCCTGGGGGGTGTAGTCATGTGACAAGCCCATTTACAAACTTTGCTGTGACCTTATGAAGGTTCCTATAGAACTATTTCCATTTTTCGTTCCCATCTTGTTCCTCAGAATACACCAGCCCCCACCTCAGTCCTTTCCAGTACAGGTTGTCTCCACTCCAGGACCTGAGTGGGGTCCCTGCATCTTCCCCCTAACACCATTTTAAATGGCTTTCAGACTTGCTTTTATTAGGACCTGGACCTGCCATTTTTGACTGGACAAACTATCAGAGCCAGCATGTTCACAGAAATTGCCTTGAATAAATTGAAACTGAATGTTGATACCATTTAACTCAGAAGGGTAGAGTGGTTATTAGAGTGTTAAGCCTGAACCCCATTTTTTAAACTATATGTTTAGTTGGATAGGCAGACTGTTGTGTGTTTAGTCTGTAGAACGGGCAGAAATCAACAAGAAAATGCTGATCATCTGTAGTCTGATGGAACAAGAATCGGCTGAGAAATTGGCCTTTGTTACACATAAGATAGCGTCTTCCCTCTCGGTTAGGGAAGTTTATTTTTGAAAGCAGACAGATTGTGAGGACTTAGTTTCTTCTTCTTTCTTTATTTTATCATTATTAAGAAAAGTTTGAGATGGTTCTGCTGCCCTAGACAGACCGTCGCTTAATGAAAGCCACATGTGTGGATGGTTATAATTTTTAGATTTTGAATTATTGTTATTTGACATTTTTAAGTGATAGTCTTGTTTACTTTTTGGGGATGCTGTATGACAGACTCTATGCAAGGATGCAGTTCTTTTACCAGTGTTTCCAAGTCACTTTCCTTTTTGGGGGATGATATTCCATCAGTACTAGTTAAACTGCCACGCTGACGTGCCACTCTGTAATTTCCCAACGAGCTGCGTCCCAAGGGCAACTCGGTAAAACCACAAAAGATAGAGAAATAACTGTAGCATGTAAATACTCAAAAACTTGAGGTGACGTCCAAGACTCAAATGTCTAACTCTCATTCCTAAGCCCTTTGAAGTCCCCACACACTTATTTTGAAGACATGTCCTCAAAGCTCAAAAGCAAATGGCTTTTTCCACACAAATGTTACAAGCCAATATAGTACATTTAACACATTTTTAATGCTGAGACTTTGCTAATGAAAATTTGCATTTTCAGCTATTTGCAAACCAGCCCCCCCCCCCCAATTAAACTGTGCTATGACCCCCCTACTACTAAAATATGACCATGTAAGTACCAAAGGATGCTGAGGTGGTGTGTATCTCCGTGGGTTAGGTGTCGGTCAGAATCCAGAAGGGTGTTGGCTCAAATCCCATGGCTGACAGATAGAATAATTGTATAACTGTTAGGCCCTTGAGTACAGCCCTTAACCCCAGCTGCTTCCCTGGATGCTGGCTAACTCTGCTCTCTGACTCCATTTTCCATCAAGGTCTGTCTCTTTGGACAAATGCATCTGCTAAATATTAAAGCCCTGGAGGGCTCAGTGGGTTGGATGGTAATTCTGCTGTTCTGTCCAGTCATGATACTTTTCCCCCAACCCCATGCAGCAGCTCAGCGGAACCCCAAGGGGACCTGAGGCTTAGAACCCATACTTCACTGACTGTAGGAGAAATTTTGTGATGCGCATTTGGTTATGTGTTAGTAATGCACTGCAGATGATATATGTCATTATATGGTTACTTGGTGCCACTCTACAATAAGGCTCCAATATAAAGAGTTCATGAATGGTTTATAAGCAGGTTATTAATTAGGTTGTAACTTTGTAAATTATTAATAGACAACTTTAAGCATGTTTAACACAGTATCCTTTTTATTAATGAGTTACTATCATTTACAAGTGGCAAAAGGGAGCCTTATTGATAAGTGGTACCAGTTATTTTATACTATGTCATTGTTTAGCTTACATTTTCATTTTAACATCTGAGGTTTTATTTATTATTTTTTTATTTGCATATGTATAGAGCTTAATGCCCTTTTCAGCAAAGCAATAATTAGTAGCTCGTTATCTCAAGGAAGTGTCCCCTGATCTTTAGTACAGGCAAAGCTGTGAAGGCTGACAGCAGCTCTTTCCTGTGAGATTTTAAATGCTAATAAATTAGTGTAACTTACTGTCTCTTTAGGAAAGTTCCTTCCTTAGTTAATTGTGTCTATCAATATTAATGTTTCTATTGTTTAAAACCTCATTACACAGGGTTTGGAATCTTTCTGCACATATTTATGCACATTTTTAATGGTCTATATATATAACGGTCTATATACTGTGAAATCTTGTACTTATGTTTGACTGTATTATACATTGTATTTGTTGTATTATTTATATATACAATTTTCCCAAATTCTTGTGCTGCATCTAACTAAAACTGATTCCTTTGGATTCGAGGTTCTGGTTTGATTTATAATGGTTAATTAAATACAGTAAAAACACATATTCCTCCCGAGCCGGATGTGAGAATCGATGTAGCAGCACGTTGATGGTAGCTGGTGTTTGCGATGCCCACTCGGAAATGTGACGTACCACGGGTCAGACAGATGAGTGAGAGGCACGTGTGTCTTTACTCATCGACGTGGATCATGCGCTTTCAGAGTTTAGTTTCTGGGATGGCAGAGTGTCTGTGTGTGTGTGTGTGGGGGGGGGGGTTTGGGGGGGTGCAA
>JAODUD010000033.1:13564563-13586302 GCA_026784285.1 Stomatorhinus walkeri | reverse complement strand
GTCCACAGGTCAACCATTCTCTGGTCATAATCACAAAAACAGCAGGTGGCCAGTGAATGATCTCTCCTGCACGGAAGGAAACGGTGCCCAAAACCAGAAGGTGCTTTGTAAGCCAAAATCAAGTTTTGGATGCGTTCGGGCGTCAATTTCAGGGTGATGGTTGAGTATTTTCAGATATTTAACAGTATGTAGGTATTAATTCCAGCCATAATGATGGCACCGATTGTCAAAACGATTAAGGGTGCAATTTTGCAAACATGCATGTAAAACTGGGGCTTTTCCCAGGCTTGTCCTTTTTTGTGGGATCTAATAATTACTGAAATGTTGGGGATTTCATTTTATTTCAGGCTGACATTTGCTTTCTAGAGTCAGAATACTTTCTATGAGCAAATTTGTGCTGCGTTGAAGCCTCTTTTGTGTCCTGCCCCCAAAATATGGTCGTCCTAATAAACCGGGATCAGCGTTCATTGTCTTCCGTTATTTGGTCCGCTAGCGACATCTAGTGGAATATAGTATAAAATGGATTATTATTGTTACGGTAGAAATGCTCTGCGACATGCAAACGAGTCGCTTTTTATTTGCGACATAAACCATAAGCCGTCATTTTCATACTGTCCAGTCATTATACCGAGGTACACAGTATTTTAAAAAGCGACACTATTTCAGTATTTGGAAATATTTGAGATAAAATTTGCCAAGCTAGGGCGGAGGAGGGACGAGGGGGAAAGAGCTTAGCTGGAAGGTAAAGCTTTAGATTTACTGGTTGATGTACGTTCCTACCCTCACATATGGCCACAAGCACTGGGTAGTGACTGAAAGAATGAGATTGCAGTTACAAACAGCAGAAATGAGTTTCCTCCTCAGGGTGAGGGAGTCAGATATTTATGAGGGGCTCAAAGTAGAGCCACTGCTCCTCTGCATGGAAAGGAGCCAGTCGAGGTGGTTCAGGCATCTGCCTAGGATGCCTCCTGGATGACTCCCTGGGCAGGTGCTTTTGGCATATCCAACTCGGAGGAGGCCCCAGGGTGGAGATTATCTCTTTCAGCGGGCCTGGAAATGCCTTGGTGGCAGAGGAGTTGGAGGAGGTGGCTGGTGAGAGGGAGGTCTGGGTATCCCTGCTTAGGCTGCTGCCCCCACGACCCAACCCCAGATAAGGGGGATAGATGGATGGATGGATGGATGGATGGAACACTTATCAGAAAACAATATTTTATTTGTTGAACTCAACTCTTCTAGACTTATTTATCTGTCATTATTTTACCTTTCAAACGCAGTGCAAGGATATTTTAATTATCACCAGTAGGCGCCAAGAGCCGCAATGCCGACCACCAGAGAGATGGAGGAGGCATGAGTTACTGACCCAGAGCTATGCCAGGTACGTGGGGCAATGGCAAATGGGCATTTTGAGAAATGAGCTATGCACAGTAGGATACCTGGTTCTCCGAGGCACATGTGTAGCGTCTCCCCAGACCCTAAGAATATGAGTAGTACATGAGGAACATCTGGGAATAGTGGGAATGAAGCAACATCAAAGGATGAAGGCGTGTCGGCCTGGTTTGCGTACAGCAGCCGAGAGATATAGCGAGGTTTGCCATAGCTGCCAGATAGTAGCTAGACCAGACCCACCAGAACTGCTGAAACCCAAAGCATCCACATATAATATGTGTTTACAAAGTGTGTTTTAATAAGTTAACATGTGTTCAAAACGTGTGGGAGGGTATTAAAAAAAATATTCATTTATATGGTCTTTCTATATCGTTGATTTTCACCTATCGCTGGTTGGTCTGGTTGGTCTGGAACGTAACATCCGCGATATACGGGGGTTAATGTATTCGTATAATGCGAAAAAGGACGTTGAATTGCGCAATGCTGTCACGCTTCGATCAGATTTGCTGAACAAAAGTAAGTTGCCCTCATTTTGTGATTGGATGGTTCGTAGAGGGAGGTTAGTTTGTATCATGAAATAGCCGGGGACCGGGGGGGTCTCTGAATTATCCGGGGTGGGGAGCATTAGGAGCGTCTGTGCCTGAGATCATGCAGTCCGTAAGGTACGTACGTGCAATCCACAGGACAACCCTATTTATATGTGAAGTAAGAAGGTCCGTGCTACAACAGAGAAACAGCGACCAAGAATGGCGCTCGCACTAACTTAAGAATTTTTCCTAATTTCTTTCTGATTTTGTTTGATTTTATCTATACAATGAAGACTAGTTTTGGTGGTGTTTTGTATGGTTTTGGTTATATACCAACTGTGCGGTGGTGCTGCCGTCTTGGCTGATTTAACATGCCCAGTATTATATGAACCGCGGAAACCACGTTCAGTATCCTATATTTACTATAACTTATGTTAACCTATAATTGGATTTTTTCCCTGCCGAAAGTAAGACGTATTGCTTTTTAATTTCTCAGGAATCTATTCCGTGGTCCCTGGTCCTCCCCTGTTCGTCTTGATGGCAAAACCGTAATTATAACAGGGGCCAATACAGGCATTGGGAAGGAAACTGCGAGGGATCTCGCAAAGAGAGGTACGGATTTCAGTGAAAAGTAGGTTTGTAACGTTTCTCTTCTCCAAGATCGCTTGCAGTTATCTTTTCTGTGTATCTTTGTTTTTTCCATTGACCCCTCGTGAACAACACATTCTGGATGGGGGCCAGTATGTTGAATAGAAGCAAGCAGAATGTTCTCATTGTTGAGCCAAATTAGACGGGTAATCCCCCCCCACACACACACATACACACACACACACACCCGAACACCCCCACGGTCAGAGATGTTTCCGTTCCGTTAGCCTGTTGGTAAATTATGAAAGCCAAAGATGACTGTTCTCAGGGTGTATAGTTTAAATTTACTAAAGAATACTGCTCTTTTTGATTGCATATTGTATTGTATTGCTAATATTGATTCTTATAGTTTGAAACAATTCCCCACATTGTCGATTAAAATTTTTATTAAAATATGTATGCTCCTTGTCATGATCTGCCGAGCCGGGACCAGGGAAGCAGGCACAGGACTCAAGCAATCAGGAAACACGGGGTTTAATTGAGAATGAAGAACAGACAAAACATCACAGTGACGTTAGGCTTCAGTGACCAGACTGTGGAAAACATACTTAACACAGACTTAAATACATTGGACTTATGACCACAACAAGAAACAGCTGGTGAACATGAGGAATCCACATGGGGTAGATGAGGGGACATGGCACACGGGACGATCGGACAAGCAAGGCATGACAGAACCCCCCCACCGCAAAAGGCGCAAACTCTGGGCTCGCCTAAGGGCAGCGAGGAATGGGACTGGGGACACGAGACCTGGAAAATAAAAGCAAAACATCAATTGAGCACTGGGAACGAGATAGACACAAAGGCAGTAACAGACAACAACTGACAAATAACGGGGAAAGCAAACAGGCATGTGGCAACAAAAACGGAGACGGGGAACACCAATGGGAGGAATTAAGGGGCCAGGAGTGAATGAAGGTGAAACGGGAGGATGAGGAGCAGACACAAGGGGCGCAAAGGTAAAGGGCAAGGGGGCAAAGAGCAGGGGGAAACGGGGAGCTGGATCGAACCCCAGCAGGTGGGGGCAGAAGCCGCAGGGGCAGCAGGCGACTGTGAGGCCGGAGCTGAAGGGACCCTCGGCGAGAGTGAGGGAGGAGTAGAAGGGGACATTGAAGGGGGTGAGGAGGAAGGCGGAGGGACTGGCGAAGGGGGCAAGGAGGAAGATGAAGGGGACACTGGTGGAGGGGAAGGAGGAACAGCAGCCACTGCCTGCCAAGGTGTAGGCGACCAATGAGTCGGAGACAAGGGACCCGCAGGCGACTGATGAAGCGTTGGAAGCGGGACCGAAGGCGACCCCCGAATCGAAGCCATGGAGACTGCAGAATTCCTGAGGGCTCCCATTCAAGCTCCTCCTCCAACTCCACTAAGGAGGGAGGAGCGGGAGGTCTGGCAATCAGGGACCTCCTCGGGTAGTGGGGCCATGGGAGCAGGGTCCAGGGGATCAGAAGCAGGAACTGGTGGACCAGGAACTTCCAGGGTGGAGCAGGAGGAACAGGTGGAGCTTTAGCCACCGGCACTGGAAACATGGGGGGCATAGCTAGGGCTAGCACCTTGGCAATGGACGCTGCCCGTTTAAGGAACTTGGGGACCCGTGGAATGGCATCCCCAATGGACCTGGCCCCTTTAAGAGCCAGGCACATTCCAAAAAACAGGGTTTTCCTGGCAGCAAAGCGGAGGGCAGACGAGTTTCAGTCATCTGTTTGGGCGGGCGATGGCGACATGCCCGACCACTGCCGGATCCAGAATCGGGAGGACACATAGCAGGGCAGGCGGGCTGGTGGGCTGGTTTAGTCAGTATATTACCTCGTCCACTGTTCTGAGGTATTCTTCCTCTATATGACAAGGCAATTAGTTATAGAGTCCAGTTATTGTGTCAGAATCTGCCGAGCCGGGACTGGGGAAGCAGGGACAAGACTCAAGCAATCGAGAAACACAGGGTTTAACGGAGAACAGGCAGAACAACACAATGACATTAGAATTCAATGTATATTGTCATTTCAACAATATACATGGTACAGTACACAGTGAAATGAGATAACGTTCCCCAGGACCATGGTGCTACATGAAAGGACTGGGACAGTACAAAAGACATGGATTGCACGTATGCCACATAAGACAGCTACTATTTACTCTCTGTATGACAAACCAAGTATCAGATCACAGACAAAGTCCATTTGTAATATGTCAATATGGATTACTGCTTCGTAAAGCTGCTAAAAATGTTTCATTCATTGGGTTTGAGGTAAGTTTGTGTTCTAAGTTGTGATTTGTTTCATGTGAGTGTGGGAACCCCGGCTGTATCTTCATATTGTTGGTGAGTTTGTGACATACTGCCAATCACAGGTGCTCGTGTCATCATGGCCTGTCGAGACATGGAGAAAGGAGAGGCGGCTATGGATGAAATTATACAAGACTCCAGATCTAAAGATATTGTTCTTAGCAAACTGGATCTGTCTGACACCAAGTCTATCAGGGAATTTGCAGTATTAATTAATAAAGGTAAGTCAGCCTTGTTCTTTATCTGTTCCTATAAAAAGGAATACAGGTTTGTTTAGACACAAAGTACCTTGTTTTTGAATGCGAATGGATAAGCCTGCGATCTCCAAGATCTTGGCATTTCCTTTCAACAGCATTCATTTTTGTCAGTGAGAAATAACTCTTCACCAAGAATCTAGAATTTTGTCTTTACCTTTCATTTTCAGAAGAGAAACGGGTCGACGTCATTATCAACAATGCTGGAATTATGATGTGTCCGTATTCCAAGACTACAGATGGTTTTGAGATGCAGTTTGGTGTCAACCACTTAGGTAAGGTTCATAGAAGTAACACAAATGACTCCGCCAAGTTTCTCTTTACATTTATGCTGAATTAAGAAAAGATTTTTTTCAGTATAAGAAATTTCACTGGCTTCAGTTAATCTTAAATATTTAATAATGCAAAAACTGGATTGAACCCATGCTTTTTTTGCAGTGAATGCGCTTTTCTTGGGTTTATTCATTGTAGTTTAAGGTAAACATCTCCATGAGTCTTTTAGTTCATTTGATGGGTGATAAACAGTGTAAGTGAATAGGGAAAATGCTAAACTCCAAAATCATGTGACTGGCTGTTCCATCCAAATCCTCCAGGTCACTTTCTGCTTACCTACCTTCTGATTGATCTGATAAAAAGGTCCGCCCCAGCCAGAATCATCAATGTCTCATCGGTGGCTCACACGTGGGGCCCCATCAGATTGGATGACATCAACCATGAGAAGAGCTATGACTCCAAAAAGGCATACGGACAGAGCAAGCTGGCCAACATCCTCTGTACACGCCTTATGGCTAAGAAATTAGAAGGTAAGTACACATATCAGGAGCCTGCACTGCGAGTGAAATCACAGGCATATTTCACCCTTATTTCAAAAGGTTTAAAGCATGGAATTGCTAACTGTAAATTATAAAAAGACTTAAATGCAAGAGAAACTAGCATAGCAACAGAAAACATGACTGTCGCATAGTGAAGAGTTTTAGATTGAAAAGCACACTTCCATTTTTAATGTGACATATTTGAATTATGAATGAATATCATTGCTACCTTCATCACTATGGGGCATTGAAAGCCTGCAGAACTTAACAGTTGGATGGGCTGACAGTGCTGCGCTCTTAGGCACCGGTGTGACCACTTACGCCCTACACCCTGGAGTGGTGCAGTCGGAACTGTGGAGGCACCTCAGTGCTCCCGCACAGCTGGGCGTGAAGATGATCAAGCCCTTCACGAAGACATCCGTGCAGGGCGCCCAGACCTCCATTTACTGTGCTGTTGCCCCAGAGCTAGAAAAAATAACTGGAGGATACTACAGGTGCAGCTATTTGTGTTTGTTCCGTCCTTTCAATCAACAGTTGGAAACTTCGTTCCAGTGACACAGTGATGGAGTGGTTGGCAGTGGAGTTGTAGCACCAGGGTTTGAGTCTCCGCTATGGCTCTGTGTGTTGTTTGCATACCAGCACAGTCCAAAAACGTTGCTGAATTATCCATAGGTGTGAATGGTGAGTGCCTGGCTTGCAGCGGGCTGGCATCTCACCCGGGGTTATTCCCTGCCTTGCACATGTAGCTTCCAGGACAGACTCCAGACCCCTGTGGCCATGGGGGTTAGAAAATGGTTGGATGCAGGGGTGCCACTAGTAATTACAGACTTCATGGCTCCCTGAGAGCATATCATTTTGGCCCCACAATTTAGATCAAGCCAATTATGTCACCACCCCCCCTTTTTGGGACCCAACCTCTGGGATGGAAGGAAACTTTATTCATTTGGCGCTTAGAGAATGTGCTAGTCTTTGCTCTTCCTCTGCTCTTTAGGGTTATCTTAGTTCATCTGATGTCTGGGTGTAAATCTGTGCTCTACTGCCATGGAAAAGGGTTCCCTAACCCTCCTGTAGAGGGTAGAATGATCATGCTGATTTATGTGTGAATAACAGTCAAGTGGAACATGGTAGCATATCCAAGATATCATACTTCATCTCGAGAACTGCATTGACTCATTCTGATGTAAGGTTTAGTTCTTGTGCTGTCGCTCACTTAGAGTCACACTATGTGTGTGAGAGCTCTACCTTTTAATGTATTTTTCAGGACTATGCCAACATTCTTTGCTCTGTTAACAGTGACTGTGCCCCAGCAAGCTGCTCACAAGCTGCCAGAGATGACGAAATGGCGCAGAAACTCTGGGAACTTAGCTGCCAGATGCTTGGAATAACGTGGGACTGAGTGATGGTGACTGTTTCTCTCTGTCATGTTTTTCTGTTCATGACCCACCTGATAAGTAAAAATCGCTAGCTGAAAAAAAAATTAAACGTTGAATTCCGTAACAGTAATCCCTTGTTAAACTAGTTGTAAAAATCTGAGTATATGTGCCAATTCGTTGAAGATTTTGCTAAATACAGTTTTCGATAAAGTTTGGTATAAAGTGCTCTGGTAGATGTGCTTGCTGTTTGGTCTCTTTATCGCAGGAAACCAATTAAAATGACATGCTGGAAAATTTAAAGTAATGGCCACTGCCTGTAATAGTAATAGTTGGTGTTGTGTGGGCATTTTAGTTAATTCTACAATGACATACATAATTGGCCCATTTTAAGATTGATTTTACAGGCTACATCAGCTGTGTAACCAGTTTTTAGCTCTTCAATGAATCCAAAATCATAACATCCTAAAATAAATTAGCAAAAGCTCAGTTGTAATTATTTGATGTTAAAAACTCCATGGTGATTGTGAAACGGTGCCTCCATTCAATGAGAACTTTTCCTGTATTTGAAGGGCAGTTGAGAAACTGAAACATCAGTATGTGTGGGATGACAGGACTGGGAAACAACAGAAACATTTCCCAAGTGTATCTTTTAAAGCTTAACTGTGTGCTCAGTGCTTTGTCCTAATTAGTCATTCAGCCATGTCCGCTGATCTGCATGTCGTCAAACAGGCCCTATTGTAGCAGTCACGCTCCACATCGCCCATTGCCATTCTGAGTGGGAAAAACTTTTTCGGAGAAATGTTTGGTCGTGTAGTGCACAATTAATTAATTCTTTCTTTCTTTCTTTCTTTCTTTCTTCCTTCCTTCCTTCTCATGTCCTCATCAGTCAATGCAGTCTGCATGGTTTTTTCTTATTATTTTTATATAAGGTGCACCACATTCTGAAGAGCGAATTTCCAGAAAACACTCCACACATGCCCATACCTACCATTGAGAACACCAAGGTCAAGCTCTCAGTATTGTTTCTGCACCTCCAATACCCATGATTCATTACAGGGCACACATAGGAAGGGCCAGCAATTTTAACCTCAGTGTTCTAAAAATCCACAGGATGCATTCTCCAGAAAATTTAACAAAGTTAAAACATTTGTATGCCTGAAGATTGACTTTAGGTTACTGACAATTTCATCTCAAAAACAGCACTGTTGCCTCACACCTCTGGGACCTGGGTTCAAGTCTCTGCCTGGGTTCCATGTGTGTGGAGTTTGCTTGTTCTCCCTGTGTCGTCGTGGGGTTTTCTCTGGGCACTCTGGTTTCCCCCCACAGTCCAAAGACATGCTGAGGCTAATTGGAGTTGTTAAATTGCGCATATGTGTGCCTGTGTGAGTGACTGGTGTGTGGCTGTGCTCTGCGATGGGCTGGCCCCCCGTCCAGGGTTGTTCCCTGCCTCGTGCCCATTGCTTCCGGGATAGGCTCTGGACCCCCTGTAACCCAGTAGGATAAGCAGGTATAGAAAATGGATGGATGGACAGGGAAGCAGATGACATAGTCTAAGGAGAAGACCAAGAAAAAGGTAGAAAATGAAACAAAGTACAATGATCACTGTATTGGGGTTATTGTTCATAATTTCTTGGTTTTTTAAAATGAGTAACTGTATTACAGTATTGGATTTGTACTGCAATGCCTTCAGTAAAATTGGTTATTATAGGAAAGATGTGTGTTCGCATTTGTGCATTTCATCTTTCTGTGTTTATACTGTGTAAGTAACATACATTGCACTGTAATCAACCACTATGCTAGGCCTCACAGAGTAGGATTGTAAGTGTTTTGACTGTCATTATCCACCGACTGCTTGGATGCGACACTCACAGCCGAACGTCAGTTCTGCTTACTTTGCTACCATAAGGTCACCAGGAATATTCTGCATGACACAACCAGGGGTTGCTGAAGATATTGGGCCCCCCAGTAAAGATCAACCCAGTTATTTTCCAAAGTTTTAGGGACCATTGGAAACATCCTAACCCCCCCCCCCATGTTATCCCTGGACACAACTATGGGACTATTTATTACTACAAGATAGTTGATTTTCCTTTGTTTTCCTGCTAAAGTGCATATTTCCCTCAGAACATTTTCAAGTGAACTCAGACATCCAAACTGCAACAATGTAATGCAATTCCTTCATATTGTTAAAAACGATACAGTTGTAAAGTTAAAATAAATAAGTTATAATGGGTGAGTACTTATATCTTCTGGGATTGCGTTTGGATTCTCAGAATCCTACACAGGGTAAGCAAGTTTGGGAAATGGATGGACGGAATAAAAGGAAAAGTATAATAGGTTTAGTAGTAATTATTATTGCCATTGTCTGTTTTCTTAAACTGATTCACAATTAAAATTCATAATCTAAGCGAACTAAACTGATCTGAGGTCAGTATCGAGGAACCGTGCGACTTTCCTCAGCCCAGTGCTTACGTGTTACGAAAAAAGGACTTCCGGTGTTAGAGAGTGACGAGCATGCGCACTGTAAGGAAACGTCATCTTTCCGTTCAAAAGGCGACTTGCTACGTACGTGGCTCTATTCTAGCAAAGTTAGCTGACCAAATCGGTGAGCGTGTTCTCGAAGTATTATAAAGAAGCTCATTTATCCGCAGAGGTAAGGCACTTTACTTTTTGTATATAAAAATATGTAGTGATGTATCTCGCGGTATGCTAGCTGATCTGTGGAGCACCGTAAATTTGCCTGTAAATCCCCGTTTCCCAAGTAGTGATTGTGGCTTGTAGTCTCAGATCGTGGCAGGTGAGATCTAGAATTATTTAAAATTCGGGCCACTTGTAAAGGAGCAACTAAAAATGTGGATCTGTGATTAATAAGGGGAACACTACCGAGCAGGGGACGAATAGCAAACCTTTGGGGGTAGTGTATGTGAGGTGGCTTGGTGTAAGTTAAATGCCCACATCAATGGCACTAAAATGTCATCGCTTACAATGCACCGTACATTTAAGCAGTTTGATTTGTTTGCTGGTGGAGAAGGTTGTTGGGGGTGAGGCACAGTGGATAAGATTTAGTCGTATGGTCAAATGTAGTTAGTAGTGATCTTCGTTTTTAATATTTGATCTTTATTCTGATTCTTTTTTTTTCCCACAGCCAAAGCCTTCGCGATCACCATGGATCAAGTAATGCAGTTTGTAGAACCCAGTCGTCAGTTTGTGAAGGACTCGATAAGGCTGGTGAAGAGATGCACCAAACCAGACAGAAAAGGTACGTCTTCTGGTGTTTGAAAAAACTATGCATTTCATTGTACTCCGGCCCATACTGCCGTACAGACTTCCCCATACTCAGTTTATTAATTTCTTTAGAATTTCAGAAGATCGCCATGGCTACGGCAATTGGGTTTGCCATCATGGGCTTCATTGGCTTCTTTGTCAAGCTGATCCACATTCCCATTAACAACATCATTGTGTAAGTTGGGAACCTCCTCCATTCCAAGTTTCTAGATGTGCATTTAGTTAAAACACTACTGTCTCTTGGTCGAGGGTGTACTTTGATGTCTAATACAGATATTTGTTAAGTTCAGTCACATTGTTTAAATTTGTTTGGAAATTGTTTTGTAGCTTGCTTCCAGTAGTATGTGTGTGTGTGTGTGTGTGTGTATATATATATATATTTCACACAAGGTATTTTACCCCCCCACACACACACACTTTCCTATCATCCTATGCATATATAATCACTGAAAATCTTTGATTTTTGCCTCCCTGGTTTCACAGCAGATCCTTTATGGAGCAGTTTGCTCAAAGCCCCTTACAGTGGCATCAGTGGGCAGATAAAGCTGTAATGTGAAAAGGGAGTCAATTATGGGACAAAATAAGCTATTTCTAGTAGCTGTAAGGAAGTGCAAGTTAAGGTTGGGAATGATAAAGCCTTTTGTGCATCACCGGTTTCCTAGCTTTAACATTATATAAAGTAGGTTCCAGTATGTGCCAGCACTGTTTAAATGAGATTTTATTTTTTTTTCTTCCATCCTCCAGGGGTGGCTGAGGAATCTGAGAAGTGACTGAAAGAAGGTGAATCTCCACATTAAAGCTGGACAGCTGGGATAGGCTAGGGTTTAGTCGTCACTTGTATATGTGTACTTGGCTGTGTAAATAAATGAATTAAAACATTTGCTTTTTAGCGCTGTGTCCTCTGTGTTTACTTTTCAATCTCTATACAATTAGAAGTGACTGTTTACAGCAGAGGTAGGCAGTTTTATCCGGAAAGGGTCTCCGTGTATGTGGGTTTTTGCTGCAACTCCCTAATTCAGGGGTTCCCAATCTTATCCGCAAAGGGCCGCTGTGTATGCGGGTTTTTGCTGCAGCTCCCTAATTGGATTAATCATTAGAGGACTGATTGGCTGAAGAGTCCTCACATCTGGGTTTGAACAGCTGACCTAAAGGTTACCCCAGAACCTGCATGCACACCAGCCCTTTGTGGATAAGATTGGGCACCACTGCCCTAATTGGATTGCTCATTAGAAGACTGATTGGCTGAAGAGTCCCCACACCTGGGTTTGAATAGCTGACCTAAGGATTATCCTAAGAACCTGCATACACACTGGCCCTTTGCGGATAAGAGAGCTGACCCTGGTTTGCCGTGTTAAAATTCACGCATGAAAAAAATGCAAAACCAAATATTTAGCATTCAAATGTGATTATATACATGAATGAAAAACTGTACAATTTAACCAGTAATTTTAAAATGATCTATCACATAAAAACTAGCCAAACTATTCTAACATTCAAATGTACCATGAGTGCTAATTATGATGCATCAGTTTCATCTCGCATTGGCTTCTGGTGAGCTGCAAATTAAGAAAACCTCATTTATTTGGATGCTTTAAAACTTCCAAGCCAAAGTGCTTGGGTGCTTGGAATAATTATAACCCACTACATTTTTGCCAAGGGTTTTTTTTGTCCATCCTACTTGGAGATGTTTAGATGCTTCCCAGATAAATATTTTCTGATAGTATGAACACCGGTACACCTTAGCCTTATGTAATCGTGGCAGATGATGCCAGTGAGGTGTTTGGTATGGGTAGGTCATCCAGCTTCTTCCTCCCAACACGCAGTAAGTGTTACCAAACAATGTAGTCACTGCATCTGCTTGTTGATTCCGGAATCCTGTGTGTGATTATTACTTATAGCGGCGTGAAGACGGAAAGCAAAGATGGTTTGTAACGGAGAATCGAGATTGAAGACTGATAACATGAATCGGGTAAGTTTCCTCATAGCTTCGGGGAAGAGCTCCCTCTGTGGCATGGCTTCTGATTTTCTGCACAGCTGCTCGCCTAAGATTCAAAGCAAAACCAGGCTTCCTTTATCTACACTCCTAGGAATGACAAACTTTGCAAATTCAGTACCTGTATATGATAACTCGATGTGTTGGAAATGAGCCCACAAATCCCTTTGAAATACTGTTTCTTAGCAACTGATGTGTACCCTGTATGGAAAAAAAGAATTGTGGTACACGGCCAATTGGCTGCTCTCCATAAGTATAAACTAACGTCAGGGCACGCTAAAGACTAAATCATTGTTTCTGAATAATCGCAACTATCAATGACTGTTTAGATCCGGGCAGAGGTCCAGTGTACAGGTATTTCAAACATTTGAAACTGCCAACAGATATTTGCTTTTATTTGGTTAAGAAGGTGACAATTTTTAAAAGCAGGACCCCGTAATCCTGGACAGGATAAACACTTAGAAGACGGGTGGGTGCAGGTGCAGTGAAAAGAAGGCGTATGCAGCTCTCTTTGCACTGCTACCAGCTACTCCAGTGATAAGATTTGCACAAACACACAGAAAAATATGCTCGTAGTTTAGTCCTCAACATATCTGAGATTTCCTTACTCTATTAAAAGTTGCACATGCATGGTATTTAGATTTCCTCAGTAACTGGGAATACCAATCTTCAATTTCTCTTACATGAATAAATTAGCATTAATGGTAGATCTGGGAAATCTACAAAAAGCAGAACCTTGTAAGGATTAGGACTGGGAGCCTGGGATCCACAGTATCACTCTTATGATGCATTTTCCTCAGTTAAAAGGTGTAAAATAATGGTGCAAGTTTGCTTCAGAGTAAATTAATCTGATTACAGACTTAGCTTTGTCAACAATGACCCCTAGTGACTGCATTTGTCACTACAAAAAACCTATTCACTGTTGGCCACTTAGACTTCTACTGTAGTCCTGTGCATCTGTTGTTAAAAGCTTAGACTATGTTTTGGAAAATAACAACATCCTAATATGGAATAGGGGTACATTCATTTATTAGGTGTAGAAAGAAATTTCAGGCACTGTGAATAAATGAGCTTGTGTGATCAATTTAGAGACCACTGCGATAAGTAATGTTCTACGTGTTTTCTGCAAATTCACACAAATATAAAACAGTGTGGTGTTTCTTTGAACATTTATGCTTTAAAAATATATCAGTTGAGCTTGGCAAATGGTTTCTATCATTTTAGGTCAATATGTTACAGTATTTAAGCTATAAATAAATAACAAAAGATAAAAATCCATGCCACTTGGAATATACTTGATTCATTTAAACCTATATAATAATATTTGCCATGTTGCCCAACAGGGGCGATATAGCAGCACAAGTGGTCATTTGTCTGTCAGTTTAACAGAGCTTCCCACTTTGGTCAGCTGGCTGGAGTGAGATTACATCCCTGCTCTGATTGCACACAGTTATATGTTTGGAACAGTTTTATTGCCTTGTAAATATTCTGTAGGCTTGCAAACAGTTCCCAAGCTATTGATGTAGCTAATTTTAACTTCATAATGTAATAATATAGATATGCCGTAAGATTTCTTGCGTGAGCGTTACGCCAGATGCGTGAGAGTTGGCAGCCCTGGTTTAATGATTCTTGTGTTCTCATGTGGCTACAAGCGCAAACAGTTAATGGCCTCAGCAAGGCTGATTTCAATGATTTATTCAAATGATGTTTTTGTAAGTAGCTCTTGTGGTTGATAGGGATGACTCCGTGGTGCTATTTCTAACAAGCGTGCATTTTCCCTGCTCGTTAATGGAAGACTGCTAGTAGGCAATATGTGAGTTTAATGGTCCTCACCGTCTACCTCACTGCGCTCTCTGCTGCAGATAATTTGAGACCGTCCCACTGTTTGTCTACCACTGGTGATTTATATTGCACTTTACTGAAAAATAAGTGTAATTTTGGTGACAACCACGACAGCAGAAAAAATACGTGGAACGTGAGAATACACACACACAAACGGACACGTGATTTCCACAAAGGTTCAGCTGGACGTCCCTTTCCAGATTTACCTTGGGCTTTTTTTTTTTTAAAGAAAGATTGGCATCGGAACTAAGATGCGAATTATAGGACCTAAAGACGCCCATATGCTACTCGTGACGAAAGATTTTGGTGTTTCCCTTTGTGCACATCCACACATACACTGAACACTGCAGGTTTTACTTGGTACTTCTTCATTAACAGTCCCCCTCCCAAGATCTACGATATATGTCCTGGTAGCAAATCTGCAAATTACCGCGCCTCGGTAACTGATAGCAGTGGCAATGTTTGGATGTTATAATTGTGCTGTCATGCCCAGGGCTGCTGGCTTAAGTACTCGATATTTACAGAACAAATGAGTTTGTGGCCCTTGAGGTTTGAGAAAAGACTTTGCAAGGAGGCAGGGTCCCCGATGTCAATATTTTGACCAAACAGTGCCTCTCCTTTTCTCTCTTAGTCAGCGCTGGGGATCTGCGGCATTCCTACAGCAGTGTACGAGGGAGGGAGGTTATGAGTCAGGTGTGACAAAGTGAAACTAATCCGACCTTGAGACAACTTGTGCCATCTGTTCAGTTGGGTCTCCCTCACTTGGGAGAGGGATGGATTGCTTTGTCATAGACGGGACATAATGGATGCACACGGAGGCAGTCAGAATGGGTTTTATGTAGATTTTAGGCAGCACCGCGAGCGTTTACACCCAGTGCACTTACCAGACAAAGAAAAATTAATATAAACGCACATTAAACGCGGCTCTGTTTATTCCCCGGCTTCTCTTAAAGCAAATGATTTACTAAATGTTCCAGTATGTTGTAAAAAAATGTCGTTAACATTCAGATCAGTGCTTGGTTAGAAATTACTGAACGAAACGGTAAAATAAAGGAGGCAAGTGAAAATTAATGGCTTTAAGTCTAGTCTGTGCTGACTGGGTCTTAGTCACAGATCGTGATATGCAGGACAGGGCTTGGGATTCACGCCCACCTGCACATAAGAGAAATAGTGCTTCTGAAAACAATAAGTGAATGTTTTCGTAGCCTATCTCTTATTCCCGGTTATTCCCCACTTGTAGGCTATCCCAATGTCTGTACGATAAAACATTCTTCGAAGATGGAAAAACATTATTTTTTTTCTTACACCATAAACATGAGATTGCTTAATGTAAATAAAACTATTCAGTACCTTCACAGGACATCTCTCAAACTTCATATGAATTTTTGGTTCCCAAATATAGTGAGTAGTCAGTAGAGCAACATAATTTAAACAAACGCAAACGTGTCTCATTGCCGGTATCGGCGTCTGCTTGGTGCAACGCAGCCGGGCTGCGCAAATGACTGTAGAAGATTGCGGACCTATTTTGCTCAGCAAGGGAGGCGGAGACTCTGGGTGAAAGCGAAGCGACAGACATAAGGGGCGCAACCGCAATCAGAGGGGGATTTAATCTCACAAACGCTTACCTGTCATTACTAACGGAGAATAATACTGTCATTCAAGGCTGAGGAAAACAAACGCCTGGCATTGTTTAAGAGACACTCTTTAAATGACACATTAATAGACCGATTTAAAGGTTGAGCTACATAATACACATTTTATGCGTTTATGTATAATGACTGCATTCGTTGTCATATATTTCTGTCATACATTATATGGGAATATTTTAGGGTAGGCTATTAGGATTCTCAGCTCAATATAAGTTTTTTTTTTTAAGTTTAGGCCCATGTGACAGTTAAAACTGAAGTCTGAAATCTGCTGATTCATGCTTGCATTATTGCTACAGCGAACATAATGTGAAATAGCTTTTAGTCCCATTTGACTTACTGTCATCTCACTGAACAGTTGTTTTTTAAGAGTGCAGCGTTTTCTGGCATAAAAACAGTGTGCCCCTTTCCTGCAATGCAAAGGCCTTTTCCTACATGCAATCACTTTTATATGCAAATGCACATTTATTGAAATGTTTCATTAAAAATATTACAAAAATGTAATCACTCTACAATCTACAGGGATTTGGGAGGGGGGGATCACAATGATATGCATGAACTCCAAATGAATTTTTCCTCACACCTTGCAGACAATATTGACCTTTTGAATCCATGGACCCCTGATCTCAGCTTAAGAATCAATGACTGAATGAAGCAAAAATACATTGTGTGGGGGAACTTCTGGAGAGATTTTTAAAAATCCAGTGAGTAGTTTTTTTTTTTTTTTTTTTACACCATTATTAAGCATGGTGAACAAAGAATATAACAGAGAAGCCGGTACATAATGGAGAGCTTTCAGAGTACCCAGAGCCCAGAGACTCGTTTTCAGTCACCTAGAAACTGGAGTGTGTCTATTGATCTTTGAGGTTTGTCTCAAATGCAGCGATGTCGCAATGCATGCAGCAAAATACGCCAAACAATTGTCAGCATCAACCATGCTCGATTCAGGTTAAAACAGCTAGATTTCAAAATTCATGTTAAATCTGCCATGTCTATCTTGGAAGAGAGTGGGCTGTGTTTCTTGACCTGATGTAGCAGTGATGGGTCACAATGAAGTGATTGGCACTGATTGGACGATTGTTTGGTCAAAGCTGAGCAGTATTTTGTATTGTAAGCATTACTTGCTACGCCGTTCCGGCTGCATGCTCATGATCATCTCCTCTTTGTTATTATTATGTTCTGATGTCATCTAATGCTAATGAGGTTGCAGCAGTTCACAGCTGCGATGGACCAGACGATGCCATCAGTTAAGGCCTGCATGATAGAGACAGTAATGTCTTCTAGGCATGGTCTCTGCTAGATACCCTTAGCACATGGCATGAGCAGTTGCATTCGACTGTGGCTCCATTTCATCTGTTTATTTGTTTGTTTGTTTATGTATCTATTTGAAAGCCGTTACTTCTGTTCATACCCAGCCGTTGGTAGGTCTGGTATAGATCTAGGGGGATGGCAAGGAGATTTGGGATGGTGCGGAATATTTGAATGAAGCTGAAGGCTGTTGAGATCCTTCTAGGCTAGCCTTGGGGCATTTTTTCAATGGAAGGGACCAGTCAGGCTGTTCGGGGATTTGTTGACTTCGACGTTGTTTGGCAGCCCTGTATTTTTACGGGCCGTGGGAGCTGGACCTTGTAGGAACATGATCAGCAGGATACAATCTTGGAAATGCCAGGAAATACAGGAGAAACTGCAAGGCACCTCCTCATTTGTCTTGGAGGAGATGCACAGTGATCTTTGATGTCTCATATTCTTACTGAATTGTAAGTAGTGGGAATATAAATAAGGACACTGACTTTTTTTGAATGTGCATTTGAGGTTTTACAGTAACATTTACAGAACTTACCTTGAAATTTTTACAATATTTTACACTATTTTTACAATACGTACCTTTTGGAAGATTAGTGTACAGTTATTTAACAGCGATAGGATTGTTTGGCAGTGGAAAAATCTTTCTACTGTTTGAATTATTAATACATTTTAAATAAGAACAAATATTTGCAAATCCTGAAAGGTATGAACACTAACAGTAATGTGCTGCGTATTGGATTAAAATAACCATGAAAGCGCGCCCCCTTGTGGCCACACGGTCCATAGCTTTTTAGCTTCTGTGCACGGAGAAACAGCCTTATTCCATAGAATTGCTTCAAGTGCATATAAGATATCAGTCTCACGTGTCAACTTGTCTTGCACATGTCTGCTTGTCGTGACAGTTACAGAGGAGTCAAGGTGCTGTTCTTAATATTTGACATAAACGGTAATAATACTGCTTGCTAACAGATCGGGAGCAACGATCTAATTTCCACCATGAGAGTCGTGGTGGATCATGCTAAGCAGGTCGGAGTAGACCTCTTTTACTAAAACTACTTTTACTTCAGATCCCTAGACGTTCCCGAACCCTGGAGCATCTTGTATTCACCCTCCTTCCTTTCAGTCATTACCCACAGCCCCTGACCATAGGAAAGTTCGAGGACATCGAACTACTGGGAAAAGTGAGTCTTGTCTTCCAACTTGATTTCTTTTTCACCACCGCAGACCTCAAGTGCTCTCAACTGCAACCACCAATCTGCCTGTCAGTCTGTCTCCTTAAACTAAGGTATGAATCTCTCCATAAACTGAAAGCAGTACTTTCTTATTTACCAAGATACTACCATGTGAATGGCAATTATAATTCCAGATAGTATTGTATGTGGAATATACGTTTCATTCAAAACATTCCTTTGGAATCTTTGTCTTGCCCAGGTCTTGAATTAAAATATCCAGATGTATTCAATTAACTGCATGGCAAAATTGTGAATGCTGTACAACAGGCCTGTCAAATGAAAATGGAAACCATGGAGCAAGGCTATATTCTGTAGTGGGAAAGATGGCTCGCATGGATTACTTTGCTTACTGGCTGTTTTGTTAGTTGGCAACGCGATTCTTCTCAAAGCGGAGGGATTTGATGTTGCCAATGATGAAACTCTGTGCCGCAATGTGAATCTACAAATCTCATATTTATTGTTTATCACCAAAATTCCCAAAATTTCTACAGCAAGTGTACAACACAACCTACAATGTACTCTGGTGATTATATTTCCAAGTACAGCTCTGGAAAAAATTAAGAGATCACAGCAACATTTTTATTTTTATTTTTTATTTTTTTGCAAACTGCAACCTGGTTCTTCCCTGCTTCACATTAATGAAGGGCTTCTTCCTTGCTTTATGGGACTTATGGGAAGCCTGTTACAGACTGTCCTAGCAGTGCACTTCACACCTGCACTTAATGTTTCCCTATTTTGAAGGTCACTTGATGTCATCCTATGATTCATGAGAAACTGATGGATAAGTTGACTGTCATCTCTGGCATCAGATTGTCGCTTCCACCCTTTACCCAGCTGGTTTCTGGTCGTTCCCAGTGTCTCCTGCTTCACCTTGATCTTGTGTACTGCTGTCTTAGAAACTATGAACCCAGACTTAACCTTTTGCTCAGCATAGCCTTCTGCCAGCAGAACCTGGATTAAACTAGGATTCAAAAATGCCGATTAAAAAAAAAAAAACTGAAATGGTCTCAATTTTTTTTCCAGAGCCAAATATAATCCCGAAGCAATTTCTTTTTATTAAGTGACCCACATTATAATGTTTGTCAGAAGTAAGAAAAAAACAAATAGCTCAAATTTGTGTCTGTCTGCGCTTTCTCTTACTGGTGGTGTACAATCATCTCCGCAGGGTCATATTTCATATTTCAGAATTTATTAAATACAACTTGATTGAAATATATCAGTCATTCAACAACTGATTAACAACTTTTACTTCAAGCTGATTTTAATTTGTACCCTGATTGCTCCACCAGCCTCTGAGAAGTGTGAGGGACATGCTTCATAAGGAGATTGCCTGCTGCAGAGAGCTCGTTATGGGAAATCATGCTTTATTGTTATTTGGCTGAAATGTCCTTTCAAATCAGTCTTTAAAGGGAGAGAGTCTGATGATCCAGCAGGCTATAGCACGCTAACATGCTAATAATATTGCTCCCATTATGAATAACCAGTCTGACCCATTGTGTGGACGTCACTCTGGAGTAAAACATGGCAAAAGCTGGCTGACAAATATTTTTGATGACCCGTGTAATCAAGGGTGTCTTTAGGGCTGTTTTAGGGTGGCTGCAGTCCTACTAAAATGTTCCGTAGTCCCAGTCCCTGCCACGTAACACATAAGCTAAACATGAAAATTGCACAGGAACTTTTTCCCCCCTGCATGTATTTTCAAAAAAGTGGAAAAATGAAATCTAACAAGCCTATTACAGCTTCCGTAATAAGAATAAATAGCCCTGGCTGACCTGACGAAGGTAGTAGAGAGAATAATTGCCCAGGCCTGCTCTAGAGAATGTAGAGTAGCGTATCTGTATAAGTATCTGAGCAGATCAAACGCAGAGGTCTCTGGTTGTGTTTCTGAGTTCAAGATACATGTATCAAGTGCCTTTTTGACATTGTGAAAGTATAAAAAGCTACTCAAGTGCAACTGTTTTTAAAAAAGATTCTGCCAGATCTTAAAACAAAGACTGGCATTAAAATATTTGTGTATTTTGTGTTAAAACATTTGTATTTTGGCATAGAAAATTGTTTCCAGTTAGGCTAGCGATGCATAAACAGAAAAGAGTGTTTATTCAGTTTGTGAAAACTGAGCTTTGCAGATGGACATACGGATAAAAAGCACAATGAAATAAATCGCAGCGCAGTAGCAATTTTGAGCAATTCGGACATGCAAGTTGTTATTATTTCAGGCACAGCCCTGCGAAATCCCTTTAAAATAATGTACAGATGAGCCGTTTTTTATTATTGTGCTGCAAGTTTAATGTTTCTTTACTACATTTATTGCACCCACACACTAAACAATGACACACAATAAACAGATATTACCTACTTAATGTATTTTTAATGTATTTAATGGCTGCAAAGGTAAACGATGCGGATATAAGTTCTTTCTGCTAAACACAATCCCCCCTGAAAAAAGGTAGGCTTTTATATTGATCTCATAATTTTACAGCTTCAAGACAGATATTGCTAATGTTCACCTTGTCCTATTAGAACATTAACAATGAAATACATTGTTTAACTGAAAAAAAGTCACGGGATTTTAATTCTCTTGTGGGATTACGAGACCATGGGGGCCTAGAGGTCACTCGAAAGTTGTGTGTGGCGCTCCTGATGTCTTTGGAAGAGGATGAAGGCTCAGGTCCTGGTGCCCTTTGTCTTACTGTACGGCTGCGAGACATGGATGCTATCCGGTGACCTGAGACAAAGACTGGGCTCCGTCGGTTTTGTGTCTCTCTAGAGAATCCTTGGGTTCCGCTGGCTTGACTTTGTGTGGACCTGCATTGTGAGGGATCGCCATTTACGGCACTGTGGTCATGGGGTTCGATTCCCGCTTGCAGAATCCTCATTGGCTGAGGGGACATCCACGTAACACCAGGCTGTGGCAGATAAACGGCCGTGTCCAGAGAGTGGGACTGGGCCGCATGTCCATCCGGGATCCCAAGGTGTATCGTTGTGTGGTGGGTCTGGAACCAGTGCATGCTCCCAGACATGGCCTGACATTTGACTGTCAATGCTTTTCTACAAAATTAAATATGTATAATAATACCGATTAACCTAAAAATATTCATTTTAATGTGGGGGGGGGGGGGGTGAAACATTTATCCTCCAACAACCACCCATCTTATTAC
>JAODUD010000033.1:13550721-13561688 GCA_026784285.1 Stomatorhinus walkeri | reverse complement strand
GTTTGCATATGTGCCCCCCACTTGTTAAGGGACCAAAAGTAATGGGACAATTGGCTTCTCAGCTGTTCCATGGCCAGTTGTGTGTTATTCCCTCATTATCCCAATTACAATGAGCGGATAAAAGGTCCAGAGTTCATTTCAAGTGTGCTATTTGCATTTGGAATCTGTTGCTGTCAACTGTCAAGATGTATATTTATTCCCAATATTTATGGACCTGACTGTATGTAAGCAACATAAGGTTATATTTAGTAAACCGTACCAAATGCATGTTGTAAGTTTTTAATGATTTTCCTCAATTTTTAAAACAAATTAAATACTTTAATTTAAAGCACACATTAGTGGACAAAATTGTGGAAACGCCTAGCATTTTTGGCATTACATTTTTAAAATTACATAGAAGTTGGCAGCAATGTTTATAAATAGTCGAAGAATGTGAGAAATATCATACATTGGATGATTGAGTAAATACCTGTAGTGACTGGTGTATATATTTCCTGGTAAAATGTACAAGAATAAGTAGATATAAAATATGAAAGTGCTAAGGCTTGTAACCTTCTGAAAGACCCACCAATCACCGGGGATGTCGTGGGGCACGGAGTTGTGTGGAACATAAATTAGTATATTGCACAGGACAGTGCTTAGTGTTTGTCTTTGAGACTGCAGCCCTGCAAATTTAAAAGACATTTTTAGAAAAACCAAATTTACAACAAAATTTGTCGATATAATTTGAAATAATGATAAAAAAACAGCAAAACGCTGTAGTAAGGTCAGAATGTCTGTCTGTCTGCATATTATTTGTGAAATAGCTATATTAAATCTAGCAATAAAGCAATAGCTATATTAAATCTAGTTTTACATTATTTACTTTTGAAATATTTAAAATTACCCCTGATCCTAATGTAAAACACACATCTCATTAGCTAAGATTGATTTATGCATGCACATATTTTCTACATTCGACTTACTGAAGTTAAGATCAGTTTCTGAATTATGCATGCGCACAGTATAGCAGCCTGGAGTTACTCCAGTTCTTGCACTGAAACTGATGCCACTCCACATCAATACCATTCACATTTGATGATAATTAGCATCACATTTTGTTCTTTCATTCATCCTTCATCATCTTCATGGTGTCCAAAAAATCTTTTATTTAAACGAAGAATAGTTTTTTTTCCTTGACCATTAGCTATTTCCAGCACATGAATAACGTATTCATAATGACAAATAAAGACGTACCCTTACCATTCAGCTTCATACCATACATCATACATCCATCCATTTTCTGAAACCACTTGTCCTATTCAAGGTCATGGGGGTCTGCAGCCAATCCTGAAGGCCATGGGCTGAAGGCAGGGACCAACCCAGAGCAGCCACCTACCCATCGCAGACTGTATATCCACATTGTGCATATTTTTTGTTTTATATTCTATCGTCTATCTTTTTATTTTATAACGTGTACCACTGTTGGGATAGTACAATGACAGAAAGATTCTATCTCACAGATTTTGCAGATACACATTTTTTTCTAAAAAGGAGGGAAAACCTGCCGACTTGGGAAACGGCACCACAAAGGGTGTTTTGAGGCTCGACCAGTGATTGGAAGGTTGCTGGTTCGAATCCCTAACCCTCATTGTTTCAGGAAGCGGCTGTCCCTGCTTTCTTAATTGTCGCTTTGGTAGAAGCATATGCTAGATGAATGGAATGGATGTGTGTGACAGACTGGAAGCTTGCTGAGCGTCACTTTTCAGGGGGCTCACGGGGAAAGGGGTGCAGGTGCAGCAACAAAGTTTGCCCTGTTGGCTCTGATTTTAAAAAGAGGAAAAACTACCCATTTGCTGGGGAAAGAGAACGAAAGAACCAAAAAGCGACACGACAGGTGGTGTACCCAGAACATTCTGTAATATGGCCGTGCACATCAGTTTTCCATATAAAGTTTACCGCAGAACCGAAGCACTCGCCCATAGAAATGTATGCAGAAAAACACAGACACTATTAATCAAGATGGAGGAGAATGGTCACCTGACTCGCATCATTTGATGGATGCCCTGCCCTCCTCACAAATTAGTTATGTTTTAGAATTTTTAGTATGTCGCAAATGAATGGTACTTTATCTCAGAATCCCTGGAAGGACTGTAGCAGCTGTCATCCAAATGATACCCCCCCCCCTTTTTGGGACAAAATAGCTTAAAGGAGGGGATGGAGGTGGTGTATAGAATCAGACAGGAACCATGGGATATGCGCATACGCCTTTCCAAAATGTCCTTTAATAGCCGAGTTTTAAAATTTCCCCTCGCACACCAGAAACTGAAATATGGTCCAAAGAGATAGCAAATGAAATGACCTGTTTTCACTTCTCGCATGAATACATTTTGTTAGAAAAAACCCATTAAAGCCATTTTACCGTTTCAAAATGTTGTAATAATTCACGCTGCATTATTTGTAGTTACCCTCTGTAGCTAGTTTATTGGATACACCTGCTTGTTAGCGTACACAGCCTGCTTCTCCAAAAACTGAATTATATGTCTGCTTCTGAATACAAGCAGCACACAGACAGGGTCAAGAGGTTCTTTTGCTGTTCGGCTAAGCACTAGCATGGCTAAGATTTGTGTGACGTAAGTGATTCTGAACGTGGTGTGACTGTCGGTGCCAGACGTGGTGCATCTGTGCCTTCCTGGGATTTTCACAAACTGCGTTGTCTAGATTTTGTGTGTAACAGTGTGATGAACAATAAATATTGTCTGGGCCAGTTATGTGGCTGAAAATGCCTTGTTAATGAGAGAGCTAAGAGGGGAATGGCCAGACTTGTTAAAGCTGTCAGGAAGGCTACAAGCGCAAAATTAACTAAATTAACAGGGTGTGCAGGGAAAGGCATCTCTAAAAGTTCCTCAACAGCCCTTAAAATGGTTAGGGAGACAAAAGGGATCCTACCCTGTGCTACATAGAGATGTCACTTCAGTGTATATTCATAGATATAATGTAATGTTTCCCAATGCAGTCCTCGAGGACCCACAGATGGTGCACGTTTTTGGATGGAAGGAAGCAAAAATGTGTACTGTCTGGCAGGGAGCTAGGAGGGAGCAAAAACGGGGACTGACTGTGGGTTCCCGAAGATCGGATCAGGAAAGAGTGATATATATATATATATATCAATAACAAACATTATATGATTGTGAGACACTGGATGTTCTATGAATGCATTATGAAGGTGCAGTTGATGTAAAGTGTTACCATTTATTAATTCCCAAAAAACATTAAAATTCCACAAAACAGATTTCAGTTGCAGGCAAGCTTTACCTGAGCGTCCTCGTGGTGTGACAAGTAGGAAAAAGATTGTGATATAAATTCACTTGCTCTGTAATTTAAATGCACAAACCATAAGGCCTCAATAACTGTTTCATTGCCTCTGCTCTCTTTCCTTCTCTCTCCCTCTCTCGCTCTACACATGCACACAAACACGAAACAAACTTACTTTAAACCATTAAAATGTAACCGCTGCCCCCCCCCCCCCCACCACACCCATCCCCAAAAACATCCGCAGACAGACATTACTAATTATAATTAGATAATCTTGAGGAGAATAAACAAAGCAGGCCCTTATGATTACTTTACTCTTTGGAGACTCTAAGGCTCAATACTTATAGAAGACTCTAAGGGATTTAACTGGGAACATATTTGAAACATAACAAAGGGAAATGAGTGTTTCCCAGTAGTTTAGTTGAGGCACAGAAACAATAGAATCAAACATTTTCAATTATTCTTGGTTTGCATTGATTTTGTCTTTGCATGCAGTTGTATATAATGCATAATTCTGAAATAGAAATGGCTGTGCTCTCCTGTGAATCTAACTAAACAGGAGAAGTGAAGCTTAAGTACTTCTGAAGAATCTGACGAAGTGAGGGAATGAATTCAAATACTTCGACAAGATCACGAGACTGATTAAAATGAAGTGTCTCCATTTCTATGCTCGTCGTCGTTACTCTGTACTCTTAAGGACCTGGGTATGGATCACTTTTCCAGCTTGCACACAGAATCATGGTTTCGTGTTACAGTATAACTTTTACATTATTAACAGAGTGAGAAAGGAAATGCTGCTGAAACTCAACATATCTGGAAGAGGATAGCATGTTTTTTGATGAAAAACTTTGCATTATCCATTATATTTTCAGAAAGCGTTAATACTACCTTTATGTTCATTGAATGCTCTTAGTGTCTTTTCATTGCGTAGTACCTTAAATTTCTTGCTATGATTGAAATTCACTATTTAGCTCTTGCTCTGATACAATTTAGATTTAGCATTCACTGGAAATTCAGATTAGCTGCACTTATGACTAGTTGACTCCTTGACAGCTGTGTGCTTCTCATGCATTATTTGCCTCATTTATATGTCTTTTTGGACAAAGGAATCTGCTAAATACATGTAAATAATGGCCAAATGGCATTGCACCTGACCCCCACAATCTCTCAAACGCCATCCCCAGACCTGGATCGAAGGGTAGGTGCTACTAAGCTTACTCTGCGCCTGGTAACACTGTGAGTCTTCCAGTCGGCAGTTTTCCCAGCACTGTGGAGGTCCGTGGCAGTGAAGCGGGGGTTAAGTTGTAAGCCGCGGCTCGCGGTTAACCAGCCAGCTGACGTCCCTGTTCTCACCTATTGCCGTGAGCTGTGGGTAATGACCGAAGGAACAGGGATATAAGCGCAGGTGGCTGAAATGAGATTTCTCCATAGGGTTGCTGAACTCACTCTCCGTGACAGGGTGAGGAGTTTAGAGATCGGGGGCACTTTGAAATAGAGCCGCTGTTCCTTTGGATTGAGAGGAGTCAGCTGTGGTGGTTCAAGCATCTAATATGGAAGTTATTTGGTCAACTCTCCAGGGAGCTGTTTGGGGGCACGTCCCACTGAGGGCGAGGGGGGGGGGGGACCCAGAACAGACCCAGATCAGGCTGAAGGGATTATATTTTCCCCTGGCTTGGCAATGTCTATGGATCCCCCAGAATAAGATGGAGCCTGTGGCCGTGAAAATGAGGTCTGTTGTGATCTCCGCAGGATGCTGCTACCATGACCCTAACCAGCAGAAGCAGAAATATGGCATGAAGATGATGCGTACCTCCAGCATAATACTGTACGTAAACTCTATTGCTACCACCTAATCAGCTAAATAATCGTCTTCCATTCACCAGGAACAGATCATATTTACAAATGAATTGTAAAGCAAAACTTTGTTTGGATACTCTTAAATCATCAATGTCGCTCGCAGATGGCATAATCTCTGTATACATATCTTAAAGTATTGTATTACGTGTATATAATATAGAGTATTAGCTGCAAAGCCTCAATTCTATTGCCGCTATAGAAATATGTATGAATAAGCAATTAGTATTACTTGAAGACGACATTTTGAGGTTTGTGTAAAAAATGTATTTTGCAAATATTAAAATAAGAATAAGTCCTTATGGCAGAATTTAGCCATGTAAGAGATGCTTTGTGTGTTTTTATCTTGATATCTGGGGCCTGTATCATGAAGCGAGATTTTGGTCGTTAGCTAGATAACTTGTCAGATTTAAGGGACCGCAGTTTAAATGGACTTTATCTCCGTTAATTTACATTAAGCCCAAACTACCTGAAATCTGACAAGTTACCTTCATAACACTAATGTGCAAAAACAGCACCCAGATGGGAGGAAACGCTGGGAAAATCCTGCTTGTTTTCAGTGTTAGTCACGTAAACTTCATTGAAATCACTCAAAGTACGTGGTAATTCTAACTTTTGGAGGATTTCAAAATGACATGCTTCCCCTTTACTCAACCAATGTGACATTGCTAATGCTAGTGTGTTTCTATTTGGAAGAACTCAAACACCAACGGACATCCTCTGATATGTGATAATTGAGTTTGCTTTATTTTGTCTAAATTAATAAAACTGACCAGCCTTCCCGTTTTCACACTTGCGGCTTCTGCACTCATTAAATTATTTTAGCCGGGTTTTCCTTTAATCAACCAATGTGACAATGTTTAACAAAAGGACGTTGATGGTTTTCACTTCATCACAAATGCAAACCCCAACAAGCAATGAGATATTCCCCACATTCCACTCAAACCCCCAAAGACCAGCGAATTCTTAATTATGCGGCTGATTAATTATGCATGTAATTATCCATAGCTTATCCGGAGGACCTGTCGCTACATATTTTTGCCTCATTATACTATGTGTAACTATACGCCAGGTGTAATTATGTAAATAAATACCATGTCATAGATTGTGAAGTTATAAGTAAGCAGAATTCATGGGAGTCTCTGTTGTATTTCACTACGGAAATCTTGCAAAGTGTCTAGAATTCTCTAAAAATTGACATTGTTGCCTCTTCATTTGCAAATGCCCAAAAGAATCTTTATGACTGCTGGAAAGTTTGCCAAAAGAACGTAATGAGAATCCATCTTTCCTTAAGCTTTATATTCATTTATTCAATCCAACATTAGTGAGCAGGCATGTGAAGACAAGATTTTATATTCATTTTCTGCCTCATGGTGTAATATGACCTTCCTCATGGCATTAGGGATTTGAAAATTTATTTCATTACTTAAAAAAATGCTTTATTACATTTATTCTGGTTTATTCTGTACAGTTTGATTCAGTCATAATGTTTGTGCCATAAAAAAAACTTTGTCCTAAAAACAAATGCTGAAATATAGCTAGCTACATCTAGCTACGCAAGAAATAGATAAATAAAAGTATATAGTTTACTAAAGCACTAACATACGATTCTAAATTTATACTTCAACTTCATTCATTTTATATGTGCTCATTAGTAGTAATTGCTACTATATTTTTGGCTTATGTGTGGTTTTTGCAATAATGTTTTTTCAGTGGTATGGGAAAGTACATCTGGTTTGCTTAAAATTTGACTTCTGTAAGGGTTTGTAGAACGGAATACATATGTCAATCGAGGATTACCTGTATATCTATAAAAGAGAAAGTGAACAATGCAAATAATCAGTTATTTATGTCAGGATATCACACCATAATATATGACACAGAAATCTGACATAGACATTTCATTCAAAATAATATGAATAATGTAGCTGTATTTTAGTAAAAATGCCAAAAATGAGGGGGCAGACAGGAATGGGAAAGGGGACAGCTGAAAGTGTGACTAAAGACTGAAGGCTGAAGAGCAGACCTAGCGGTACATGCCAGGACCAAGAGGTTAGCAGGGCAGGTTGGATGTCTGCCTTCTGTGGCAGAACGGCGTTATTCACGACAACTGTTGTGACTTTGCTGATGGGTGTTACCATTTCACCATACAGGGTACAGGAGAGAAATCGGAGTCGCTAGTGACGTCCCCTTAAATCTGACGGCGACGTGCATTTTTTATATCACATCTGCCATAGCAGTGCCTCTTGAAAATTTGGGGACATTATGCTCTGTGGTTGCGTGCGTCTTGTGATCAAAGGGAGCCATTTTGACAGAGTCATCGTTGAGTAGAAGTTGTGTGCATGATTAAATTCTCATTCACAAACACTAAGCAACAGTAAAAATATAATATGTGACATTAGAACCTGAGGAGAATCAAGCACACGGCATAAAGGGGCGGGGAAGTCATGCCCTGCTGTGTTGTGATGAGCGTGTTGTGTGGTGTCATTTGTTAGGACTTCGTTATGCATTGTAACGCACATCGACATACAGCACACACTCTGATTTGATGGGAGGCATTTTACAAAAAGCATTGACAAAACCCCATGTGCTTTATGTCGGCATGGTGAATTGAAAAAAAAATAGCCTTGACTTCAAGAGCGGACATTATAAATTGATTGAAATGATAACAGCATCACTACCCTTGCAATCAATGGCCGGTTGAAAAACACTGGCCAACTGGCATGCTCACAATAATGATAAACAGATGGCATGGAATACAATGAAAAAATAAGCACCACTTCAGCCCAGAAGAAGTTCAGCCATATGAGAATCACAGCATGGAATGCCCATACAGAACTGGAAATGGGTCCCCAAAACGACATCATTCGCGACGTCTATGAAATACATTCATCAAAATAACATTCGTTATTTACCTTTTGTACATCAATACACAGGAAATCTTACTTGCAACATCCCCATCAATAACATGTTACTGAAGCAGACCACACAAAGGCGCAGTATACATGGAATAATAAAATCTAAGTACGGCGTGCAGTACTGCCCTGTCCAGCAAGTTGTACTATGCATTTATGAATAGAATTATTGCTCTTTATTGATTGAATGAATGAATGAATGAATGGCAGATGGGTAAAAACATGTTCTTAAGTGGGGTGGTGACAGCCCTCACTGCTTAATCACCTGAAAGTCTAGAAAATAAACTTATTCCAATTACTGATCTATGCTGAAAGACTTAAATATCTTTCTTTCCCGCTCCTTTACAAGTGCCTGTTTTTCGCTTGGGATTTTTCAGTAATTGCCCTCGGTCGTCCTCTTCGGCTGCTCTGGGGGCAGTTACAGCATATCAGCTTCACACCCTTGCTTTCCAAAAGCTATTCCCATGCTACCATGGTGTCAAGTTGCAAAAACTGGTGACAAAATGAGTCAGACCTCATTAGAGGAGCAATGGATCTAATGATGAAGGCAAATCAAATAACAGAAATGTACATTTAAGTATAGCATAAGTACTGATTCCGGAGTTCAGTAATATACTTCGGGAAATTCGACCGACTTACTGTGGTGTTTTGTTCAGCAGTTGTGCACAGTTAAAGTGATGGCAAAATATGCAGGAATCCAGCAGAAAGCATGATTCTAGGTGTGGAGGAGATGCTTCCGGAAATCCACAAATTATCGTTGTGTTGCTCAGTTATCACCTACAAAAAAACACAGTCTTGACGCCCATAGCATTGTGCCCATATATTCAGATTCTTCGTTGCATTGCACAAGCTTCAGGCTGGTGACCATGAAGGACATACCAAACGTGTCAGCGTCCCTCCCTCCCACTAGAGTGCAGTGCCATCTTAGTTTTCACCCTGGTCGTACGTGACGGGACCCGAACATTCGTGGAAAACAGGACGGCTATCGCTAGTGGCTTATTATTTGGAAGAGCGCAAACATTCTGCATTCGGCATTCTCTCCTGTGGCAATTGCAGGCCTCCTTCGTTATTTCATCTAAATTAATAAGAAATTCTTTTCCACGGGCATATCTGCCCAGCCTTCCCAATTTTCATGCTTGCGGTTTCAGCTCTCATTAACTTAAGTCTTAAGTTGGTTATCAAAAACATACTGCACATGCTAAATGGTATTTGTAACAATGTGAGAGCCCACAGGCAATCAGATCAGACCGTAAATGCAAGAGACTGCGCTGATTAGGTTGCATCTCAAATAATTCAGAAGGAGCAGCCAAAATATTAAACTGAGCATTACAGGAATAAACCTTCAGGTGTTCTGAGTGCTGCATGGAGACAACAATGTCCAGTCTCGCTTTCATTAAAGAGTTACTCCTGCCAAAACATACATGGAGGGGTAGTGGGGGACCTTTCATTTCATTCTGACCCTCTTCCAAGTGCAGTCTGGTCATTGCTGTTTGTACAAATATGAGCCGTGTCATTTTCTAACTGTGGCAGACTCCCAGCAGCAGGACAAATTGGCACCATTCTGCCAAGGGAAGGAGGGAGTAATTGACCGGGGCACTTTGTCTTCCAGAAATGAATTGCGTATCAGGCCCTAGTTCTTCAGTTTCGGCCCAAAACATATCTTGGCCGCATTGGCAGCAGGAGCCGTCATGGTTAGGGCGATGACAAAACATTCAGGCCTTGCATCTCAGTGTGAAGTCTGCTGAGAAGGGAACCTCGGTTAGATTTCCTATTGTATTGCGGGGGAGTGGAACTTCTTAAATTACGTTTTTCAAATGTCTAAAGTAAAGCATAAGTTTGCCAAGAACCACAACAATGTATGAGACATGCGTTTGCATCACACGTAATTACTATTGCAGTGAAATGATATTGCAATATGAAATGACAAAAATGGATGATCATTTTTGTCTTATATGACATCAATATTTTAATCAGTAGTTTCTGATTTCTTCACTTGTACTGAAAGGTGATTAAGCAAGTAAACATTTCTTCCTAAAATTATTTAAATGTGACTTCTCAAGATAATTCTCCCAGAATTGTAAGCGGAAGGAAATGTAAGCACACACACTGGAGAAATCTTTGATTCAGATTGTTCCAGCTCAAAATGTATCATATGCACAAGCCATCTTATTTATGAAATAATACAAACTCTTGACTTTCTCAGTTTCTCAATGTTGCCATGTACTGTGAACGTCATGGCACAAAATGAGCAAGATTTTATAACATTATATTGAAAAAAAAGCAAGGTGATTTATGTATTGATTTTTGGTAAGACTTAAGTTTATAAAAACTGATATACTGTTTTATTTTTTAAAATAATCATTAAAGCTTGTTTGGGAGCTTACATGAGGCCAATCCTGCGATATTATTTTTTGAAAATTATGCTATTATGAGTATTTGCAACATGAGAAAAGACAGAGATAGTTTGAATATGTCCTTAAAATGATTGACTTTAAAGAGATACTCCTTTGTGGTTAATGCCTGTTATAATTCTTGAATTGGTTTGTCATTGACCCTTTGCACAAGGGTGCCCATCAGCAAATAAGGACAACTACACCTTCTGTAAAAATGTGGCATTATGATTCTAGATGAGTGACACCCCAGCTGTCAGTGCTAGTGAAGGAGAAGTCGACCTCTCCCAGCCGCCACATCCTTTAATTACCTCGAAAGCTTAAAATACAATGTTGAGTCTATTTTTGGGCTCTGAAGCAACTCATTTCCATCCTCAGAATAGCCAACTATACCAGGAACAAGGACACCAAAAGAGTAGACTAATCGTTTCTCACATGTCATCAATAAGAAACATTTATTGTGATTATTTTCCCAGTGCAGGGGAGACAAGGAATTTTAGTTTAAGTAGAAGCT
>JAODUD010000033.1:13523646-13548050 GCA_026784285.1 Stomatorhinus walkeri | reverse complement strand
TTTTTTTTTTTTTTTTTTTTTTTTTTTTTTTTTTTTTTTTTGTTTTTTTTTTTTTTTTTTTTTTTTTTTTTTTTTTTGTTTTTTTTTTTTTTTTTTTTTTTTTTTTTTTTTTGTTTTTTTTTTTTTGTTTTTTTTTTTTTTTTTTTTTTTTTTTTTTTTTTTTTTTACTAAAGATTAAGTATGATTTACTATTCCTGACGTACTTACCCTGCAGGCTTTTTCATTTTCATAAAATGTTTAGACATTGCAATTATGGTGATGTCTCAGGAATTTGTTTAATGTCTGTGATCACTGATACTCGTTAGCGATGAAGAACTATTATGCAACCTAATTATTGTGATGGTCCAAGACCATTATTGTGCAGTTTCTTTTTAGAAACAATATACCTCTGTAGTTGATCATAAAACAACTTTTTCATGTTAAAGCACTTTAAAGCCACTCACCAAAAGTAACGTTATAATTACACATTATGGCTGTTTGAAAACATTTTCCTTAGCTCTTCATATGAGAGTGTTCATAAGTACACATAAAGCAATTAACTAATTAATGTTAATATGCATATTCTCAAAACATGCTATATAATAATAACCTTTAAGCACAACAGAAGTGTACAGGCACTTAAAAACATTACACTGAGGCACTGACAGATTTGTCTGTGTTGCGAGGGCACTTGATCTTTTGCCAACACGGACATTTTGTTGCATTGAATAAAGAGCTTTTCAAACTGGATGCTAAATATGGCAGGTGAGAGCCTGCGGTTAATCTGAACCCAGAACAAATGCAAGATACAGTGCTGTAGACAAGCAGTTAGGATGCATTTAACAGGCCAGCTGAAATATTAAGTATCTTAAAGGACTGACTTTAATTTCATTGATCCAGCAACATTAGATACTAGTCCTAATGGTCTGATGAAAATTTTCAATTTTGCTGGAGTTTGATCGTTTTATTAATAAAACCATTTGGATGAAGAATCTGATCCTTCAGCTCATGATCTCAAGTGCTTTTGTGGATTTGATTAGTTTTATTGTATTTTATCCACCTGATAAATGTTCATTTTATACATTACTTTGAGTATTTTAAGTGACATAAGTTTTAATATTAAATGTTGTAAAACATTCTAAAATATTTTTCTCTGTTTTGCTTTATTAGATAATAGTCATGTGGTTATTTAAATGATCAATAGTAATTAATAATAGGACTCTATATTTTTGTTCAGTTTTAATAGTATTTTCCAGCTTTCATAACAATGTCAAAAGCATGACAAATATTGTAAACATGCTAAACATTGAGGACCTTATACATTTATATGTTTAATGTCTATAAGTAAAAATGTAAAAACAATCTAAAGACTGCACCCCCACTATATTCTGTTAGGATTAGGTTAGCACATAGCTTAGGTGAATCTTTTAGGCAACAGATTAGTACTTCAAGAACTTGAGGAACCATCTGAAAATCATTTTTACAGAGACTGGATTAGATATTATATGTTGTTTTTGGTATTAGAGCAATATCTTTTTATGGTAGGGTGACCACACATTTTCACAAGTTTTACTGGCTGTAAAAGATAAAAATTGTCTTTGCTTCGTCAGAGGAGGGAGTAAACTTGTCTAATATTTACTCACTTGCTAGCCATGCATGACTTTAGTGGGTCAGGTGCCTGTGAGTAATCAGCTGCTAGTAGGGAAGACCACTTCACATCCTTCCTACAAAGAGTTGTTTGGTTGGTGGGTGTAAGACAGGGAACAACCCAGGATGGGGTGCCAACACCTCACAGGGCACACTCACACACCTACGGGCAATTAACTCCAATTAACCTCAGTATGGCAGAGATTCAAACCCTGGTCCCAGAGGTATGTGGCAACAGTGCTTACCTCTGGTCACTCCCCCCTCCCCAATATGCTGTGCTTACATTTTATCTTCTATAAAATTGTATACTGAGGGCTGAGGAAATGACTTTGCCAACACAGGCACACCATCCTTACCTGCTGAGCCACACCCCCCCATGCTACCCCACCTAATCGTGGACTTTGGGTACTTAGCCTAAAGTATACTAAGCCTTAAATCCCTGTATCAAGGTTACTTTTTTTGGGTGGGGGGGTGCAAATAATACCTGTATAAAAGCTCCTGTTTATCCAAAATAAAACTAAAAGCCTTGATAAGCATCATGCCTGACTTCACACCTTGTGATTAGGTGCAGAGTGGGACAGGATGTTAGTGTCTTGGAAACAATAAAAAGCTACAGCTTAGTCCATATATCCGTGTTTGTACAATTGCCACAAGGAAAAAGACGTTTTTCTCCACCCACATGCTAATTAAGTAATTTGCTGCATGCAGCTTCTGCATAATTAATGTTAGTACATCACCCACTAACATTACATCTGCTAAATTTCCATAGTAAAACTGCCCCTAGGTACAGCTGAGTCATACCGCAAAATTGACTGTGTTCATTTAACACTTCAGGATCCAGTCAAATCTCTGAGTGTAAAATTAACACTCTCAGTGTTAAATACTACAAACTTTACTGGGTAGGAAAAAATACTTTTTGCATAGTCACAAATATATTCTTCTCTTTTAAAATAGAAAAGTACAAATAAATACAACGATCAGTCAGGGTCAGTGCCTGTTCGAGCCAGTCCTATATGACTTGTCCCCCTTTGGCCAGCAGGTGTGGCTGATCATCCTGCTTCCCCTCTCTCTGTCTTGTAGCCCTTCAGCCCCTAGTATGTTTTCCTGCTCCCTGGGCTGCCATGTAGCTTAATGGGTTGAGTGAGTGGTTCAGAGGCTGAATCTCTCTGATCATTTTCTAGACTAAAGTCATTGGAATCGGGTGGCTGAAAATATGGTGACGTTGTCTGACAAAGGTCATTGCAGAATGCAAACCTGTTATTTAATATTTACTTGTTTGCTATTTTCTTTTGTGCTTTCTTTTCGTTTTTGGTTTTGCTTTGTCTCCTTCATTTAGGATTATCCTGCTTGTGCTTTGATCTGCTTAGATTTATGTTCCTAGTCCTCCATTGTGTTGTTAACCTTAGTGTTTGTTAAGATTCCCTAGTTTATGTGCTTGTTAATTGTAATTTACTCCACCTGTTGCTTGCTGTGCTATGCCTTTGCTGATTGGTTGTTTTTGGTCATGTTCTACACCTGGCCCTTGTTAGTCTTGTTATATATGCAGATTTAAGTGCCTGCCTTCATTCTGTTAGCTCTTTAGTCTGTCAATGTAGTTGTTACCTTTTGTTAGTAGCTGTGGTTGTTTTCTAGTCCTGCTCTCAGTTTTGCTCTGTTCCCTAGTTGTATTGCTTTGTGGTTCCCTTCAATTCAGTTAATATTTTCCTGTTTTTTTGGATCACTCATGGTCCCTTTCCTTTCTGATTACCCCTCTGTGTTCTTGTTGGTTAATAAGCCTCTTTTTGTTGGAACCGCTCCATCAATATTCCGTTTTTTCTCTCCTTTACCATGCCCTGTCGTGATACCATCAAAGAAACAATTTCAAGTGTCTGTTTTCGAGATTCCCAATTGTTTCTAGGTGAACGTCATTGGAAGCTGTTTAGTAATAGAGAATGTTACATGATAGAGAATTTTTCGTAAGCATGGACGAATGTTAATCTAAAAATTATAAAATGAACTGTGGTGTTCCTCAAAGATCAATGACGAAGGTCAGCCCACTTCTCCCTCATTTGGGTTGTATGTTTTCTAGTCTTTCCCATGTTGATGGACATGTTTGTGCTCAGGAAGTCATGGATTACAGCTTGAAGGCTCCTATTCACTCCAATCAACTCAGATATACAAGTTACAAGGTAAATATGCTTCAGTTACATTGTGTTTACAATAATTTTCAGTGGTGCCAGTAATCGTGGCACATGGTTTTTGTTAAAAATAATTATTTCATGATGAAGGATTTCTTTGAATAATTTTAAAGGTTGGATTTTTTTTCATTGTGAGATGAGGCCACTTCACTAAAAGTAATTTTTTTTTCTTACCCTTTTTACAAATCTGGAAATATAGGAGGTGCCAATAATTGTGGAGGGTGCTGTATATACACACATGTATGCTGTATATGTGTTAAATTGAATGAAATATACATACAATGCAGGGAAGCAATTCAGCATTTCCCTTTTATAGTTTTTATAGCTTACCTTGGAATTAATTCCATTTCACTTCTGTTTTGATTTTTTTTTTTTTCCTCCCCTGTATTTATATTTATTGGTCCCTCGAGCCAGTAATGTGCCATTATTCTTCAAAGCTGCTGATTGCATCATCGACCGAGCTTTGACACGACAAGATCTAGGATGTGGGTCGTTTTTGAAATGCTAATGTTTCATCGTCATGACAGGCACACACGGGCTCGACGCTCGGTGAGGTGATTAGCTTAACTGTTTTTCAAATAGTTAGACTGATAGAAAGTAAAAACGGGACACTGGGAATTGGAAAAAAGTATTTGGGGAAATGTTATACCTTCAAGTGCATTTTTGTTTTTGCACAGTACAAAGATCCTCAGTTCGGTCTATTAAACTGAACAAAATCAAATGATAAAGTTGGTTAACGAAGAAGTTGTTTCTTTCAGGTCAGTTCAATTTTATTAAAACACACGTATTTAAACAGACTTGAGTTTTCTTAGCATAATGTTCCATGGAATCCAAAAGTATACACATCTGATGACTGCCAGACGTCACTCGGTATTTATCTTTCAGGATAATAATGTTTCTTATATAATGATGTTTCTTATATAAAACTCTCTCCGTTCCATAGCAAATGACAGCTTATGAGTTTGTTCATATTTAGGTTTAGGATTTTACAATTCACATTTAAGGGTTAAAAACTCATACATGCACACGACTAATGGTGTCTTGGAACCACTGTGGTCTCACACCACCAGAGGTGAAGCATTTTAGGTCTTTCCCACACTGGTACTCAGGGACCCTCAGACAGTTCACATTTTGGCTCCCTCCCAGCTCCCAGTAGTCCACAAAAATGTGACCTGTCCAGCAGGGAGCTGAGAGGATGCAAAAATATGGACTGTCTGGGGGTCCCCGAGGACCGGGTTGGGAAATACTACTTTAGTCTGTGTCCAAAAGTATACAGTTAAGCATACTGGTGCATTAAATTGCTCGTAATATACATTTACGTGCATGCCCTGAGACGGTTTGACATCATATCCTCGGTGTCCCTTGCATTGTGTCTTTGGGCCTGAGGTGTCCAAAATTTTGGACTGCATTCATTTCTGTTTTAATTAGCCAACATTGTTACTTATGAAATTGGGAGGAATTGAATGAACGAAAGGGACTTTTTTTTTCAGCAGTCATCTTATTATTCCGAGATTTAGAGATATGGGTAGTGACAAGGGAGACTGTATACTTCCAGTGTACTAAATTTCTCGCTATATATGTCAAGCAGCAGTTCAGTATCACCAACGGTCTTTTTATGTTTTATTGGACTGTAACATGAAATAATGAAAAGTTTGCTGAAAAGATGCTGCCATTAATCTTCTATATCCTCATCAAAACTAAATTAATAAGGGAACTAACAGCATATCAGTCATTCTCAAAAAATGTCACTGCATCCTGGAACTTGTCAGTCATTATTATACAGCTCATTTTTCTGTAACCTTGGTATTTTTTTCATGCGAGCCTGTATAATATAAGCAGTCTGTCAATGAATGACGGAGAACACAATTTTCTTTATATATCATGTTTGATACAACTTAAAATTAAATCTGCACTTGCATAGTCCAAAACATGTTTTACATTGGAGTTCCCTGCCCAATTCTCTGAGATTCCGAGTATAAATAATATGCTGTTGAAAAATTACAAGTATAATAAATAATACCCAGTAACCTCCATGATATAGTGTTCTGTTGGTAGTTCTTGTCAGTATTCAGAAAATGTTTGCAAAAGACGCAGTTTTTCTCTGTACAAAATTGCGCTATTGTCACAAATTGCATGGTGGTATATTGATTTCACATTATGGGTCATTTAATGATGTATTTGATATATTTACATTTATGCCTATTAAGATTCTTGTAACAAGTGAACCATGTGGTCATTGTTATGAGTCTGTTTGGCCACTAGAGGCTAACCTGATCCACTTATGCTCTATAAGACTGTAGAGTCAGACCACAAGAAAGACAAAATCCAATTTCCTTATAAAATCAGGCCATATTCTCTAATTACTGTATTGAAACAGTATGCAGCATTCTGATTGGTGTATTGACTCAAATGATTAATTCTGAGGTCTAATTGTATAAGTTTTATCATCCGAAGATGAACAGTGACATTATAGTCCATAATGCAACACTGACTGTTTTCAAGGAAACCAATTTATGGTAACTGGTGCTAATGGCAATTGAAGGCAATCATTGAATATTATGTTCAAATAAAACTTGACATTTAAATGCAATGTAACTTTGAAGATCTATATTTTGTGTTGAGATGTTTTTACCCCTACCTAGGTCAAAATACAAGTGACATCATTTCCATGCAATCCTTGCTTTTTGGACAATAACCACAGAACTTAATATGAGAAAGGAAATAATTTACCAAATGACACAGAATAAGAGGTAACAAAAATGAATTAATGTGGGTTATATGTCATGATTAGAAGCATGATGAGTCCATGAGAATGAATGTGTGTGTTTATGTATCTTCTACGGTGCCCATTCAGTTCTGATGGAAAGTGAGATTCATAGGCTCACAGATCATAAATAATTTTGAAGGTCCCGTTTGATTATGTGTCTGTGTGGCAGAAGCTGGCAGATTTACATATGCGTACGTATAAATACACTCACGTTTAATGCATCCAGTGACTCATTTCCGTTTTTGTTCATGTCACAGGATCATCAAAGCACGACATGGCTTTGTGTTGATTTTCAGGGCTATTTGCTTATTCCAGCGCTAACGAAAAGCAAACACGTAATTACTTTCAGCTGAAACTCATCTACTATTGAAAAAGCACAGGTTGCTAAGTAATGTCAAACAAGCAAGCAAGCAAATATTTAATGTCATTCATTAAGAGCTTATCTCAGTCAGCTTTTCATTTCTTGGGTTTGTGCAGAATGTGGATCATGAAAAAAAAAAAAAAACAGATTTACCTTTTATTTTTTTTAATGCACTGCATGACACTGATCTTATTGTGTTTCTGAGGAATAGCAACCGTTTGTTATAAAAGCATTGTTTAATATTTCTATTGGTTATACTCAGCAAATTCAATTTCATTTTGACAAAGTACCGCAATAGATTTTTTTCCCAGTTTAGCTTTAGCTTTGGTGCTTTTACTGTCAAGACCAGAAAATTATGGCTATTTTTGACCCCATAGATCATACAATTTCTTTGTCTCTGACAGGTGCTTTCTTGGATTAGGTCAGACCATTGCTACTTTGTTCAGGGAAATTGACTGTTACATTTAGAAATTGGAAGTGTCAGTTTTTCATCTGCAGAATATAGCAGGGGCTAGAAAATGTAAAAATGATGCAAAAAAGATGGTCCATGCATCCATTACCTCAGACTAGCTTATTGTAACACTGCACTCAATGGCAGCAAAAATGTCTTAAAATTGTGCAAGATGCAGTTTCACTAAACTAACGTTCATTGTCACCTTACACACACTGTCTGGAATTAAGTTCCAATTGGTTCCTTTGATGATACAATTGCTTGTCCCTGGGGCTGTAACCTCAAATGTCTGCCAATTGCAGTCAGTCAGCTCCTGTTGTCCCGCTCTATGTCCCTTCCCCTTTTGTCCAGCAGGTGTTTCTGGTCATCCCGTCCCTCCTGTTTTCAGTCTTTGTGTTTTCCCTTGCTCCTTCTCAGCCTGCCTGGGAACCCCACTGTTTGTGTTCAAATCCCGCTTCCTAGGGTTTCTTTTATATCAGTTATTCCTGTGATTTTGTATTCAGTTTTGGTTTCTTGCTTTGATCCTTAGTTGTGTTTATCTTTGTTACTCCCAGTGTTGGATTCTGTTTTCCCTGTTTCTTGGTTTGTTCTTGTTTCCCTGTTTAGTTCCTTGCATTAATTACACAGGTTAATAGGTCATTTTCATCAGGGGTAATTTTATGTGGGTTTTGTGGTATTTTACAAATCTGTGTTTAATTTTTCTCTAGCATGTCAAATTTTTGTGATGAAGCTATATGTAGTATAATATGTACATGTAGTTTGCCTAAGTGTATTACAAGAGTTCTCTGTGTTTTTCATCTTATAGACAGCATCACTGTTCTCTCGGTGACTAGATATTGATTTATGTTTTATTGACATGTCTAGTTGCGATTTGAGTATAATTAATTTGACCTATTGCACATGCGCATGTCTTGTGTATGCAACTTAGTTTGGCAGGAAACGTAGGTAGTCGTGCCTTAGGTTTCGTTTTGCTGATGTAAGCTTCTTGACAATTTTTTTCTTGTTTCTCAAACTGTTGCAAAAGAAATACTAAATCTAACACACGAGTTTGAATTCTGGGTCATCGACCTGGAAATCAAAGGCGGTGGTGACAGACCGCATCAACTGTGTTGGCTTTCAGTTATCATTCCTAGAAATTGCATTAATCATCCAGACAGGTTCTGTTATGTGTGTGGTTTATTCACAACGAAAGCACAATGTCACCCAATCACTGCAGATCTTAAGAAGATATACAAATTATACTTTGGCTGTCCACTAGAAGACCAGGATAAATCTTTGGTTCCACATTTCATCTGTACCAGTTGTTCAAATGGTCTACATGACAGGCTAAATCGGCGAAAGGCAGCAATGCCATTTGGAATTTCAATGGTGTGGAGGGAACCGTGAGACCATCTCAACAACTGCTACTTTTGCTGCACGAATACAAGTGAATTCTCAGCTAAATCTAATCACAAAGTTATATATTCCAGCCTAGATTCTGCAATCAGGCCTGCTCCTCATGATGATTCATTGCCTGTTCCTGTACCGCCACATGATGGTCTTGATTCTGTAGAAGGTGATGAGGAGTACGGAGAAGGTGCAGCTGGTTACAGTGAAAGCACGATGGCCGACTACTGCTGGATGCTGTACCACGACAATCCAGACATGGTGTTCACAGGAAAATCAAACTCAAAGCGTTTTTGAAGAAATAATGGTGGTTAACAAGCATTTTTCAATTTCTTTATGCCCAGTGTCTGTTTATTTAATTTTGCTCTAAAGAATATTTTACCCGATACTACAGTGATGCTTTTGTTTTAGTACACATTACTTGCAATTACAGTATTAACTAGCATTACTCATAAAGCAAAAAGTTGACGTGACAGAAAAAAACTGAAAACAGATATGGGATGGTCTCTGATTTAAAAAAATGTTTTTTTTGTTGTCCTGTGTTATTAGTTTCACCTGTGACCTTTTTCCCAACCCTTGGTGATTAATCTCACCTGCCCCTTGTCAGTCTTGTTACCCCTTAGTATTTAAGTCCCTGCTCAGTTCAGTTCCCCAGTGGTTCGTTGAGATTGTTGGATGTCAGTGAAGTTTATATGTTGCTAAAGATAGTTATGTTTAGTTCTTCGCCAACCTGCTCCTGGTATCCCTTCTCCTTTTGTTGTCTGCCTTAGTTATCTCTTTTAGTTTTAACCCCTCGAGGTCTGGTTTTCTTTTGTGGTTATTTCTAATGATTAATGGTAAACCCCATTTTGTCTGGTGAGTCGTAAGTGGGTCGTCCACCTTCCTATCTGCCTGCGTCATGCCTCAGCCACTCACTCCGTAACAGATCTCACATGAGTTTTCTTATATTTCTTTAATAATATTCATCCAACTATCCATAAATCTTCAATCCATCCACTCATCCATAGTCTAACTGCTTATCCTGATCTGGTTTTGTGGGGAATGAAAATGGAGAATTGAGTAGTGGCCATATCGAAAGGTGACGTGCATTTTCTAAAAACATTCCTTAATTTTATTAGTAGAGTGTTTCTTACATTCTCGCATTACCCAACATTATACCGGTATTCTTCCTCTGCATTGGTTCTAAGGATTATACTCATTCTGTCTGCTTTATACATTTTAACTACAACCTACACCTACTTCCCTGACTGCTACAACCTGCTCCACTCGCAACACACCACTGAACGGAATGCAAGACATCCCACACACTTTGCGCTTTGTGTGTTGTTTGCACTTTATGTACATTGTCTGTCTGTAAACGCACTGTCCTTTATATTGTATTTAATCTGTACTGTTGTTCTATTGTATTGTAATGTACTGGAGAGACACAAGCTGCCGGGAGCATGTTCTTTACGTGTGCCACACACGCACTTGGCCAATAAACCCGATTCTTATGGCCTCCGTGTCACGTGAATGAATTTCAAAATCACATTTTAAAACCTAGCTCTGCTTTGCTTGAGTTACACAACAAGCTATTGACGAACTTGTTTCACTGGGCCCTGTAACTAGCATTTCCTACCCCATTTCTAACTTTTATTCTTCTGCCAAATAAAGATCGTGAACTGGCCAGAGGCAGGCGCTTCACTGAAATCTACGGCTCTCTCCGTACCCAACTGGAAAATAATTCCAATCTCACAAGCATGCTTAACGCTAAGAAGTGAGCACAGCTGGGCCAAGAGCCAGCTGACTCGACTGCTTAAGTCAAACAGATCAAATGGCACTTAGAAGTGGAGCAAATATCTGGAACTGCCTGAAGCTACTAAGACAATACCCGTCTAAGCACTTATTAATCAATCAGCACACTTTTTTTGCCTATAGCTAAACTAGGCTAACTATAGGCAGTATATAGCTTAAGTACTGTAGTTGTATATATGTATACCAGTAAATTTATAGGTAAGTACCATAATTTAATCCTTGTTACAGATAGCATTCAAAAAACATTCTCTGTACATCAAGTACTTTTTCAATAATTTCTGGGGATTCTTGCCCGAGAATGTAAGGAGTGCATCGGAGTAATTGTTTTATCAATGTAAGCTTTTTGCTATCTCCAGTTAGTATAGAGGATTTATTATTTTATTATCTTATGTCTTAAATATCTGGTCTTTGTCTGATATATGTTGGATTCAATGTCAATTCTAGATATGAATTCTGTACAAGTATTTTAGATTACGAACTTGGAGTTTTCAGAACAGATAATTAAGCAATTGATAGTTAAGCATCTTGAGTTAAAAAAGAGTACAAACCAAAGGTTATCTTAATTTCTTTTGCCAATGTCAACATACTTGTGGACAAAAAATAAACTATATATTCTGCTGACTTGGACCTCTCACATGTATAGTGCAAAAACAGTATTAATTAAAAGGACATGTCTTTATTTTTAATAAAACAGCAATGTCAGTTTCCAGCAGGTGAGGCAACTGCAATAAGAAATAGGAATTTTGAGTTTCATTCTTGTTTTTCCATTACTGTAGATAACAATGACCTTCAGGTCAGCAAACACCAAGCGAAAGAGAAAGCAGTGATTTGTGGCCTTCAACTATGTCAGAAATTCTTGACTAATTAGAAAAGAAGTTTCTGTCTTACTAAAGGGTTTTATAACTTTTTTTTATCCTCAGATTTACATAAGGAAATCTACGGCCGTTCGTGGCTTCTGTGGAAATCAACAATACTGTTGATTATTTTTGTTTTCATAATTTTAGTTATTTTGGTAAACGTGGTCCGTGTATCAATGTAGACCTTCCCAAAAGACTTCTCTAATCTTTCAGCAATTTAGCCGTAATCTGTAAGGGCACCAGGCCTTGCTTTTTGAGGCACTTGTACTCAGCAGGATGTCGCCCCCCCGCTGCTCCTTCTGCAAGCTCAAGGAAAGGTCAACAGGTGTCCATTAACCTTTCTCAACACCATTCTTCCTGAAGCATGTTCCCTCCCACGTGAAATATTTAATGGAGACATGAGTCTCCGTAAACTGCAGTAGTGGCCATATCGAAAGGTGTCGCGTGCAATTAAACAGGCATGCCGAAAATGCGGTCAATAAATGTTATTTCAGAAAGAGACCAGATATTCACCAGACATAGATTAGACAATCACTGTGAGTAAAAGATATCTATAATAAAATGCTTGTTTTATATATATGTTCATGCAGTGTAAGACATTTCCAAAGGTTGTTTACACATCCTGCCATATTTCCAGAAAGCACAAAGGAAATTACATGTGTGGTTCCGCTCACTTCGCTGCGCTGCATTCCTGTTGGCACGCCCACAAATCCTTTTGACACACCCAGTAACCTTTCAGTACGCCCACTTTTCCAGCCTGCAGAGATCTGTGCTTGGTTTAATTGGCGAACTCTTCATGTATTGATTTTTGTATTGGAACATCTGATATTGAAAGCAAATTGTAGACAATCCATGTCTGTAACGTAAGAGTTTCCAATTATGTGAAACCCAGTGTGACTGCAAAAGTCTGAAACAGGCCATTAAGTGATTGAGAAAAATGGATGAAATATTTTCGTTGTTGATTTTCTCAAAAAAAGGCTTCAGAATAACAATGTCAGCAAATGCAAGTGTGTGGTTTATATTACAAGGCAACATTTTCAGCAAAGATGCATCGCCGGCCTAAAATACATTAGGTGCTATCACAACCATCAATTACATGTTTCCAAATTAAAGTTTATTTAAAGATGTCATTTAACTAAGTGTGAGCTAGAGAAATTTGAGATTTATAATGGACAGAACTGATCTGAAACTGTGCAAGGCTGATTCAATGTCATGATAAAACATGTAACATTTACTTAGCCAAACATTTATTAAGCTCATCATTTTGCCTGCAAGTTTTCACATTTCTTTCCTTTGCTACTAACATTCACTGCCCCCCCCCCACCCCCCCAAAAAAAACACATTCAGTATAATTTCAAGATTTTTAGAGATGCTTATAAGGCAAAAGCTGAGGTGTGAATCTATAAATCTGCTGTAAATCAATTATTTTCTTCTAAAACATAATTTGCATGTGCATTTGAAGTTTAACATCAGTAAATTATTATTTATATGTCATAACTCCTATACTACAGTAAGTTCTATAAAAAGACAAAAACATTTGTATATGGTGATTCTCCATGATTTATTCACTTCCTCTAAAATGAATTATTATTAGCAGAGTGGTTCTATCTGGGAAAATTTAGGGATACCGATATCATTTATTTCATTGTAAGAGTAACAATGTTGAAATATGAATAACAGCGGTTTCATTTTCATGATGATATAAGTCTGGAGTTGAAAATACCGAATGTATATTGAGACAGAAGTTAAGAGACAAAGAGTTAAGTTAAGACTTAAAGCATGAATTTATAGGCTGGTGTTAAAGGAATGAATATATGGGTATATTATGTATATATTGCTCAATTAGCAACACAGTTTCATGTTTTATTTTCACATGTATTGGGGGGATACGGGAATAGACTAGAATAGAAATATTAAAACATGAAAAGAGTAGTAGAGTATGAGGATTATATATTATATATTAACTTAGCATTATATTATATATAAAACAATTAGTGCAGTCTGCATGAGAGCATGTTGTCATTTTGTATTATGTTTTTGGTAACTGTGGTAATTCCAGTGGTGTATGTTTTGGGAAAACAAAGGTTTGTCACCTGAAGAACTGTGGATTTGATGTGGAAGCCTACCTGGACATCGGATATGATCTGACTAGAGTCTGGGCATGTTCATTGGAGAGTCTACTACCTCGTAATGGGGAACAGAACACAAGAACGGTGGCTTCTTTCAGAAGCTGTATGATCCAGGGCCAGGCCTTATACAGCCAAGACTGAATGGGTTGCCTGGCAACATCACAAAAAGATGACACCCAGCAACAAGTTTTAAGTATATTTTCCACAAGCCGATAGCATGAAGAGACACCACGAAGAAAGAGGAACTTGTTTCTTATTGTCCACAACAACACAGCACACACTCAATTTTCCAGACACTTTCAGCTACTGTGAATGATTGTGCAGCTTTGGCAGGGAAACACCCAAACTCATAGCCATTGTGTATGGAAATCTGGGGAGGTGCTCAGAAATGCTGTAAGCTGAATGCAGCTGCTGAAAATATGCTGACTATTTTTTTTCAAGTTACTTAAAGAATAATCACCAAACTACTGCACCTGTAGCACTGAAAGGCTTTTTGTGATTATTTATTTCTCGTGGTGGGGGGGATAGATTTTTGTGCACCCTCTTATTAAATTGACAGAAATTGCGAATAAATTCCCAAAGTAAAATGTATGCTGGATACAATATGATTACAAAATAATGCATGTTACACAGCTGGGCCATACTTACTCAGTATTCCTGGCAAAGTTAAACTGCCATTTGCCTAAAAGGTAATGACATTCATATGAAATACAACGTAAAAATGGTTTCTAAAGCATTGTGTGCTTCCAGAATGATACCTGAGGGTGAATATAGAACAATCTTCCACAGGAATTTACATGGACTGTGCCCCTGAATTCATTGCTAAAGCCACTGTGTGTACCTGCAAGCTAGATCATCTGTATTCAGCATGTTCCCTCATCAGGGCCAGAAATAATTTCATCTTTCAAATTCTGCAGGGTTCCGGTTCGGAAAGTCTGTTAAAGTGGCTTTTCCAGATGGAAAAATTAGAGTTTTTTTTATTGTTTTCCTGAGGACAGTTGAGGAGAAAAATAGTGTCTGAGAGTTTGATATCCACTTTGAAATGAATAACACAAAGCAGCTGTCCTAAGCACTCTGTGCTATTAAATTACCCGCATCACTGCTGTTGAATCTGAAAATGCATTTTAACAATTCTGAATGATACATTTCCTTATTTTGTGAATATAATTATTAATTGTTTATATTACAGCTATTAGGTGTAACACTTGTTAGGTGTGATACAACATTGTTTGCACCAAACTTTTCAATGTATCATGGCTTTTCAAAACAAAGCTATGGATACAATTTGGGGAGTTACAACAGAGTAGACATTTGCATGAACTGTAATTACATCTACAGTACAGCCTTTTGACAGCTCTTAATGTACATAAATGATTCCCTGTAATATGAATACAGTACATCTACATATTTTCCTCAGATGCTTGGCTTTGCACATCAACATTATTAAAACTGCACTTCTAGCTGAGGTGTGGCCCCAAAGATAAGTCTTTGATGCCCCCAGAACTCCTTCCTACCATTTTTTACTGCAAAGAGAAATATTTTACAAACGTGTAAGACAGGTTTCCGTGATTTAAAGGTCCACAAGATGAATATTGGCTGTCAGAGTGACCGTGTCTGATGAATCGAGGAGCAGAACTGCGGAGACCACTAAGCACTATCCCCCAGCTTCGAGCCAGATGCTCATGCATTCATCCTGTAATGCAAATGCATGTCACAACACCAGGACCATGTGAAGCTAGAATCCATTTCTGCTAGATGACAGGTGACCCAAGCCCTGCCTACTGGACAATTAAATAAAGAAAGGAACAAAAGTCACAAAAGCCTGTGGTCATATGGCCAGTCTGTTCCTTCGTCAAAGCATACCTGTGTAGTTGTGATATAGATCTAGATGGACCAAGAATCCAATATGCTAATCCACTACTGTACATGCAAACCAACTTTATATAGCATCCCCATCTTTTGCATTCAATTACTCTTAAAATTATCTTAAAGCAGAATCCTTATCAAAAATAATCTTATATTTAACTGTCAGTTTATTTAGATAATCAATTTATTTGCTGTAATTTAACATTAAACATTTAGAGCCTCTAGATAGTGTCAGAGATGGCCCCATAGGATGACATGAGATTTCGGAAGCAATGACCTGCACCTGCACCCCCCCATGAATTCATTTCTGACTATGGGTATACTTCTTAAGTTATCTAGGGCCAATTCATACTTCACTTTTTCTTGTGCGCTTTCGATCGTACACAGGGTGGGGTGATGTATATGTCATCATCAAGGATGTGCATTGGAAGGTTGTGGATGGTGTGCGTGTAGTTCAGGTTTTTTTTTTCGTCTGGTGGAGATCATGTGTGTTGGTGCACGTCAACTAGGAAGGAAACTACCTGGAAATTGCTGCAGGGCTTGACCTAGAAAGATGTTGGAGATGCTGCAGGCCCTGACCTGAGGAGATGTTGGAGATGCTGCAGGCCCTGACCTGAGGAGATGTTGGAAGTGCTGCAGGCCCTGACCTAGAGAGATGTTGGAGTAGCTACAGGCCTTGACCTAAGGAGATGTTGGAAGTGCTGCAGGCCCTGACCTAGAGAGATGTTGGAGGTGCTGCAGGCCCTGACCTAAGGAGATGTTGGAGGTGCTGCAGGCCCTGACCTAAGGAGATGTTGGAGGTGCCACAGGCCCTGACCTTGAGAGATGTTGGAGGTGCTGCAGGGCTTGACCTAGAGAGATGTTGAAGGTGCTGCAGGCCCTGACCTAAGGAGATGTTGGAGGTGCTGTAGGGCTTGACCTAGAGAGATGTTGGAGGTGCTGCAGGCCCTGACCTAAGGAGATGTTGGAGGTGCTGCAGGGCTTGACCTAGAGAGATGTTGGAGGTGCTGCAGGCCCTGACCTGGGGGGAAGTACTTCCTCCCACTGATCCATTTTTCAGTTGATTCACACTCAGTCCATCAAACCTCATATACAATCCATGGCCCAGTTAATGACTAATAAGTAAAGGTGAAATCTTTTTGTCTTTTCCACTTTAGCTACAGCATAATCGCAATTATATTTTTTTCAGGAAATGTACTTTTCTAATTTATTTTTGAAAACTATCTTGAGTTTTTGAGTCTACAGCTTCAGAAATCACCAGGTCCAGAATGCTGTTGCCAGAATATCAACACGCACCATTCACAGGGATAACACATGCTCTAAAATTCCTGCAGTTACCGTGACTTTTACGACTGATTTTAAAGTGCTTTTGTTAATTTTTAGATGTTTACATGTGTCAAGGTCAGTGCCCTCTTATCCCTCCTCCTGTCTTTTCCCCTTTGGACGGCAGGCACTGCTGGCCGTCCTGCCTTTCCCCCTCTCTATCCCTCAGCCTTGCGTGTTTTCCCTGTTCCCTGGGCTACAGCATAGCTTACGGGGTTGTGTGTGTGTGTGGCTTAGAGGCCATGGGGGCTGTGGTCATGAGTTCAAGGCAGGCTGGGAGAAGCCTCATCTGAAATTTTGTATAGTTTTGTTCCCTGGTATTCTCTGTTTTCCTTTTTGAGTTTTCATGTTCTAGGTTTGTCTTGGTTGCACTTTGGTTGTACTTTGTTCTTTATTTCTTTCTGTAGTATACTGTAGTATCTCCTTGTTTTCCCAGTTTTGTAGGTTTCTTATTTCTGTGTGTATTGGTGTTTTTTTTTACCTGTGCTTTGTCTGTTTCCCAATACCTGTGTTAATCACCCATCTGCTGCTCATTGTCCTCCTCTTCAGTGATTGGTTGATTGTCTTATTTTCTGCACCTGTCCATCCTCATTAGATCCAGTCTTTAGTGTATTTACTGCTTGCCTTTGTGTTGTTCTATCGTCATTGTATTAGGTGCTCGTGCCAATGGTGGTTTGTTTAGTTTCCTTAGCACTGCTCCCTAGCTGTGTTGCGTTATGGTTTGTTTGGTTTGTTAATGCCATAACGGCATGGTCTTGCTCTGTCTTACCTCAGTCAAATGACTGTAAAGTGTGTCCCAGGCAGACCACTCTGATCATCTGAGAAAAATTTACTGATTGTTCCTAAAATGTAGCTGGGGAGGTAGCTTCATATCACTATTTTCCCATCTCTGGAACTCTATAACAATATATAATTCATTTATTTTTATTCTTTTACTGTATGCATATTATCATGAATATTTATTACCGTTTATATTTTATTTTTTTATATTTTTATTTTCTGTAATGCTTACGATAATTTCTTTTAAATGTCTGTAAACTACATCATGAACCTTGTGGTTAAATCCATGCCTATACATATTGATTGATTGCTTGATCGGTTCTGCACATTTGGGTTTGCCATTTTGTGCAGACAGTAGTGGCATCTTCATACTTATTTCTCGAGGCTGAGAAAGGCGATCCAGTTTCTGTTCAGCTCAGTTAAACACGGCATGCAGCCTGCAAGGTCACCAATGGGGGAAAAAAAAACAACTGTTATGCTGTCATATTTTTGCATTAGAAACCATTTGTGTTTCTCCGGAGCAAAAGACTGGTAGAGGATTGGCAGAGATGAATTAAACTGAGACCAGGAAGACTGGGGCTAAACTGGGATTCAGAAGTATGCCTGGGAGATCCTGTGGTTGACAGGCAAATCTAACCAGCCTTATCATGGGATTTTGGGTTGGAAGGAGCTGCAGGAGGATTTCTGTCCGAATAAATTAAAGCTTGGTTTCTTCTAAGATGGATGACTACCTAAACAGGGGAATTTCTATTATTGGCTTATAATAACCTACATGTCATTTTAACAATGAAAACTATGGACATTCTGGAGCAGGGCGAAGTCACGTGACCCAGTCATGCATTCACTTCACCCACATTAATTAGGCATCATACAAACTAGCCTCTATTTTCTCTCATTCCTAATGTACTTGCTGCCAGTGAAGCAGTGAACGCACTAGAATTGCAGACTACTATGTGCATCTTAATGAATGTTTCCTCTGTTTAGATTTTTAGATATTTTTCTTTTCAGCAAATTATGATTTAGCTGACATTTTAGCTTTATGCACATTTAGGGGAAAGCAACAGTATTTTTTTATAGAAGGATTAAATTTAGTTAATAGTCTATTTTGCTTATTTTCAGAATATGGTAGCCAAGGCAAATTAGCTACAACATAGGTGCAGTAAAAACTGAATAAGCTGTGAACTGGCAGGAAGCAGTTTCTGCAGCAGCCGAGCACCAGGCCCCTTGCCTACAAAAGCTTCAAATAATGAAACCCAGTTGACACTTATTGGAATGAATGTCTTGTTAGAGTGCTAATTAGGGTCAGATTGTAGAATCTGGGAGGGAGAGAAGTGTGCTTTCAGAAATGTGAATACTAAGATATCAAGACTGATAGCTGAGACTAGGAATTTTCTCTTTTTTTGAGATCATTTCTGATAAATGGTTTGTTATCTAAATCAAGCTTGTCTTGTTCTTTCTTCTCCGCCGACACACTAATGCCAGATTTGAATTGACAGAAGTTGAATTTAAGAGCTGAATGTTACATTTAAGCCTTTTTTCTTTTACTTATACAGCTAAAAAAATTGAAAAACTGAAAATGCTTGTAATTACCTTTCCCAGGGGAATCTTAATGTGCGGCATTTAGTTTCTTACTGGACACACCACCTGAAACTCAAATGCAGCTCCTAAGGATTTATTAGATTGTAATTAACACTGAATATTTAAATGACCACATTGGGAATTTATTTCATGACATTAGAAAGCAGTAATGTGATTTAATGCACAAAACTGAGCAACAATTGAACTGCTACTTTGCATTTATGTAGCAGCAAGCACCTTTAAACAAATTTCATACATTGGAAAATGTAATACTCAACTTGCAGACACACGGATTTATCCGATTGGCGAAACAATCAGTCAGAAGAATTTCTACGTAAGCACCTGATATGTAGCTCTACCTCGGAAGCCTCTAAGAAAATGACTTTGCGAAGCATGTCTGATCCACGAAGACTGGAGGAGGCAGGCGACCTTATAAATAAGCAGATCGTGAGCTCTGGCACACATCCACTTCCTACTGAGAACTTCGCCGGCCAGACTGCCTTTCATAAACGCTAACTGTTGACGGGCAATGCCTTACTGCTAAAATTTTAATTAACGTTGAGGGAAGCTGAGTGAAATGCTTGTCACTGCTGTAAATCATGCAGGGCATGTGGTCAAGGAGCAGAATGGAAAGTTAATTATCTCCATAATGACTGTTAGGGGTGACATGAGGTATTTTAGAGTAGAAGCTGAACCCTGATAGGCTTCTCCTTACTTGCAACTGACTCTTGGTGATGTAAAGGAGACAGGAATGAGATTATCCTCTTGCCACAAATAGTGAACTTTAAGCAATATATTTTGTATGTTTTTTGGAATTTTAACTACTCAGCTTAAAAGCTTGGGTTTCAGTCTCTCATGTGACACTGGGTCAGGATGCGTCTGGGACACATCCCAGGCGGTCCAGGGTACAGAGCAGGGGACACATCCCAGGCGGTCCAGGGTACAAAGCAGGGGACACATCCCAGGCAGTCTAAGGTACAAAGCAGGGGAAACATCCCAGGCGGTCCAGGGTACAAAGCAGGGGACACATCCCAGGCGGTCCAGGGTACAAAGCAGGGGAAACATCCCAGGCGGTCCAGGGTACAAAGCAGGGGACTCATCCCAGGCGGTCCAGGGTACAAAACAGGGGACACATCCCAGGCGGTCCAGGGTAGAAAACAGGGGACACATCCCAGGCGGTCCAGGGTACCAATCAGGGGACACATCCCAGGCGGTCCAGGGTACAAAGCAGGGGAAACATTCCAGGCGGTCCAGGGTACAAAGCAGGGGAAACATTCCAGGCGGTCCAGGGTACAAAGCAGGGGACACTGCATGGGATGCCAGGCCATGAGATTCTCAGAAAAAACCTTTACAGTAACTTACTTACACAGGAGATGACGAAAACATTTATTTCTGCATTAGGAAAAGTGCTTTAGAATATTTTGTGGAAGTTTCAGGAAAAAATGAAATCAGGTGAATATTTGTACTGTTGTTTTTGTATAATCTCTAGATATTCCTGTGAATTATACACAGCTTTACAATGAAAGGAATCTGTCTATGCACAGTGTTCCGTTATATAATAAAATGTGATTTTATTCTTTTCTTACATATATTAATATTTGTACGTTTGATACACTTTATGATTGGATCGCTTATGCCTTTTACAGGCTTTAGAAAGAATTCATTTATAAGTTTACATAAATATTAATAAATCTCAGAATTCATAGTCTGCAACAACAAGCAGGATCGCTCAAAACTGAGCCTGCAATGGGAATATTCGATGTCCCACATTTTTAGCCTAGCAATGTAATATTAGTAACCTTCTCCATCAATTTTTTCATATTCCCACATATTTCTAGGTAACAATTTCTATGAAGGCCATGTTTCTAAGAGTCCATGAACACATTCATAACACATTATAATGCACTCATAAAGGATTATAAACATTTTAAGAAATATTAATAAAAAGGTATAACACATTATAGCCATGCTATGTCTTATGAATGCCCAATGACGCTCTCATCTATAATGCGCTATAGATACCTTCATAATGCAGTACACAGCCTCCTTAATGCTTGTCCCGAGCAGTATAATGCATTATGAAGGTATCTATAGTGTATTATAGATAAAAGCTTCAGTTAATGAAGTATTATAATCAACACTACATTGCCTTATTGGTGTCAATACAAGATACTTTAATGTTTTATTAATTCTTATACTGACCATTATAATGCACTATAGATTACAGCATCAAGTGTTACCATTTTCTGCTTTGAAAATTAATGTACTTTTCTGCACAAGCATGATGTCACGTTCAGGGTTGAAGCATGCCTGGATGCCGGTAGCGCAAAGAAGGCAAGACGACAAAAGGCAAGAATATCCAAAATGCGGGGTTTATTGAACACACGGACGGGGTAAACGCTACAAGACATCACAATGACCGAACTAGGGAGACTAACTCAGACGCGGACTAAATACAAGACTGATAAGACTGAAACCAAAACAGGTGATCAGACGCATTGACAACAGGTGGTTTCCATCAGGATTGAACACAGGGAGCTAGGGGCGTGGCACACACGAGGCTCTGACAGGGGGATCGTGACACATGACATACTGCACAAGTTTAAAATAGCATATTTTAAAGTAATTTAATTAGAAAAAAAATTGCTAGAGCAGATTACTGAGTACTCATACTGTTGACTCAGTGTATCAAATCGAATCTTCTATCGGGGGAAATGTGGTGGAGAAATGGCTGGACATAGGTCAAGTCCAGAAACCAAGCCAGTCTTTTGTGCTATGATGATCATTTTTTTCTTTCTTATAAATGTAAAATTAGTCATTACAACATGCTATGGGATTTGTAAGGGATAAACTGTGACAAAGTATTCAGATAAAGGAAAATAATGAACAACTTGGTGTACTACAACCCAACACAAAATCACTAATCAAGTTGGAGTTGATTGATTATTTTCACATAACCACACACCTCAAAGTGGGTTATCCCACTTATACAACAGATAATAAACAAAACATAGCAATAAACCAGTCACAGTAATTTTTCTTAAGAAAATTTCAATTAGTCTTCAATAATATTCCAATGTGGTCTTATAAATATAGTCCCAATAAGGACAATACGTCTGGTCAGGAAGACCAATAAGTTACCAAGGAAACCATCAACAGACCGGCTGTGTTTTGATACCCAAGGAATATTATGCTGATAAGAATGACTGCTTATTAATGAGTAAAGTCACACTGATTTTTATAATATGTAAAGCACAAATATTTATACAGTGACAATCCACTTAGCAGCTCCAAGACAAAGGGGAGTTTATTAAAGAAACAAACCATTATGCAAACAAACCAATGGGACACTAGTCCCAGCATGCAGGAACACACCACAACTCAACGACTAACTACAAAAAAAAAAAAAACAGAGAAGGCACAGGCATTTAAATATAAACAGCTAACTAGCTAACAAGAGGCCAGGTGCAGAAATTGACGGTTAATCAATGAACTGGGAAAGAGCAACAAGCAACAGGTGGAGTGAGTTACAATAACGAACACAGAACTAGGGATTTCTAACGAACACTGAAACTAGGAAACACTAACCACACTGCGTGGGAATTAATACACTGGGATAATTTACGGAACCAAATAATACAAAAAAGAACAGAAGTGAACAGGAAAACTGCAGGGCAGCCTATGACGGGGAAACCAGAAAAGAAAGCGAGAAACACTGGCGAACAAAAATAATATATATTAATAAACTGGTGAGGCTGGCCTGAGGCAGCCCTAAACCCATAACTAGAGAGTTAATGGATTGTGAGCCACACACTCAGCCCACCAAGCTCTGCAGCAGTTTGGGGAAGCTGCCAAACACTTTACGGATTAGACACAATGGGGCTGAAGAGCTAGAGACAGGGAGGCGGACAGCATGGCCACCGCCACCTGCTGGCCAAACAAGGAGGAGCCACAAAGGGCAGGGTTGGTCAGGTGCTGACCCTGACAATAGTATCATAAACTATAATAACCCCTAATATACATTTCTAAATACAACAATACCTTATAGATATGTTCTGGATATACCCCCATTTTACATAGTACCTTACTATTCTGATTGAACTGTCACACTTACAGGCACTTTTATCTAAAATTATAGAGCTATGCATTTCCCACAAGCTGTCTATATTTTTACAAACCAAGACCGTCTATGATATGTTTTAGTCTGGGGTCACACAGCCCCACAGCATCGAAATGGCTCTTGACAGAGTAACAAATTACTTCTCCAACTGTGGTAATGTTTCTGTTCTCGTGCTTCTGGACTTAAGTGCCACTTTTGATGCCATAGAGCACCAGATTTGCTTGGATAGAACAAAATATTTGTTTGGTCTTGATCATACATCAGGTCTTCACTTAGTGGACCGATAGAGACCACGGGACTCTCTGCCGGTAACGCTGCTATATTTGCTGCTTTGTGTTAATTGCCATTGCATTGCTGATAACTCACAACACCAAGTGCAAAGACAAGTGAAATTTTTCAAATATGCCAAACCATTATCAACCCGGTGCTTGGGAATCACAGACGGTCCACGTTTTTGCTCCCTCCCAGCTCCCTGCCAGATAGGTCACATTTTTGCTCCCTCCCAGCTCCCAAAAACATGCAACAGCTGTGAGTCCCTGGGGACCAGACTGGGAAACCCTGCGCTAAACCTAGAAACAACTGAACTCTTGGGCATAAATGGAGTGAGCTGTCCACAGACATTAAGCTGAATCTGTATGGCTTCAGCGTCAAATGGTGATACCTAGATAATTATAAGGGATGCAGCACCTATGTCTAATATAGACAAGAATTTTGGCTACAGCTAAATTGAATGGATATACAAGATATGCAATATAAATACAGGATATATAATGAGAGTCATTGGAGCTGGAGCATGATCACTCTACCGTTTCTGTCTCTCATGTAGATATTTTAAATACCTGAATGTGCTGTTCTTTATATCGTGCCGTTTTCTGCTGCATTTTTCATGTCGACGTTGTATTTTCAGACGAGTACAATAGTAAAAAACAGATTGAACTTTAACTCTGTAGTTGCATTCTATGTATCCTGCTAAAGCCCTATACTGCTACAAGATGGAGCGATCTCATTTTCAGCCTGCTTAGATAAATTCATGTCACCCATCTTCTACCGTCTTCTAATCAAGGTCAGAATGCTGCCTGTGTCCTAGCAAGCACCGTGAGCTACAGGACATCGTCGTCCGCAGTGCATCACTCAGCACTGTCTTGCTGCCAGACTGTTCCACACAGCAGTGACCAGGTGTTTAATTTTG
>JAODUD010000033.1:13498905-13518214 GCA_026784285.1 Stomatorhinus walkeri | reverse complement strand
CTCTTTCCCCCTTCTTCTCCATTGTTCCCCCCCTCTCTCCCACCCCTCCTCTTGAAGAAGTAAATAAAAATATATAAAATAAACAAACAAATAAATTAATAAATAAATTAAATAAATCCAAATAAAGTAGTCCCCCGCAGAGGGGGGGTGGTGGAGGGCTAAAAAAAAAATATATATATATATATTTTCTTGTTAATCAAACAGTCAAATTTATCAGTCTTCCATCCATCCATCCATCCATCCATCCATCCATCTACATCATACCAAGCATCTGTCTGTCAGCCAATCAGTCAAAAACATTTATCTAGAAGAGCCCATTGTATATGTGCAATAATATGTGCATGGAATGTCCTAACTGTGTGTAGTGGTAACGGGGAAAACTTGGTGAGATAATGTGGGGTGGAAGCTTGGGGGAGGCAGGATGTACACTGCACATTTTTGATTGGCCCATTTAAAAAAGTATAAAATACAAATTGCCATAATTTTCTGATTGGGAAAATCCATTGAGCGGTAAACCGATTCCATTTTGCATTCTTGATAAAGACTTACAGCAGTGCCGCTGAAAGCTATTGCCACTATACAGTATATCGTCCCTCAACTAAGCAAAATAATTTGCTAGGCTGAATTTTATAACAGGGAATGCAACTCCGATATGTATTGGCTAAATTGGCAAATCTAGGAGAGCAGTCATGTGAACTAAAAGTGATGTGTGACCTGTATTCGAAAGCAGCGCACTTAAATGTTGACATTTTCCTGAAGCGTCCTCTCCATATAATTCTATTGTTTTTAAACAGCTCTCGGTAAGGCCTTGATAATTATAAAGGTACAGGAAGGTAATCAAGAGTCAGTAATAAATCATCTGTGAAGTGAGCGTGTTTGTTTGTACCAAGATCATTCATCTTGTGGAAGAAAAGAAAACAATTACCATTAGTCTCAGTCCGTTAGCAACTCGTGGCACCTGTACTGAGCTGCGCTTCGCTTCATAGGATTCAGCCAAGCTTGAAAAGGACTCAGTTCACCTGGCGAATCCTGACAGGACTTTTGCATTGGCTTTTATGTTTGGAAATGCACTAAGCAAACACTATTTCTAAAACAGCAGGAATTTTACCTGTCACTCCTATCCGTCTAGCTAGAGAACTTGTGTTTTGTTTGCAACTAGCCTTCAACCAAACCGCTAAGGAAAGATGCTAATTTTGGTCATTGAAATTCTTCACCGGAAGCAGAGATGAGTGCAGCTTCTGTGTGAGTTTGTAAGTGATTTGAAAAATTAAAATCTGCATGCTGTGCAGTTCAGCACCCATTTTACTGCTAAATAATAATTTTTTTTTTCACTATGCAGGCTGATTAATATGAAAGCTGGAATATTTGTACATGATGGATTTGTTTTGGACAAGAAGGTTTAAATATTGTTAAATCAACCGGAAACTAGAATTCTGTGGTGAGGAGTTGTTTGCTACACTTTGCATTTTCTTATGTTTTACTTTTTAGCAAATTTTGACATGGTAGTCGTGTGGTTACATTCTGGGGCACCTGCAGGAGTTTACCTCAGGGTACATCTATTAATGAAATGCAACCCTTACCTCAACCGGGGCGGGTGCAGAAGTCACCTTCGGTTACATTTATCAGCTGGATTCCTCTAGGTACATATTCCCTTCTGGGGGGGCTTCCCCTTCTGTTGCAAATGGCTGATCGTCCAATGCAATCATCTGCATAAAGTTTAAGTATCGATCGGGAGGCTGTGTTAACTGCTATATTGTGCATCTCTATATATCGTTGATTCCGTCTCAAGAATTTTGAAAGAAAATTGCAACATTGATTCTGGGTGAAAAAAATCTGGCTCCATATTTTTCCCATAATCATCCAGCCACATGCCTCTTTTTGCGTTTCTGCTGCAGACATAAATGAAGCAAAGAAATGTAACATCAAATAATAAAATGTAACAACAAATTATAGGCATATAATATGTCCAAATGCGAAGGTGCCCATCCTTGCATTCAGCACTAGTCTATTGTTGAATAGTTACAGCAATGGGGGGGCTGGATTTGTACATTTAATAAATTTATCTTAAGCACCTTCTGGTTTTGGCTTCAAATACCTGAAGAATTTATTGACACCAAACTGGCTTCAAACATCCATCCATCCATCATCTATACCCGCTTATCCTACTGGGTCATGGGGGATCTGGAGCCTACCCAGAAGCAATGGGCACGAGGCAGAGAACAACCCTGGATGGGGGGCCAGCCCATCACAGGGCACACTCACACACCAGTCACACACACGCAGGCACACCTACGGGCAATTTAGCAACTCCAATTAGCCTCAGCATGTCTTTGGACTGTGGGGGGAAACCGAAGTACCCGGAGGAAACCCCACGACGACACAGGGAGAACATGCAAACTCCACACATATGGAACCCAGGTGGAGACTCGAACCCAGATCCCAGAGGTGCGAGGCAACAGTGCTAACCACTGCACCACCATGCCGCCCCGGCTTCAAACATATATACACATATATAACAAAGGTAATGGTACAAAAGGCTCTTTCCTTTTGTTAATTTGTCATTACAATCTTATGTCTATTACAAGCAGGATGTTGCGAAGAATTGAAAAGAATTTTGTAGATGGAATCAACTTACTTGCACCATAATTTGTTAAATATAGAGACAATTTAAATGTCACTGTCTCAAAACAGGCACTTCCGTAATCACCAGCATTATCTCTAACTTGTGTGCATGTATAGAAGGCCAGCAGCTCTTCACTGCGGTCGATGAAGCTTGGAGACTACTGGTGGCTGGCCTGTCCATCCGCTGCAAGAAAACCAATGGGAGGAGGCTTTATTTCTGCAGATCACTGGATGAGTAGATCGCATCAGGCTTCCCTTTCACGGTGCTGAAAGCCAGATGACTGGGTGCCATTAGCAGTCTGTGAGCTTGGGACCAGACGGCCTTGAGCAGGAGGTAAAAGAGAGCAGGCCGGAGGCCGAGATTGTCTGTACTAATAGTCTGATTTAAATGTAGATATGGCTGCCTGAAGTACAAAGCAACAGACTGATGTAATGTCGCAAGTCTATGTTTATTATATTGACAAATATAGTATCTTATCACAAACCTGTATGGACCAATGCCTTGTTACTGTACGATGCTCCCATAATGACGCTTTTTGCAATTTTAAATAGCTATCAAAATGCTGTTGCAGAGAACCACAATCATAAACACTCGCAAAGTCATTTTCCACCATAGTGTGAAGCCCTCAATGAACCATCATCTATTGTTACCTGCTTTCGGTTTAGTGTTATCTTTTTGCAATGAGACGGTGTTCACCACCCAATTCAATAGCCCACCTAAAGTTCTGCACACTTCCTGTTATGCAGGACAAATTGCACTGAGGTGCAAACCTGAATGTGAACCAGTGATTTGTTTTTTAATGCTAAACAATATTCTGGTGCTGCGTTGGTCTTAAAGTGCATGATCGGCTTTCGTGTGGAATATGGTTCCTTAACACCTGATGCTTTGAGATACCAATTATTTGGTGGCTTTTAGAATATAATAGGCTATGAAAAGAAGCTGCAAAGATGAGACACAATAATGGAAGTATTTATCCTCTCATCACATGAGGCTGTTGGTTATCCTTTCCATTTGATGACTTTTCCTGCTAGGAGGAGAGGAATGAGGTCATGTTTCCACTCCTCGTACACCACCATAAGAAGACGATGCGTTGATGTGTTGATGTCACCATAACCGCACCCACATTGATACACAGTGCCAGTCAAATGATGAACCACCTGGACAGGATACTTCTTATCTGAAAAAACAATGAAAGAACAGTCCGTTCTCGCAAATATGGAAGCTGTTTTATTTTACAGCCGGCCAGGAGACTCCAGTAAAGCTATGATAAGACTTGGACTGTGGTCGAATAGTCTTTTTGCTTAGGAAGATTCCTAACTGAGGACCAGGAAGTGTCTGAGTGGCAGCCATAAAAAGAGCTGTTCAGTTCTGTAAAATGAGGAAAGGTGCTTCAGTGATTCCTTTCTCATCTCCTTTATTTCATCATAATCATTTCGCTTCAGTTTTGTGACTAGTAGCCTATATTCCAATTAAAATTTCAATTCCAACCCTAGGAATGAAGTAAAAAAAATTCACTGTGCTGTCCAGATTTATGTAGCCCTCATCAAACAACACGGTAAGAATGCACAGGGCAAAGATGACTTTTTTTGTAGTTTATTTTCAGGACATAGTTTCATACCGTGGCACCCCTCTCAACAACCGTGGCATAACCGTCTGCCGTGGCATAATTGTATAGGACTGTGTAAGTGCGGTCGGATCATCTTAGCATTGCCGTTCTCTTCCAGCATTAGTTTTGGTCTCAGTATCTAGTAGTTATGGACACTTTCTTAATCATTTTTACATACACTGTATATAGTTCTGTAGGAACTATGCATAAAAGGATCTTTTATATTTTATGATTTGGATGTCAGCTTTCCTTCATTTCGCAGTCTGAAGAAAATTATTCCTGTCCAAGGAATTCTGTATTTGAAGACGCATCGGTCAAAGCTATATTTATTAAAGCAATAATCCAAATCTTATTGGTCAGTTAGACTATGGACTCCGCAGCACTAGAGTTTATCTTCATTAGGAGAATGTTGCTAAACACTGTCATGCTATGACTGTTAAGCCTGCGATTGGAAGGTCACTGTTTTGAGCCCAGCTTCCGCAGGATAGTTGGGTCTGTGGACCCTTGAGCGAGCGCCTTAACCCCCAGCTCCATGGTTGCTGCGACAGGTGGTTGCCCTTGGTTCCCAAGCTTAGTCTCACACACATATCTGTCTCTGTGTCATGGAGAACAAAATGGGAGAGGCATGAAGAGAATTCCTCCAAGGGGATCAATACAGTTTCATTATTATTATTATTATTATTACGTTTTTTGGACAGGGTTGTGGGGGGAATTCTACCCCAGGCAGCACAGGGCAAGGGTACACTGTGAAAAAGATGACAGGCCATTACAGGTCACACACACTATAGAGACACCAATTAATATAAGTGCACATCTTAGGACTTCAGTGGAGACCTCATGCCCAAGGGAAAACATACAAACTCCATACTTACATTTAGGGAGGAGGCCTGATTCAAACCCGACCATCATGTTTTCCCCAGTAATACCAAAACAAGAAACCAGCAGAGCAGAGCTTTTCCAAATTCTGTAGACCAATTTGTTGGCAGGGGTCTTGATGATGCACAGAGACGGTCTTGCCACATCCGTTGGAGTGGTACTTGCTGGTTGCTGATTAATGAACCTTTTCAGAGGCCCTCTGGAAGTAATCGCTGTTTCGTATTCAGTGATTACTTTTGCCTTTTGTTATGTATGCACGTTCCCCAATGAGAGAAAAAAATCTTATAATTAGTCTCATAGACTGGAATCTGAAGCTTTCTTAATCAAGACAATTAGGGTTGGGTGGCCAACCTGCCAAAAGGAGTATGAGTATATTTGGCCTGTCTTATTCTTAATCAGCTGCCCTTGCCTGTCTAATTTAGAGGGCTATGTTGTGCTCAATTCAGAGGCTTAATTTCTTCTCAAAAATATCTGCAGGTCAGTGTTTCTCAACCTCGTCAGTCCTCGGGGACCCCCAGGCAGGTTTTTGCTCCCTCCAAGCTCCCTGCCAGACAGTCCACATTCACAAAAAGGCTGCCTGCTGGTCCCTGAGGACTGGGTTCGGAAACATTGCTCTAGCTGCTTTAACAAAAATGGCCTGTTTTATAAGATGACTTGTTGCGAGACATTCAGAAAATCCCACCCTTCAACCCATCAGGAAGGGACTACTCTACTTTTCCATCCACAATAAGCACCCAGACCACAGAATTCGCTGGCATTTTCTTCCCAATTAGACATCTCAACAGATGCTAACTGTGCATCAAAATTGCATTACAATAGACATTCTCAATCGTAACCTTTCTTCCCCAGACTCGGCCTGCAGATGTATCTATGGTAATATATCTATGGTAATATACCTGCTAATTGTTTATCTCTTATCATGTTATTTTTAAAATTTTTATTTGTTTTTCATTCATTCATTTGTTTGTTTATTTATTTATTGTTGTTATTTACTAGCAGCTGTAGTTATTGTTCCATGTTTTGTATTCACTGTCTTTCATTTATTAGGCAGTGAGGTCTACAGGAAGCATGAAAGAAGAAATGTCATTGTACTCTACATATTCCTCCATCTTTCAGCCACTTATCCTGTACAGGGTCACTGAACTATGTCGACCTGACAAGAAAAACAAGGTGAACCCTTTTCACCGCTTCACAAGCCCATTGATGTGGGCAGTTAAGGAACATGAAAGTCTACACTCCCACAGTTCACTGTTCTTAATGACTTTGAAGGCCACAGACTGAGGCTGTTTCTCTTCTGAAAATCTCCACTTTTTAAAATGAAGGCAATTAACAATCAATTTAAGCTATTTCTCTTTAAAAATGTTCAGTGTAGTCCACTTGAACACTCATATTTTTGCAAATGAAATAACCGCCCCTTCCCCATAATTTCCGATGCTCTACTACTGCTTACCTCTTCATTATATTACAGTCCTTACAAATGATGTTGCCTTGACGACCCAAAGCAGTCCACACAGCATGCAGCAACTGATGTACACTGCCTCATACACTGCGTTTTCCAGGCACTTTTTATATTCTTATTTTTTTTATAATATATTGAACTGCACTGTTCATAATATCTTACTTAATGTGAACATACAATATGTTACTTCTCCACTATTAGTTATTTGGTGTAGTAATTCAAATTTTCCTTTGTTATATCAAACATGTACTTGTGGGATTATGGAGTTTACTATGAATACTGTTTCTTCTTTTCTTTATTATTTCTCATGCTGTAAAATGTCTCCTCTTGCTTTCTCTTAGTACCGAATTCAGGTTTGCCTTTCATCCATGGCTAGTTGAATATCAGAAAGGCTTCTATGTACTGAGAGTGTATATGTGTGTATTAGATACATTTCTGACGTCTCTGTTACCTACATTCCTTATTCCCCATGTCTTCAACATACCAGGCATTTTATTGGTCTTTTCTTGATGTTTTACTTGCTAAAATTAATCCTAGGTGGTCCTTTCCCTCCACTATATTTGAATTAATTCTAATTAATTTCAGGCACTTTTTTTTTTTAGAAACTGAGCACTTAATTGCCTGGGTCAGTAGGCAGTGTGGCAGTAAGGGATATGGACTTATTTTTCCTGACACTTACCAGTGTCTATGTCCAGGAAGTACCCTGCCGACATAACCTTGAGAAAGTTAACAAAGGCCTTCTAGCTGTAGAAATTGGCAACTTTGTGAATCACTTTTGATGAAAGTGTCTACTCCGCAAGGGCATCACTGTGCTTTCAATATTTGGGGGACAAGGACAGATCCATGAAGTGACTGAGTCAAACCCACCATTCACAGTATCCTGTATGTGTCTATTTTTGCCTATTGCATGTATGTATAAGCCACCCACTCATTTCAATATTAACTGTATACAGTCGTTTAAGCGTATACAACTGAAATTAGCAAAAAGTGTATTTTTTCCCCTTCGTCAGTAGGTTAGATGACAAATTTATTGATATTTTTAGAAGCAAAATCCTCGCAAACATTGGGTGGGGCGATCGCCACCGTTTGGAATACTGGCTGGGATGTGTCCTAACCCGCCCCCATGATTAACGCATATGATGCCCTGCAACTAAATGTTAATTTCAGAATTTTCATACTTCTTGATAAATAGGTCAAACGTAATTAACCTTTCATCTTCCAATTAGCTTATATGTATCATATTATGTACCAGCGTCTGTCTGTCTTTCTCTCTGCGTCACATTATAGCTACATTGTGTGTCTGAATGCTTGTTCCTTGTCGGACAATTCATCAGGGGAACGTGATCACCCAGGGCTCAGTGAAATCTGATAATATCCCCATTCGCTCACCTGTGGATTATCACCCATTATACAAAATATTGTGCGATGTAAATTAGCTGCTACGATTAGGACTATTCGTCTTATGTGAGCAGGGTCCTTGTGAGAGCTTGGAATACAGTGAAGAACAAACCACCCCAGGGATGAAGTAAAGCAGGCCGTCCTCCCTTATACTAGCCTCTTTCCAATATACTGCGGTTCACAGGACCCCCTCCCCTCGGTAAGCAGTGAACCAGGGTGATTTTAATTAAATGAAAGGCCACATACCAGCAAGAATGGGCATAATTTAGGGCCTCAATATAAAATGGTGCCCGTGTGTAACATCTTGAGCAAAACAGATAAGGATTAGAGTTATGGTCATTAAGCCATGTGCTAGTATTGGTTGCAGGACCAACCAATAAGATGTCTTATCCACGCCTCCATCATTTGATTGGACCCACATTCTCTACAGTCTGATTGGTTATCTGTCTGAACCAGTAATTTTTTTTTCTTTTTCCCTCAGAACATTTTTGTGAACGTAAAGCTCCTACGAGTGAGTTTGAAGCGTGTTAAAGGTAATGGCACCTCAGTAACAGGCGGTGCTCAGGAAGAGTGTTTGCTGAAAGAGGCTGCAAGAAAGAAAGGAGAAAACTGCCATCTTTAATTATTTCTTTCAAAGGGAGCCTTTATTGCTCATAACTGGAAAATGCTTCTCAGCCACGCGTTGCGGTTGCCGCCGGCAACAGGGGCTCAAGAGACGCGAATAAAGCAGAGCTGTGACACCAAACAAGATGTATGGCGTCTTGAGCAAGATAGATAAGGGAAGACCGCAATGACAATCATTATGTGATATAGAGCAAAACTGAGGATTCATACATGTATGCAAGATACATTAGCTTTACCTTTATAACATATATATGGATGGTCGGAAGGTCACTGGTTCAAATCCCGTAGCTGGCAGATTGATGCCATTGTGGGCGCTGCACGCTGGCTGACCCCGTGCTGTGACCCCCAGGCTTGCTCTCACCTGCATATGTGTCTGTGGAGAGCAGGATGTGGTAGGCAGAAAGACAATTTCCCCACGGGCATGAATAAAGCATGGTTTTTTTACTCCGCGTATGTCCCCATCTTCTAACTGCTTATATAGTTCAGGGTCATGAGGATATGTGCGGATTCTATGTCGAATCAGGGCGTCAGGGACACCTCCCAGTTAATAGACAATTATTTTGGCTCATATTTGTGGCATATTTAATTAATACCTCATAGAAAAACTATGTTGGTATGTCTTAGACATCCAATCCTTTGTGTAATATATTATAAAATTCAGTAATAAATCCTTGGAAGAGGAACTATGGTTCGTTTTGGTAATCCCAGCTGAATCTGTCCAAGTTAAAGGCTTCTGATATGCTTGTCACTTCCTGGAAGGCCTGTCAGGATAATTATTTTATCGACTTAACACACGGTATATGGACGCAGCCTCAATATTGGCACAGTGTCTTTACATAAGAATGAATACCGGCAACATGTCGGCCACATATATGAAGTGTGGTATGGTTTTTGCATGACTTACAGTACAGTATGCATGACAGGGTTAAAATCATTAAAATCTGAAATACATTAAGATACAAAAATTAAAACTATAACTAAACTATAACTACAACTTTCCGTCTATCCCTAGAAATAAAATTATTAAAACATAAAGTAAAATATATAACTAAGTAGATCATTAAAATAACAACCAATGAAACTATGGCATACACATATATTCTCATGTAATTTCATAATCTGCACAAATTTAAAGAATTTAGATGTAGAGGACATATACATATACTCCCATGCAATCTATATAAACTTAGAGAATATAGTCTTAGAAAACACATGTTATTGCACTGCGTGTTAATCAACATGTACTTCTGCACTATTTGATATCCAACACATTGCTGCAGTGTGTGTGTTAACTGTATAAATGCAACTATGCGCTTGAAGAAAGTGTGCGGTATTCAGTATGTTGCTGCACTGAGCGTTCACCATGTAAGTAAAACTTTGTACTTGAGAAAGTAGACAGACAATGTAAAACTAAGTGCCCAGCATGGCAGAAAGATGTGTAACCGTTAAATATAAAAAATAGAACTGGGATGCTTGGGCCAGTAATATGTTTAAAAGAGGCTGGGCAATAGCTGTTAGGAAGCTGGGAAGAGCCTCCGTTGGGGTGGGGAAATCTGGGAAGCTGAAGAAGATGGAAGACACCTAGAGACTGCCCTGTGATCAACCCATGATGAACTAGAAGACAGTAAATAAGAAAATGTATAAAAATCATGTAACTAAGTGTTGTGGTCACATGTGCCTTGTTTGAACCTCTGTGGTACTGCACAAGCGACTCCTTACTCCTGATTGACTTGGAAGGGAAAACCACGGCAAAACCACACCTAAAACTAGACTAGATTTCAAAGGGAAAAAATAATTAATACTCTGATAACACTGATGCAAAGACATACACAGGTTTATGATGTTGCAGTACAGATGTCTTTTATTTTAGTTTGTAGGCATCTGGGAGTCTTTATAACCCCTTCGCTATTTCTGGACTTTCTCAGTCAACCATTCTTCAAATCCACTATCCATTTTTGTTATGATTCTGATCACAGAAGGCAGAGAGGGTATCTTTATACAGTCTTTGGTCTGACTTCTTTCTGACATCCTATCACTTTTCCCCTGGCCGATGAACGATCACGTTGCGCTTGTGTCAATGAGCAGAGTCTCCACAAAGCTGGGTTGGCAGTATATCGCCTGCAAAGGAATGGAAGAATCTCTGTACACCTGCGCCAAGTCTTTAATATGTAATTCAGATTTTGTTAAGAGAGCTTGAAACTACATTTTTTTTGGTTGTGTGGTTTTATTTATGTTTTATTTAGGATATTTGTAGTTTTTGACATTTCAATTCCAATTTCTAAATATTCCTAAGAATTAAAAGTTTATTGCTCTTTAAAAGGGTGGACTTGCATTATTATGCTATTAAATCCTCATTACATCAGTGGCATAAAATAATCTTAACATGACAATAATATCATTTATCGCAATTCTTTCTGGAACAATATATCATCCAAATGAAGTAGTTTTTGTGGCAGGCCGACTTCGTGGATGTCAACCAATAACATCGGTTCCTTTATCTTAACCGGAACGACCATTCTCTACATCTCCTGCCATTTCCTGTCCAGTAAACATATTGACAAGGGACTGAGCATGCTTGTTCAGCTTGAAATGTTTGCCCAGTTAAAAAAACCACTCATTACCAATGCATGCTCTACATGTCTATTTAACTACAAACCTCATTAGATATGTCAGATATTAGATGTCGTAAACATGTCCCTTCGGATAGCAATTTTGAGTTCACCGTAAAAATAAGCCTACTCATATTTTCACTTAGTCTTTTTTTGATTCATGCTCTCATTCCTGTTGAACTGTACTAAGCCTTGACTTTTTCGTTAATCAGGGATCGTGTCTGTTTTAAATACGATAAAAACGATGTTTTGTCCTGAACAGGAAACTGTAACAGAGTAAAATAAACGAGGAACAAAGACTGCCCAATATAATTTTTTTGAAATGTCTGTTTTTGTATTATAGCTACAGCTAAATGTAGCATGCTGCCTTAAAGCCACAGTTGGCAGCTATGAAAGCACCAGGGCTGCATTCGCTTTTACAACCCGTTCATTTGCCTGTGCCTTTTCATTGATAATATAAAATAGGTTTCTCCTTTGTCTCTTGGCTTCTAACACACGCACTCAGACCTTGTCTCTCAGACCCACAGCTGCTAGTCCTTTCCAAGACAAACACATTTTCCTTTTCCTTTTTGTTTCCCTTGTGCTGAAGCCAAAAGAGAAGGTGTCTTTTGTGTCTGTTACTCTCCAGCATTTCATTAGACTTGGCTCACTATTTCTTTCATTTAAAATGATGTTTTTAGTGGATTTTGGTGGCTCGGTGGGTTTCACCAGTTTCACACCACCTTCACACCAGTTTCACACCAGTTTCACACCACCTTCACACCAGTTTCACACCAGTTTCAGGCCTAACTGGCATCTCTGCAGGTGAGTGCATGTTTATATGTTCTGGACTGGCTTCCCATCCAGAGCGTACCCCAAGATTCTGCTCTACACTGCGTGGGATTGTTTCCAGGTGAACTTGGACCAGTATTGGAAGGTGGATGGATTGATTCAGCTAACACTTTTGGCCAAAGTGACATACAAGTGAGGCTGAGACTATCACAAGCATAAAGCTGTCAAGGAGCGACAGGTGACAAGTTAGAATTGGTATAGCAAGCTCTATATTAAACCAAAAATCAGCACAAGGGATGTGAACCTGAAAAGAGCACCTATAGCGAACCAATGAATACGGACAAGGAGAAGTGTGACGTGAGAGCATAGTGGCTGCTTTAATGCCAGACATGCTGGTGGATTTCGAATCATTTGCAGTGGTATAACAGCACAAGCTATATATACCAGGCAGGCAATTTCGGAAAGAGTTGCAGTATTCCAGCCAAGAGTGTTACCTTGACTTAATGGACTATTTTGCACGATATAGAAATAATATATGTTTGCAATATGCTTGTTTGTTTGGCAAAAATAAAGACAGATACAGTTGAAAATAATTTTCTGTGTTTAGAGCACGTTAGAGTGCCATGCTGAATTTCTGTCTACAAAGCATTTATTCCAGTGTACTATAGTATTGCGTTAGGGTGAGTCTGAGGGGAAGTACAGAGGTGCAGGGAATGTGTGCGGAAGGAACAAGGGAGCGTCTGCTGAATAAGATGAAGGCTTCTGGGTTGTCATTTTTTGGGAGCATTATGATTTTGGATTTGTCTAGGAAAAGAGGTCAAGACCTCTATCTGAAAGATTTTGCTGACGCATCTGTGTGAGGCAGAGGAGCCTTTGTATTTCTTGAATACAATGCAGAAAAGGCAAATTCTGAGCGTAAATAGGACACAGAGGAAAGATGAGGACAGGATGTCAAGTGGCGGTTTATTGTTCTGTAAAACTGTTACTATTTATCTGGAATATGTATTTCATATATATATATATATATATATTTCATATGTAGCAGTTTTTAATGATGTTAAACAAAAATGGAAAACGAGTACAGCAGAGTTCAGCAATTAGTTTCATTCACGGAGCAGCTTTTTCAACAGTGCTCAGTAAGAGGCCAGTATAGTTTAACAGATGCACGGAAATGCATGTATTCGTTTTAAATAGGTTTGGTTTATATATTAATTAAATAACCATTTATTTTTTAAATTAGTAATATTAATGAATATTTGTCTTCATCAGTTTTTGTGACATACCATCTGGTATTATTTAAAAGAAAACTAAAAAGGGAAACAGACACATATTTTTCCAGACAGGCCAGTTTGGAACCACAGGCCGCCATTTGCTGATCCAGCAAAACATAATTACCTCAGTCTCAGATGACCATCCAGTTTGGAGCTGTTTACCCTGGAAAGGGGCATCTGGAACCTTCCCCATGTCAGGGGCAAGGGCCACAACCTGGCCGGAGGCCTCGTGTGCCGCAGGGAACATACACAAGCCAATCAGAGTGGGGGAGAAACTCAAACCCACACACCAGGAGATGTAAGGCAACTCCCCACTGGGTCACTGTGCCACCTGACTTCTGAACAACAATTACAAGACGGGAATCTGCCTAATTCCATGAACATTGAAAAGTACATTATTGACATATACCTTATCGATTTAGTTAAACCAATTACTTCAAGACTATTATGAATACATTCCTGTTTTTAACTTGACAGGCATTCATTTACGCAACACCACTGCCAATACAGTTCACTGTGATTAGTGCATTGAAAATCATGACAAGAAATGAATTTTTTTAGGGTCTTTTCTTAAGGGTGGTAGATCTTTTGTTTTTTTTTTCAATAACAAATGTTCTGAAAGTGTACAATTTATGTAATACATCTGCTGAAGATTCTTGTTACAGTTTATGCATATACATCCCTAGATACACCCATGAGCCAAAACATTATGACCATTCCCACATGAAGTGTTGTGGTTAATCCTTCTAAGTCAAGTCAGTCTTTTATTGTATCCACATAGGTTACATCTAAGATCAGACACCCTGCAGGAGAATGCTGAATTACGCTCTTATCGGGATATTCGTCATAGGGGGATCTCAAGCAACATCCTTCTGGACCAGTTGCTATCATTCTGCCTCCTGGTCCAGAGCAGCCCTTGACACGCACTGTATTTTATGAGAGAGTCAACATACACGCAGCGTGCATCCATGATGGGATTGTCATAATGTTTTGGCTCATTGGTGAATTGTTATGAGTCCATGCTATAAACTGAGTGCCTTACAATAGAAATGGCCTTGCAGTGTAAACCACAGTGGGGCTGGTAACTGCCAGTTTGGCTTCTTGTAGTGTGTTTCAAAGTGAGCTGAGTGCTTCAGATGTCTGCTTAAGGCTTTGAAGAGACTAAATATGAAAGTCATCTCTGATCTCCAAAGACACATTTCAAGGTCACTCAATGTACGGGTAACCAGATAAGGCAGCATTTCAGATGATGCTAAGGATCTTGCAGGTAGTGACTAAATGTTTGGAGATTGCTTGGGTTTTGAAGAGTCTTCAGGGGAAATGTATTAATGACTGGGGGGACGTGAGAAATGATCGTTTCTTTTGAAGTCATACAACAACCCACAGATCCTGGGATGTCAACTGCTATGTAAGACTGAAAAGGGTAAAAATGTAAAAACCAATCAGATGAGCAAGTGCCAGTTGGATTACAGAAGTCATATGACTCAGTAAAACAAACAAACAAACAAACAAGAAAACTATGTAAGCCACGGACATCCTCTATGTGGGTAGAAATGTGAAACTGAATAGGAACAGAAACATGACAGGGCAGAGGTATGCTAACTGTGGGACGTGCCCCTAGTAGGGTGCAGAGGAATTACGTGGTTCAGGGGAAAATAAACAAAACTGTGTGTGTGTGTGTGGGGGGTAGCAATATTTGCTGCCACCAGTATTGATACTGGGTCATCAGGTCCCTTTGTGTGAGATTGTGTGGTCGACCACTTCACCACTTAGTTTCCGCCCAGGTACTGCCACCATGCGATCTCTTCACCTGCAGTTGACCAGGGCAGCTCTAGCAGTGCAGAGATTTGGTGAACTGTCGGCTGGACAGATGGCATCCTATGATGGTACGAAATTGAAAATCCCTGACCTGTTCTGTATGACCACCTCATCTGCTGCTTGTTGCTTGTTGGAGATTGTAAGCTTGTGGACTTTAATTATACACCAGTGTCAATGATGAGTGTGACCTACGTGTCCAATTCCTCTAACATACTTCTGGTCATATGGTATATTTCAAGGTAGTACAATGAGAATGAGTGTAGAGAAAGTGACAGCTGATTTTTTGCATTTTTCAGAATATCTGTTTAACTAGCTGAGCTATTATGATAACTTGTGTTCACCAATGTGTCCCTTTAAGTGCTGTAACAAAGGGAAGAGGAAAGCTCTCACATGCTATGCTTAACTTTACATTCCAGGAAATTGTACTGAGATCCACATTGTCCATTTAACAGAAGGAAACCTGGTGAGCTCACGCAGGACATGTTATAGAGCTGCTATCCACCTTGAAAACTAGACTGAAAAAACGTAAAGACTGTTTACAGTGATAATTTGTAGTAAAAATCAAAATGGAGGGGCTATGCGTCATTCCTTGGCACTTCTTGCATCGCACATGGTCCCATAGTTTGGGGGGGGTAAACTAACTCATAATAAGATGCAAAAGCAGAAGCTAGCAAGCACAGGAACGACAGTGTGTCAATGGCAATGAATCAGAATACAAATGAGTAAGTAATGAAGCAAAATTATATGTACTTATCCAAGGGACTAACTTCCTTTTGAAGTGAAAATCTGGCATAGATTCCTCATGCCTTATTTGGGCCCGTCAGCATTAAAAGTAGGACACCGTTTGGTTGAATGTTAACGCAATGAAAGGGAAAATCTTTCATTGGTCATCAAGTTAGAATGGAGGTCAATCTGTTGAAATTAGCTAGAACCAGATGATAACAATAGCAATGAATTATTATACAAAAGGAGTTAGTTCCGTGTGAAATATGTAACAAGTAAAGTGATGCTGTGTTATTCATATTTTATATATTTCTGCAGTACAATGAAAACTATGACCAAAACATTGAATCAATTTGTTAACTGTGCTCTCTGGTTCATATTACATTGGAGTTTTTCATAATGTGTAACACTCTTGTGAAAAATATGAATATGGTTTGCAAAATTGTTTCTGGCAATATTCCTTAAAATTAATTAATTGGATTTTAAACTATATACAATTGTATCCTCTTCAGTATCTACGCAGGAGAGATAACCATTAAATATTAGTGAGGCAGAGCATAGAAATCATTATCCACAACCTGTAATCATTATCCACTCTCAAATATAGATATAGACCTTATACGACAATGAATTTGACAATACATGAATATAGACTTTAGACGTGAACAAAGAGAAGGAAAAAATGAATTCCTCTGTGTTTGGATTGCTGGACAATCCAGGTGTTGTGGTGTTTCATTAAATATGAACATACGTATATGACAACTAGGAAGTCGATTCAGGCTATGATGATTTTTAAACATATTTTAAATTAAATGAGGCTCACATATTGTTTCATTAAACTATAATTGCACTGGAGGTCCTGGTACGCAACAGTTTTTGCTAACAGAGACTTGGTGAAATGAAAAATGAAAAGAAGATAGTTAAGAAATTAATTTTATGCATAATGCATAGAGATGTTTGTGAATAGAGGACTTCATCTCATTTTGTGGGACTGTAAGGGTCACTAAAGGAGTGTGGGTGTAAGTCAAAGGGCCACAATATGCTTCTGCATTTCAATGGCTGCGCTGCAGTAGCAGTTTCCTACAAAGATGTAAGAAGTGTCACAATGGGAATTTACATTAAAGTTAATCAGACAATTGATTGTAATCTATTTTATTTCCCTGAATTATGGTACTTTTAGAGACAGCACAGTCACAGACAGCAATTTGCATAGTCTCTCCGCGTCATTTGGGCTTTCCTCCTGCTACCCTGATGTCTTCGTGCAGTCGAAGACAGAAGTTAGGTCAGTGGGTGTCTCAAAGGTATGTGTGATTATGTGTCACTATGTATGTATAAGTGTCCTATGATTTGCTTGACTTAGGTTGGAGTTGGCATGAGGATTTGGGCCTGGTTTTGGATACATTAAATGTTTTGAGTGAGTGTTAGAGTCAGGGTTTCATTAGCGTTTTGGTTAGGGATTCGAGTTGGCTATTCCAATAAATTTAGATTTTGTGTTATAGATTGGGTTTGCTTTAGGATTACAGCTAGAGTTAGAGTTGACTTAAACACTGGAGTTAGGGTTAGGTTTACCATAGTATTTCAAGCTAGGTTTGCGCTAATGGATGCTCTCTGGTGTATATCTCTGGCTACATTTAGTGTTGCGAGAAGCATTCATGCTAAAATTACCCTTTCGTCTGTGGGATACAGTTTACATTAGCATTAGCATTAGGGTTCTTGCTAGGGTCACTGTTAGGTTTATGCTTAGGGTTAGGACCAGGGGTTGGGATGTCATTAAGGTCCTGACTAGGATTATAGTTATTGTATGAATAAGGGTTATTGAGGTCATTATGTTCAGACCTCATTTTGCATCGGTAATCAGCTTTCCAGCTAGGGTTTGGTGTTTGGCCATAGGGCTACAGCTAGGGTCAGTCTGAATTAGATATTGGGCATCTTCCCACATTTTTGGTGGTCACCGCTCCGGACTCAAAGTGGCCCACTAAATGTTCTAACCGCCCTTTTTTCTCTTGTTTAGACCGTTTTGTGTTTTGAGGAAAACCCAGGGGAAAATATGCCCCCTAGTGGCAATATGAATCTAGACGGCACAGTTGCCAGGTCAGTTTGCATTTCTGTATCACTCCTGGTGACTCCTGCAGCCGTGGCTGGACTGTGCCCATTCCCATCTGGCCGATCAAGCTCATCTTTTGCGTTACAAAACAATGGTCTCGTGACACACGAAGCTAGCGCAGGGCTGCTAAGTAGAAATGCTGCGTGATCCTGACAGGAGGCAGTTTGCGGGTGCTCAGTTAGTCTGTTAGCAGTGCTCATGCTGTACCAAGGAAAGACATTTCCTTGCCTGATACTGAACTAATTACAAAGTTAAAACTAATTACAAACTTATATGTGAACTTTGTCTATGTTGCTGACAAACGTGTTGGTTGGTAGGGAGACCGTCTGTCAGGCCAAAATGATGTAAAACTACAGAAAAAAAGACTTAAATATAATCAGTCAGACAATATAATAGGCAGCCTTTAACCTATTTTTAATAGCAGATGTTTGCCCAGATTGCAATTCTCTCTGAAGTAATTATCAGTGCCTTTTACATAAAAAGATCCACCCACACCCACAATGCCATCCCTTTGCAATTCATTTATCAAAATTTATATTTTTATGTAAAAACAGTTCATTTAGCCACAAAAGAAATTCTGGAATATACAGTCAAGTTTTCCAATTTGAGACCCAACTCAGGTTATCCAAATAGCGAACCCAACATGTTACATGGTTAATGGTGCAGAACTATTTAAATGTCATTCTGAAAGTATGTCGTTGTTCCCTTGTCAAATCTAACCATCACTTAAACATCAATAAAACAAAAGTCATGCAAAATAACTCCAATTATTTCAGCTATAATAAACACTACGTTAAGTGCAACATTTGCATTGTCCTACGACTTCTGTGCGAAAAATAACTGTGCAGTTGACTACACGGGATGGTTTTGTCAATTTTATTTTAATTTTACTTTCCTTTCATGTGTAAAATGCCATGTTCATTTCCCCTGGGCCCTCTGCTTTCTATCTGAAATCCAAAGAAACACGTGAGCATGGTGGGGTCTCTGAATTGCCCATAGTATGTTTGTGTGTATGTGTGCGTCCAATTGTCCTAGATGTCCCCCACAATGTGACAAAAAACCTGTTGTTTTGATATTGTGGGGACCATTTTTCATCAGGTTTCCACATGGTTCTGTTACTGCAATCAAAAAACTAAAAATAACAAAATTTATTTTGTTTGGTTACTTATGGTTAATGTTAGGGCTGGTTAGGGGTTAAGGTCATCATGTTGGGATTAGAGTTTTCCCCATAGAAATGAATGCAATAATTCAAGAATGATAGCAATAAATCGATAATTACAAATGTGTGTGTGTGTGTGTGTGCCTGTGAGCGGGTATACCTATCCTTATGGGGACACAATGTCCCCATAATGTGATAAATATCTGTTTTTTTTTCCCTTATGGGGACCGGTTTCCTGGTCCCCATAAGGGAAAACTCTATTTTATAA
>JAODUD010000033.1:13472800-13498805 GCA_026784285.1 Stomatorhinus walkeri | reverse complement strand
GTTAAGGTTGTCATACTTAGCGTTAGCATTTTTCCCATAGAAATGAATGAGCGGTCCCCATAAGGATATGTTTACCCTACATGTGTGTGTGGGTGTGTGTGTGTGCATGTGTCTGCGTGTGCGTGTGTTTGTGTTTGTGCACCCTGCATTGTATTAATATCCTTTGTGTTCCCAAAGCGTCTTTGCATCCGCTCCAGGCTTGTCATAAATTGCTTTCTATTTGCTTTAACAATATTGTTAAAATATATTAATTTTCAAGGTATCTAGCCACATTTTTAGATCAATAGGACTATAATTCAATAGTACCACCTGGTGTTTCTCAACCACCAATTGTACCACTGATTAAGTTGTCCCTGTGTTTGCCCTTAGAAAACTGACACTTAAACTTTTTCATCTGCATACTCTTAACACATTTTCTGGATAGTAGTACATTTATCATTTACAGATTTACAGAAGAGATTGATAAACTACTGATCTCCATTGTTCCTTTAAATCAATCAAAAAACTCTTCTATTACCTACCAGAACCGACGCACAAGTTTCTGGAAGGACAGCAGTGGAGGTGATTTTGCTTCTGTTCATTTTTATAATCAATTCAAATTCTGATTCAATCCTTTTATATATATATATATATATATATATATACATTTCTCCATTATTTTATCATGGCTAGAGACTGACAGATGTCAAATGCATCTTGAGACTCCTTCAGCAATCACAGGTAAATGAAGTGATGTGCTAAGTGTGATATTCACATCACAGCATCGCACCTTGTTTAATACCTGTCTGTCACACCCTGTCCAGGGTCACTCCTGGGGGATATTAACTGTAATAATAATTTTCAGCTTTTCAACAGGATGACAAGTATTGACCTCTAGCCATGTCTACGATGTATAGTTGCCCTTGCTGGCAGGAGCCGTGCAGGGTTTTATTTTCGTATTCGTTTATTTACTTATTCCAAGGAATGTGCACTTCTCCATTGCCCACCTCCACAACGATCCACATCCACCTTAACCTGTCCAGCCAGAAATATGAAGCTGTTGGCTGGTGATGAAAATTGTAGGATCTGAAATGCATTTAACATACATATAGTATATGGTGTTGACCCGTATATAGGACACAAGTGGTGTCGTCTTGCAATCTCCCGAGACCCCACCCATTCATTTATGTCTATTTTAGTGGACATTTTGTTTTTGCATCTATCTTTTAACTGATGTAAAGAAACATATTTATTCCTGTTGTACGCTAAAGAGGACATGCTGTGAAATTAAAAATAAAAATAAATTTGAAAAAAATCTAAATTGTAAGATGTCTTATTTCCTCCAAAGACAAATAACCTAAAATTGAAGAACACTTTTTTCCTTGCGTCTCAGAAGGATATTCAAGGGCTAGAGAATAAAGGAAACAGATAGCACCATATATGATATGTTGTAATGAGTGTTTTGACTTACTGTAATATAGATTTGCCGTAAGATTTCTTGCATGAGGCTGTGAGTGAGTGACACGCCAGATGCGTGAGAGCTGGCATCCCTGGTAATGTATGTGTTTAGCGTGTATTCCTGAGTGTCGTGTAAATTGTCGGCTTCCCTGGCTATGCCGCTGCTACTATTAAACTGATAGTGGTTGTCAATAAAGATAGGAAAATCATTTTCAAAGAGCTGTCATGTCATTTATTAATATGGGTCAAACCTTTCTCAGGAAAATCCTTTTTTACCCTCTTCATGTGGGTATGCCGCATGAAAAACATTCCACGCCCTCAAGGGTTGTGGACTTTATAATATTCATTATCTACCTGCCCCCCACCCCCAATTAATACATTTGTTTTTTTAAATGTTCACTGTGTAATACACTTATTATAATCTGATTGCTGTGGTTGCTGGTTAACTTATTATATGCTCTTGTTAAATAACATTATTTTTCTTTATAAAGGTAAGACTTGGTATTCCAAAATTTTTTTTTTCTAAAAATAGTTGCTAAAAAGTGCAGGGTCGTCTCATAATCAAGATTGCCTTATATTTGGGCCAATACAGTAATTAATCCCTGTACAGATAAACATGAATCTATGAAATGTTTCAAGTATAGAGGCAGCTGAATGGAAAGCAACTGAAGATCTCACAAAATTCTGAACTAAAAACTAGGAGATATGATAAAAAATACGGCTAAACTGGTTGAGAGCGCACACGTGGGATTAAAAATGACACAACTTCCATCTTTTCTTTCAGCTGTAAACCGGGCTGGTAAAACAACTGTGACTGGAGAGCGAGCTCACATTCATCTGCTGGGGGGGGGGGGGGCACTTGGAGTTCATAATTCACATGAGCTGCTTTGTGGCTGCTTCTGCCGTTGAGTTGCCTCCATATCAAAGAACCGTTCCACAAGTCCTATTACAGACGGCCTCTGACCAGACCATAAAGAAGTCTGATCACTGTTGATGGCAGTGAACTCCTCAGCGCGGTGACCTTCCAGAACAATGCGAGAAGATCAGACACCAAGGAAAAGGTAGGTGGCAGGGGAAAATTAAGATTAGTCTTGTGGGATTTTTTGTTAAATTCATAGTGGCAACAAAGCCACGTCTGCTCAGCTTTCCGCACCCAAAAAGTCCAGATTCAGGCCAACATTTGATGAAAAAATGAAGATTAATCTCCTATTCCAATGACTGAATAGCAGTCAGCAGTCATTTCTGATAGAGATTTAATAGACTTTCTATTCCATTATGTTCCATAAATTCTTGGAAAGAATAGACTTTTTATTTAACCCTCTATGTCTTGTGGTATTTATACTCTGTATGGTTCCTGTCATTAGACTTGTTCTGATGAAATTTAATAGTATGTGATAAAACCGAACATTTGAAACAATACATGATCTTTACATCTGTCTCACCCACCTTGGTTTAATGGTTGTAATGACCAAGCTAGGTACAATCACTCTGTAAAACCTGCGACATACATTCATTTCAGCTCAATAAGTGTGGTGATTATTAGACTACAGTTAGAAATCACTCACCATTTTTGTGGATTTGAAGTATGGATATTAATCAGTCTCTAAACTGATTGTATTACTGCATTGCTATTTTATACAGAATGTGTAATATCTGTAATTGCTTTAATTAAAAGACCAGAAATGATTAGGAGTATTTTTCTATTTTAAAATTCTTCTGAATCAAAAAACATCTCATTAAAACACTCAGCAAAGTGCAGGTTTCATTAGCTAGCAATGCCAAATATCAGAAATATTATGCAACAAACACACCAGTGTGAAATACAGATTCTTTTGTTGAAGGACTGTGAATATTATCATGATCATGTGACTCCACTGAAAAGCATATATCTTTCTTGAGTATAAAATACATTCTTAAGAAAAAAGACATTTAGACAAACGACAATATTTCTGACACATTTCTTCACATCATTACTCACAATACTCAAAAGAACTATTTAGTTATGGGTTGCGAACCTTTAGTAAGCAGAACAGCAATTGTATTACAGGAGTATATCTTTTTGTTTCATTCCTTGGCAGATCGTGACTTTTCCTTCACATCTAATAATGTACATGGAGATAAAAATCATCCTAATTGTTGTTTTTATGCAGCATGAAGTCACCCACATGAGTCTTTGGTCCTGCCGTAGTTATGCACCTTTCTACCGCTGACTCTAGCTATTCTAAATGTCCAAAGAATCATATGGTAACCCTACAAAGACCAATCCACTGATTGCACCAAGCACTTTCCGATGAATGGGCCTCAGAGAATGTCCTACACACATACTTGAGACTATCAGAATAAATAATACATACCTTGCCATAACATGAACTCAACAATATTATAGATGCAGCAGATTCTTAATGCAAATATGAAAGTGAACAGAGGTCCGCCCGAATGTAATTACACCGGGGTAAAATACTCCTGACAGACACCTACACTAAGCAACTACAACTGTTTCTAACCCTCTCTCTTGACTGAAAAGGTTTCCCTTGAAATGAAGAGATTACTGTGAATGTGGAATCAATTGATTAACTACTCCTTAAAATTAGTCATCAATGTAGATGCCATAAATAAAAAATGGCTGTTCATGAATAAAAATAAGTGCATACAATGAATAATAGCTTTTCTGTGTTTTTTAGCCTGCAGATATTTCTAGTATTACTAATTATAATACTTGATTATAACCAGTTGCATGTTTTAACAATGGGGCAAAATTTTGGTAATTTAAAATATTCAAGGCACTGCTTTCATATAGCATAATGCAAATTTTAGTCCCATTTGTGCCATTCTTCTAATTAACTTCGCTTAATTAGTTTCACAAAATTATTCATTTTGTCTCTCAGCCATGCCTGCCACAAACTTAGTTTGTACGTGAAGGATTTCATGGTTTGCGCAGCACAGTGGTGCTGGGTTGGTGCAATAGTGTCACTCTCCTGGAGTTCAGGGTTTGAGTCTCCGGCCTGGCTCTACGTCTGGAGTTTGCATGTTCTCCCCACGTCGTTATGGAGTTTCCCCTGGTTTCATTTCACAGATAAAAATCATGCCATGGTGAATTGGAGTTTCCAAATTGTTCATCGATGAAAATGGATGGTGTGCCTTATGATTGGTTGACACCCTGTCCTGGGTTATTCCCTGCCTTATGATTGGTTGGCGTCCTGTCCTGGGTTATTCCCTGTCTATTGCTTCCCGGATAAGCTTGACGCCCCCATTACTCTGCCTATGGGAGATGGGTGGATTTCATCCATCTTCTGAAATTGCTTATCCCAGGTGCTTATCCCATGTGATGACCATGCATGATGATTAAGATGTAAAATATACTAGTTCTCCATCCATTCATCTATCATTCCTCCATCTTCTGTGTCCAGGGTTGTTGGAATACATTAGTTATGTCTTTAAGGGTCACAGGGGGGGCAGAGCCCATGGGTGCAAGACAGGGAACAACCCAGGATGGGGCACCAACCCATCTCAGGGCACATTCACACACCTACGGTAAGTTTGGCAACTTCATTGAGCCTCAGCATGTTTTTGGATTGCAGGGGGAAGCCAGAATTCCTAGATGAAACCCCACAACAGTACCTGGAGCTCTGGCAGAGACTCAAACTCAGGACCCAGAGGTGAGAAGTGACAGGGCTAACCACTGCACCACCATAACTTTTGTCCTAACTGAGTGTTAACCATCGGTGCTTATTCAGCCACTGCCCAAATCCAACAATGAAATGGATTATGGGAAAAGGAATTAATGTGAAAGTCCCAGTGGGTCGCACAAGTGCATTTCATGATCATGTGACTCCACTGAAAAATATACTAATAACATATCCTGGAAAAATTGGCCTGTAATGCAAAGGCAGATGGAAATCAGTCAGGTTGGAAGTGAAGGGATGTTTGCTCTGGGCAATCCTGCTTGAACGTGATAACAATGGTACCTTTCCTGGAGTCCAACAGCTTAGCTAATTTGAGAAGAGGAATGAGAGGAAGACTCATCACACAACCCAGCGAGAGGCAGTATTTTTTACTCTCTCGAGACAGGATACTGCACAGCTAAACCTTATCATGCTGCAAAGTTGCCAGAAAATTAAATGCTTCATGGAAGAGATTTCCCATTAGTGAAATGACTCACTGCAAACTGTGAGCATAACAAGGTTACACCTGCAAGTCATGCACATAGTGGTAAAATCTGCTTTGGTAAGTCAAACAAGTCAGACATCGTTAAAATTCTTGTGTGTGTGTTCATCAGTAGTGGTGGTTGTATATTCAATCACCTTTTCACTAACTTAAGGCACGCTAAGATTTATTTTGGACAATAAGCTATCATATTTATAAACTCACATTTATGTACTTAATTGTCATCCTTCAAAAACTCTTCCTGAACATATTGAACCTTATTTAGTACAGACGATAACGCTTTACATTAACTGCACCTTCATAATGCTTTTATATTGCATTCATAAAATGTTCAGTGCACCTTCAAATTGTATTCATTAAGTATTCATAAAACATTCATAAACATCATGCATGTATACCTTAACATCCTAACATCCCTTAACAGCTGTAATATACAATACATTAATAACAAACATTATAATGATATGATCATGTAATGTTTGTTATTAATGTATATTAAAGCTGTTCAGGGATGTTAGGATGTTAAGGTGCACTTGCATGCTGCTTATGAATGTTCTATGAATGCATAATGAATGCATTATGAAGGTGCATATAATGTATAGTGTTACCATGCAGACTAATTGTAATAGGCTTCTATTTTTACTGAGAATATATAAATTAACAATTGATCTCACAGAAGTAGTTTAAGTGCATCAAAGGGGTGACTAGGGTGACTCTGTGAGCTACAGAGTATATCGCATTCTCTGGGTTAATACTGGGCTTCTGCTTATATAGCACAGTGAGCAGCTCAGTGGATTCTGTCTATGCTCCTCTGACAGGAAGACCCCCTGTTAAAATCTAGGTATTGGCAAAACAGACAAAATGCCCATGGGACTGCCCCAGATCACCTAACCCTGCGCTGTGACCTCCAAGCTATGGAGAACAAGATGGAGTAGGATTAGAGAAGAATTCTGATGTACTTGTGCAAATGCCAAATAAAGGATTTACTTTTCTTTAAAAAAAAAAAAAACAAAAAAAAGCAGTGTAGGGCAGGATGGTCTCTCAGCAGGGAGCACAGTTGCTTAGCAGCTCCAAAGATTCGGGTTTGAATCCTGCCTCAAATGTGTGTGTGTGTAGCATTGCTTGCTGTATGGGTTTCCTCCTACAGCCCAAAGACATGGCCATGCGGTAATTGGTGCTTCGACATTGCCTGTATGTTTATGGACCAACATGCTGTCTGGGGTAAACCTAGTGGCCTGAGAAAGACTCCAGGCTTCCTGTGACCAAGATAAGTAGTTCGAAGATGAATGATAGGATGCATTTTCTCTCATCATATTGATTGAAGTAAAATTAAATGCCTCTTATTTGAATCTGGTTTATAATTCAGTTTTATCTTGACAGCCTAGACTTCATTAATAACACTGTAGTTGTCATTTCTATTCTTTGTTTGGGGTGGATGCCAAAGGCTGACCTCAGTAGTATTACTTTACCTCCAGTGCTGCTTTAGGGGGTAAATTTCATTATTAATAATGTTTTCTTTGTTAATATAGATATTTTGTACCATGTTATGTGAATGCAAGAACTGGACCACTACTGTATGGACTCCATTGTTCAGTCTTCTCTGTTTGTGTCATAAGCCTGAAACACACCAAGACAACAGCAAAAGACAAGTGCCAAGTAAGACCCACTACTCGTCGGCTTCCATTGTTTGTGAAAATTTGAGCTGGAACACAACTAGAGTTAATGGTCGACATACCGCCCAATCAGAGAACTCAGTTTCACCTACCAGCTTCTATGGCAAGATTCTATCCTTTTTGTTCTGGAATAGCCAATTGTGACCTCATCGGTCTCCGCCCTTATTTCCTGTGACTCAGGAATGGAAGAAGTAAGAGGAATGACATGTGTACTGTGAGACAGGCACATTTTTAAAATTTCAGGCTGGCAGACTTCACCGCATGAATAGCGAAATGCATATGAACTAGGGGGGGGGGGGAATAATTTCTAGATAATTTCATAGAATCAGCGTACATTATATAAACGTTCCTAACAACAGCCAACACCATGCCATCTATCCAGATCACAACCAAATCTACTGATTAAAGCACATCTACACACACACACACACACACAGATATATATTTTATTCATATATCTCGCAATTTGTCTTTAAAAAAAACTGATAAAATTATATATTAATAAACTTGTTTTGCTTTGCATTAAATTATCTGCAGGCAGTTATTATGTGACTGTTTATCACTGCATAGTTAATGACGCCTCAAAAGTGACCCGGAAACAGGTTAGGGGGCCTCCCCTGTTCCATGGTCCATGACTCAACGAGTAACCCAATGCGCTTGAAAAGGAGCAGTGTTTGTTTGGTACTTCTCACAGCCCTGCAGCCTCCTAGTTGACAACAGACATTGCTGTACACCAGAGAAGAGGTGAGGAAGGCAGCTGTTTATTGAGCTTGATGTAAAGCAGGCCTCTCTCGCATTATCTGAGTTTCCTCACTAACAGATCATGTGACAGAACCAGGAATAAACCTGGATCTCAAATATAGGTTGCACCCTGTTTTGACTGGTACATTTCCATAGAGACACAGAGTCACTCAGATACTTTCTTATGAAGAAATGAACCTTCTGCTTAAAACATTTTGTTCAAGGAAAACTGCTCAATGTGTTTGTGAGATGTTCCAAATTTTGAATCCACATGAAATCATGATTATTTTCTAAGCACTAATGTGAAATTTCTTTTGTTGGCATGGGGGCTCTGAACCAGGGACTGACTGAAGGTCCCGTTGGGATTGCGTGAAACTGCTGATTTCATACAGTGGCGATGAACACTTTGCCACCATCCCAGATAGTCAATGAAAAGTGAGGAGGAGAGTTTTTTGAAACCGTAAAGCAGTATGGAAGATAATGTCTTTTAATACAAATATCACAGGCAATACACTTAAAAACCTGGGTTCATCTAGTCTTCCAGCTTCTACCCAATTATTCAGTGCAAGGTTGTGGTGGTTGTGGAACAGCAGGGTCACAAAGCAGGGACACAGGCAATTACAAGCACACACTATGGGCAATTTAGAGATCCCAATTAGCCTGACCACATGTCTCTTGACTACAGGAGGAAGCTAATGTACTCTGAGGGAACCTTTGGGACCCAGAGAGAATATGCAAACTCTGCACACGCGCACGGAGCAGGTGCTCAATCCAAGCCCCATGCTGGAGGTGTGACGCAAGAGTACTCCCCGAGCAACCCTGCCACCCGTATGAACTTTTTTAATGAGGATCATTCCATAAAGAAATCTGGAGAAATGATCAGCACCTGAAAAGCCAATAAATTCTACTCTGCATAGTTTCCTTGAGACAGATCTGTACATCTTGAGGATATCAGGGCTTATTGCTAAACTCTGTATTCACAGTGGAGGTCATATAATTTCCTTTGATATGTAAGGAATCGTCTTGTGATTCATAATATTAGCATATCGGTTGGGGTATAATTCATTTTTATTCAAGGTTAAAATAAACATTTATTTAGTCTTGTATTTATCTACAGTGTGCATGTCACAGATCTGCTTTTTCTCTGACTGCTAATTGAAGAGGCACACTTAGAACCTCAAAAGGGGGCAGTTTTTGATTGTTCAGGCAGAAGGGGCAGGTGCTCAGTCCCACCCTCTGCCCCTCCCCAGGCCTGTTTTTGCTATACATCTTTTCATGCTCTGCTGGTTTTGCCAGTTCGTTTCATGGATAACAACTTGCTAATTTAAGCCTCCATATGTTTTCATCCTGTTTCTGGTTTGCGGACCTTGATTACAGAAATAAACTTGTTTTTCCTGTGCTTGTGTCTTCTTACAGTCTAGTCATTAGTGAACATACACTAAATACGTGAAAAATATGAATAATATTAAATCCTTGCTACAATTTTGTCTTAAAATGTCAGTAACACTTGACACTCTCATCTGCAATGCATTATCGATGCCTTCATGATGCATTATAATGGGCAGTAGAAGAATTAAGGGTGCTTTGTACTGCATTGTGAAGGTATTTGTAAAAAGGCAAAACACATTATAGCCGTGTTTGCATTAATGATGAGAGCTTCATAAAGCATTCATAATGCATCATAAAAACGGCTATAATGGCTATAATGTGTTGTGCCTTTTTATAAATATATATTTATCCATGTTTATAATGCTTTATGAATGCATTATAATGTGTTATAAATGTGTTAATAGATTCTTGTACAGATGGCATTCATATAAAGTGTTACCAAGATGTCTATAGGATACAAGTCTTTAATGTACATCTATAGTGTAGCATAGCCCTTAAATGTTGGGATTAAAAGATTATATATCTCTCAAAAAGGGTGAGTTAATGAGGTCTGAGGCAGTACTGAAAGTATCAGATACAGCAACTTTACAGGCATATATAAACATCCATTTAACCCGTGTTTAATCAGTTGAAACCCTAAATGTCGGGCAGGGCAGGTGCAAGAGGGGTGCAAGTTTGTTTTAACACTGGGTAATTTATTATTTGCTCTTTTTGCTTAACAATGTGATCCGGCTTTATGCGTTTATCATTTGTTAAATGACACATTAGGTACTGACAGCTCATATTTTTTATTTATTTTTTTTGGTGGGGGAGGGGGCATTCATCTTCACTTAGCTCCCCCCATTACCTGTCAAGCTTTGCCGGAGTCGACTTTGTAGACACTGTGACAAATTGGCTAGACAATAGCTTTTAACAAGCTGGAGGGGAAACTAGGCCGCAAACACCAATCATTCACCTCTCCCATTCATCCTTCCAATCACTCTGTTTTTTTAAAAATAATCCTGAATGTCCTTCTCATGCAATGAGAAGCAGGGAATTTGTGAATTTGCCTCTTGTGCATGTAAATGCCATTCGTCTTGCATGATGCAAGTGTTCCTGTGGGAAAATGTATTGGGTGAATATATGCCTGAGCCCTTTGTTACATTTCTGATTTCTTCTGCTTCAGAATTGTTCTTTCATTGAAATCGTGACCTTTTTCACTCTTTTGTACTTCCTATGAATACTGCTACTATGAAAATCAAACAAGCTATTATTAAAATATTTGAGAGAGCGTAGCATTTAGGATGTCATTTCACCTATGGACGGGGAGGCTATATATGTGTGCGTGCGTGTGTGTGTGTGTGGGGGGGGGGTGTATTCACCATTTTGTGGGTACATTTGCTTTTTATCTTTTAGGTACAAGATATTCAGCAAAATCAATTTTAGCCAGTTGTTCTCAAGTAAATAGCAAGCTGTCAAATCTCAGTCACAATAAACTTCATAGTTCATAGTTATAGTATGAAATGGAGGGTAAAAAATAAACAGGATGTTGATTTGAATGAAAAGAAAATCAATCAGACTGTGCTTTTAACAGGATTTATGAGAACTTCTGAAATTTTGCTTTCTTCATTATATCATATGCTGTAAAAATATTTCTGCTTGTGGCTTAACTTAAACTCACAGTTAAAACTTAACCCATCAGTGTAGCATTTAGCACTGGATCAATGTGTATAATTATGCATAATTAATGGATGAGCCAAGCTTACTACTATTTGTACTTGCTGGTAATAGCATGTTTTGGATATGATTTGTATTTCTGTAGCGATTTATCAAAATGTTTGTGATGCAGAATTCTGATGCTGTAACAAATGAGCAAAATCAGTATATTAGACCATTAACTCTGTGCCCTTTTTGTTTTTTTTTATTGTGTTTTTTTCTGCAGTCAAAGTCCTTTGCCCCACTTAAGGGATGAATGCACTTTCTTGGTAGTGAGTTTTGAAAAAGTAGGCAACTGCTATAAATAAAGCAAAATAATGAAATATTAAAATCTAATTTTACTATTTGTGGTTCCTGTCTTCTGTGCATATAATTTATGGACATGGAGCTCAGAGGAAATGGCTGTTTCAATGCTTGGTTGGCCTAGCACTGAATGCGTGAAATAAGAGAGATATGATGATGGTTCTGAAGAAGTGTTCAATAAATCATCAGTGTGACCACTCTGTACGGTGCCTGTCGGACTTTTACGCATACATGAATTAATTAAAAGCTAATACAACACTCGAAGCATGCCTCCCAATCGTTGAAAACCATGTTTTTTACCATTTCCACTTGTGATCATGTTAGCGACCAATTTACCGACTGCTCAGAAGCCATTAACCAGCTGCATTCACAGGTGATATGACTGAGTGCAGCTATGTTGATTTTTATGCCGAAGTCGAAGTGAAGTAAAGTACATTTGTTTCTATTTGAAAATGGCCTTACTGTGTCATCAGCAGCAGAACCAATGGAGAAAAAGCCACAGAATGGAAATGCTCTCACTGTGTCATTATGTGCTTTGAAGTGCAGAGAGCATTTTGCACAGAAGCATGCAAGGCATTTTGAAATTGAAAAACGTGTATAAGGAACACTAGGAGAACTACTTCATGCCTATTCAAGAAAAAAATTAACTGAAGAAAATTATTTTTAAACTTTTGGTTTTATTATTTTGTCGTTATAGCTTTAGCACCAATTGTACAGTGGTTTGATTTTGGATTTGCCAACACAAAATCTGTTTTTGGGCATTGCAGATTAACAACAGGGCTTCCTGTGATGTCTCATGTCTTGTCGCATTGGTTAGAGTTTCCTGGCATGGCAAATTAAAAGCACCGTGAGTTCATTTCTTATGGAGAATGAGATTCCCCGATCATGAATGTATGGCTGCAGGCGATTGGAGGGCAGGCAATTCATGTTGGAGGGAAAGTGATGCAAGAAGGGGGGGGCACATATGTGATGGGTTTAACTCCGCTCCTGGAATTGAATTCCGCATCAATCATGCATTTCCCATGATAGAGCTATAAGCCATACTCAGCTTAAGGAGATGTGGCACAACTTTCAAAGATTTTATGCATAAATAAATAAGTAATTGTGTGTTTGGGCACACAGTATCTGTGACATCTATTTTACTGTATGGGTTGGACGTGTTAAATTCTGAAATACCTATTTAATCCATGTTTTGTGTTTTCAGTACATGTATTTTTCTTGTGTTAAACGACTAGGGTTTTAAAGATACTCTGAAAATAATTTGTCATATGATGCATATGAGATGCATGTGTTATACTAAGGTAATATGAGCTGTGGTGTTATAAATCATCGTATAATTTTAGATATTACTGCTTTGTGTTAATATATTGGCAACGAAACTGGTGAGTGCCTCGATGACAGAAACCGTAATGCCTTGCCTGCTAGCCTTGCTGTTGCTAGGGCATCGAAGTGCTGCAGTCACAGACACATAAAGCGTTTTTTTTCTTTAACTTTTTTGCATGGTTGGCTGGTCCAGCAAACAGCTAATCTTCCTTCTTGCCACCCTGCTATGACACCACAGTAGCACATTCATGGAAGATAACTGATGTCAGCATGCAGTATCTGCCCTGGGTCATTTGCAGTAGATTTAAACAAATTAGTTTTCCGGTGTGTACTGAATATCTATAATGAGGCATCTCACTAATCAGTTACATTCTCCGTCGCTTTGTTTTTCTGAAACTCAATTCCACACACACACTCAGATATGCCAGCCTGGCTATGTATGTAAACAGACACACACGTATATGCTTTAGGACAGGCTGTTCCAGGATATGTGCACCACCTCACTGTACTTTGCAGCACTGTTCTTGACGTACTCAAGTCAGTAAAGGTTATTAATTTGCTTATTAGTCAATGGAGACACCTACCAATTAAATCCCATTGTTGCTATTAAATTAACTCATTTGTATTACAGGCACCTATGCCTTATCTTGAAAAGAAGAGTGAGAAAATACATTCCACGTCTTGCAAAACAAAGATACTGTGAATCATTCAGCCTGACCTTCCTATACAATAGATGTCATTGTGTAAAATTGTTGGTGGGATTCTGCAAGATGTGCAAAATGAGATCCATGCTGAAGAAGGCTGTTGACTTTCCAGTATTAGCCAAACATCACATCACTTCACCTACAAGAAAAAAAAATCTGTTAGTAAGACTTGTTATGTTTAAAACTGCTTTTCATTTAGCAAAATATACAAACGACCCGACCTCGGATAAGTGGTGGATAATGGATGGATGGATGGATGGATAAAAACAAATGCTGTTCCTAAGCATTAAGCATTAAGAAGCCTTAAGAGTTCAATTAACTCTTGGGGCCCAGCCTAACCCCTGAAAAACACCCCCTTACCATTATCCCTCCTCCACCAATCTTCACAGTTGGCACAATGCAGTCAGACAGGTAATGTTCTCCTGGCATCTGACTATCCCAGACTCATTCATCAGACTTCCAGATAGAGAAGCGTGATTCGTCACTCCACAGAATCCTTTTCCACTGCTTCAGAGTCCAGTGGCAGCCTGCTTTACACCACTCCATCCGACACTTCATAAACGCTTCTACTTTGCAATAATCCCACATAGAGTTGCGTGTGGAACATCTAGCAGGGAAGAAGTTTCACAAACTGACTTATTGCAAAGAGGGCATCATATGACAGGATCACGCTTGAATTCACTGAGCTCTTCATAACGACCCATTTTTTCATAGGTGTTTGTAAACCTGATTGCATGGCCAGGTGCTTAATTTTAAATAATTCTGAATAAAAAGCCTGAATTCAGTCACCAAGAGATGTGCCCCAATACATCTGTCCATATACTGCATATACTTAGCAGTGAGTTAGAGGGTTATTTTTTGCAAAAGACGCGAAGAATGGACAGGGATGGGACCCAGAATATACCAGTGTTGTATGATACCAAATGTATTTGCTACTGTAGAATTACTTGGAGCCAAAGAAAACAAATTACACTTAATAAACATCACAAGGTAGGAGAATCATGTGACTTGAATTAAATGCAACAGTTGACTTACCTTTTACTCATAGGTTTTCAAAGGTGTGAATGTGGGTGCTTTGTACTGCAATTCTGTATTTATATGATAATCGGAGAAAATAACGGCTGACAATCTAGGTGTCATATTAGACAGAGTCCCAGTATGAACATGCTTTTATTAAGTCATTAATAAATGTTAGCTCATGGTCCACACGAGTTAGCAGAAGCACTGGCTTCTGCTCCAGTCCAGGGCACCAGCTTGATCACATGACCTCTCCGTCTGGTTTCACCTTCAAGCTCTTGACATTATTCTAAAAAAAAAAAAGAAAAATTGATTCTGTATGTCTGTTATGCACTGAAGAAATTTTACAAACAAGGTATGTGTACCTTACCAGTCCAGGGTGATTATTCTTGTGAAACTTCCCAAATGATGAATTAACCAGGAACCTATGATTTTTTTCTTCCTTTTTTGTCACCAAAAGTAAGTAAAATAACCAATTTTACACTACACTGTGTGATGAATGATAGGATGACAACCTGAATTTACTGTGGATCACATCATGTTACCTCAGTAGGAGTTAACCCATTAGGTGACAGAGGCGGCTGCCTAGGGCCCCATCTTCTGCGCGGGCAAATTAGGTGATAGGATGGGTACAACCCCATTTCCAGACAGGTGTGTAGATTCAGGCCCTGCGGGAATAATCCATGATTCCTTTGTGCGCTCACAATGCTAGCACTCTGTGTTTATGTGTAAACCATACATAATGTTTTCACTTTCAACGTTATGCTTATGGCTGACAATGCATGAGAATGTAACTGTGAAGCTGTATGCTGTATGCATGTCGCATGGACTGTGATTGATCGCCATAGTGCAGGCCACCCTGTATGTTTTCATCCCAGTTTTTATAGCAGTTCTGATCTTACTCATGCTTTTAATGTGCTCTAGTCCAGCTTTGCACAGCTTCAAGCCCTTTCACCGACCCATTTGTTTTCTCATCGTCGTCACCATCTCCTGCTGTTGAATACACCAGCCATGTTTGAGAGTCCTGACATAAACTAACTACAGTGGCTGATAAGTGTGAAAATGCTGCAAATTCTGAAAACACGTGCAAAGCAGGAAGCACTGCAAATTCACTCATGACACAATGGAAGTGAGTGACAGCACTACAGAAGTTTCTGGGACAGAATGAAATGAGACATACCATTAGGGCTGGAAGGTGTATCGAATGTTTACGGCACATGTGGTGTACTAGCTATGGTGCAGATTCTACGCAGAAGTAAATCAGCCTTGCTGTGGCTTTATTTTGTGCCACGTCAAATTAACGTGGGCGGGCTACATTTGAAGTTTCCTCTGAGTTCTCCATTCTTCCCCCACAGCCCAAAAACATGCTGAGGTTAACTGGAGTCGCCAAATTGCCCATAGGTGTGCTTATGTGAGTGAGTGGTGTGTGTGCCCTGTGAGGGGTTGGTGCTCCACCCTGGGTTTCAGAGAATGGATGCATGGATGGATGGATGGATAAAGGATCACACAATACTGTTTATATGCTTTTATTGTGAGTTAAAAATTAGGGCTCTATTAAGGATTTTGAAGACAGATCAATAATATTTGTTCCAGCTTGTAAACGGCGCGAGAGTTTCAATCAAGATATTGCACAATCATGTACAATCATGACATTTCAAGCAGACTTGAAATAGTATAAATAGGAATAGGACATGTACAACATTTGAAATTGTAGGTACTTTCTGAATTGGTGTTTTTTGAATTTGCAGTTCATTGACACTTATCAACCATCATATGTAACGTAAGGCCTACCTTAAAGCATTCCTTAGATGACATAATAAAAATACATATAGTATAAATAAGAACAGCAAATATTAGCAAGAGTAATAAAGCAGATATATGTGGCTGCTGCTTGAATCTGACTGACATTTAATTCTCAAGGAAATATGTCTTAGTTACTATGTTGCAGAAATGCCCACTGTTTTATTTCTGGAGCTAACTCTTCTTTTTTAATGATACTTCCTTTGAACTGACACATCTTATTACATACTGTAGGGTGATTTGTCTCTCATCCAAAGAGGTAAAATTGTAACGTAAGTAATAGTGACTTCATTAACCCTCTTTTACCCTTTTCTCAGAACATAGCAGCAACTACTGGCAAAAATTACTTTCTTGGTTGGTTTAGCTAACCATGGTTAAACACTTAATTATCCATGAGAAAGAAAGCACATTTATCTTTACTCATACAGTATAACTAAGTTAACTGTGAGAATACAAATGTGCTGTGAACCTCAGCTTCAGATCCTGCCAGCATAAAAATAGAATTGAATAGTAGCAAGTTATCACATTCATCCACATGCAGAACTCTGGTATTTTTCCATCCTGCTTTCTATGGAAAACACAATGTGTATGTAAATGAGAAAAGGTTTCAGGGTGAGAGAGCAGGGTCAGTGAGTGTTTAGCATCCCTGGAGCAGTTGGGGTTAAAGGCCATACTCAATGTCCCAGCAGTGATAGGATTACTCTGGCAGATACATGATTCTGGTCATGGTTACAACTCTGTAACATACTGAGAAGGAAAGGAGCACGCACTGATTACAGCGCACTACCGCACCCACCACATGACAAACCACCTCAGCGATGAGAACCTGAGTGCAGCCATGCGGTGGATGATACCTCAGCACCACACTAGTCCGAATGGACCAGTGTGAGTTTTTTCCAGTGGCTCAAGTGCCAATTTTGCCACCAACTGCCAAGTTATTCCCTGTAAGTTGGAGGATCTCATTATAGGGCTGGATGTAGATTTAATGTCATTCCCAGGACAGAGCAACGGAAGGTTAAAGGCTGTGCTCAAGGGCCAAATGGGGTAGAATTACTCTTGGCATTCACTGGATTTGCACCAGCAACCATACAATTACTACCACAGATCCCTAGCCTCAGAGCTACCACTACTGAACTGCATGATATTTTAAGGGCTATGTTGGTAAGAATAAAATATTGAATAGCGCAGGAGAACAAACAGACCATCAAAGTGTCAGAATACCTGTTATTCCATCAATGCACAGCAGTGAACTTTTCAGGATTTTGGCAAAAAATATACATGATATAGAATATATTCAAACCTGTTCCTGCTTAAAGCAAATCAATAAACAATTATAGTGTGTGAGATGACGAATATATGCTTTGGATAGGTCAGTAAATCTTTTAGAAAACAAAAACTGTACACTTATAGTAAATGGATAAATAAACGAAACCATTTTGAATAATAAATATAGGTCGTGTGGATGTTTTATATGCTTACTAAGATATGAAGAATTAAGGCAAGTTCCGGATGCCTGTAATTTGAAACATATTTCAGAGAGATTGTTAGTTCAGGTTGAGACATGTCAGCGATAAGCCTTTGCACAAGCAAAAGCCAGTGTACCATTCAGGACAAGCTGAAGATGCTCTTACCCTGGGGCAAAAGGGACATGATATTCTGCAGCTTCAGTGATCCGCACGTCAACCTGTCAAGCAGACATTCAGCAGACAGCGTCTGTAGTGATCAGCATGAGTTTGTCATCATTGTGCGTTATTGTCCGTTCGTCGTTGATGAAGGAATCTGACTCACATACGTAGGTGACTTGCGATGTATAATCTGTTTACCTAGTAACTCTTGATTGGGAATCATAATTTTATTTGATTTAGCTCAAGCATTGGAAAACTTACCACCTGTGAGAGGTATAGTACTTATATTATTCTTGTAGCTGCTAGGTAGGTTGCCAATATCCAACTAGCTAATAACGTCATAGTTACTGCACATGCCGCAACTTTGTGTGAACTTTGCATTAGTAAATAAGGACCTTGAGCCTGCATATTATTTTATGCAGAAAAGCAGAAACATTTGTGATACAGCTTTAGGGCACAGAGCACATATTCAGCATGCAGAATTCTGCTCTCTGCCAAAGCCAGCTGCTCTCGATATATATATATATATATATATATTTTTTTTTTAAACCACTCGCCAGTTTCCTCACCCACCTTGCAGCTCTTCTGGATTTGGTACCTGTGAAGTGTAACTAAATAAGTAAGTAGGGATTAAGGGTTTGAGTCCCATCCCAGCTCCGCATGTGTGAGGTTTGCCTGTTCTCCCCATGTCACGGGGTTTCATGTCAAGCCAAATGAAGCCTTATTGTCATCCCAGCCATGTACAGTGCACAGTGAAATGAAATAACGCAGAATGCAACAGGACAGACATTACAGTGCTGCAGGTAGATTTACGGAATTCCAGTATGATTCTCAATACTTTAAGGGCATGGGAGACAGAATCAAGAATACTAGCTATATTTACTACCTAACGTAACGTAGCAAACATTCCACATTAGACAAATAATACACAGGCAGATTGGCAGATTACATAGCAGTGGGAAATTTATGATTGGAAGCAGGATTGCTGCAAATAGGGGGGACATGCCCCCTGTCCTAATATTGACTGGACCCCCCCCCCCAAAAAAAAAGATTAATTAATAATTTAAAGTGTGTTGCTTATCTTTGATCTTAATCCATCATCACTGAGGCCAATTTACTATGCATGCAGAGTGCAAAGGTGAAACATATTGGCCTCCCTGTATCCAGCCAAAATCAGTATATCTGTCATACCCTGCCCGTACGAGCCCCGTGTGTGCCACGCCCCCTTGCTCCTCGTGTGCAAATCCCGATCGAAACCACCTGTAGTCCATCTGTTTGAGTGTATTCCTTTGTTTCCTGATTAGTTGCTTGTCAGTCCTATGTATTTAGTCCGCGTCTGAGTTAGTTACCCCAGGTCAGTCATTGTGATGTGTTGTAGCGTTTACCCAGTGTGTTCAGTGAATAAACACCGTCATTTGGATCATTCCTGCCTCAGACCGACCTTATCTGTTCCACGCTGCCCGCATCCATGCACGCTCTCCCCAGTGAACGTGACAATATCATATGAATTAGTTACTTTTTAGTCCTGTTTACTTGCGAAACCGCACCCTAAAGAGTTAGTATTTTAAATGAAAAAATCTTTTTTTTTTATTCCCTCCACCACCCGCCCTCTGGGGAGGACTGCTTTATTTCTATATAAATATTTATTTATTTATCTATCTATCTATCTATCTATCTATCTATCTATCTATCTATCTATTTATTTTTATTTACTTCCTCAAGCCTCAAGAGAAGGAGAGGGAGAATGAGGGGGAAAAAGAAGAAGGGGTAAGAGAAAGAGAGGGAGAAAGAAAGAAAAACAGATAATCCACTGAAGAGAGAAAACAACATGCAACATCTGTATGAATCATATCGAAAATCAAACGTTAAATGTTATTGAACAGCAAACACACCGAGCATTACGACACGAGCCCAGAAGCAGCAGCCGAAGAAGACAGAGCACCTGTGTGCACACCTGTGTGTGTGAGCGTGCTGCTGTTCATAAGGTATCTCCATGTAAATGTCTAGTAGCATGTGTGGGGAGCCACAGCCCCGCCCCCCCAGAACATGAAGCCGACAAGGAGGAGACCTGGGCCCCAGACATCCAGAGGTCCCCCAGGGCACAGGAACCCAAGGAGGCCCACCACAGGAACAATTGCAGCCCCCACCCAGAAAAGGGTAGTGGAGCACTCCGGAGGGGGGCCATCCAGCAGCCACATCGCAGGAGCCCCAGGGGGGCCGTGGCGGCGAATCCGCAGGCTCTTCCGGCGGCCGGCCACACCGGGGCATCCAGCCCCGGACATCGAGAACCACCAACACACCGGCAGCTGGAGGCCCCATCTACGGGCAGGGAGTGTGGCGGGGGGGGGGGGAACAGAGCCAGAGATGTTATTCCAGGAGGAGTCTAAGACCCAACCTGACACATACGTATAGACAAACAGAAGCACACATACACAGGCATACGTTCCCACCCTCATGCACACATAAACAAATATTCACTCATTCGCCCAATCATGGAGACACACAGAAATGAACGCCGTACACACACTCACACTCCCCATATAGACTCTATCCTCCAAAATCCAGGCACCACCACCCCCAGAGGGGCAATCCACCACCAGACCCCGGAGATAGACCCCTTTTTTTCCTCTGGCGTGGGGACAAGAAGATCACCCCAGACCCCGCAGCAGCCGAGAAGCCCGCCAGCCCAGACCCCGACCGCACGGCCAGCTCTTCTCAGCCCCCGGCTCCAGATGGCGAACAGAGAGCAGGGGTGTGAAAAGACCCCATGCTTCCTTTCGCCCGCCCAGATGTGGTCTTAGTGAATGTTGTTCTAAAGTGCTTTAAAACAGGGGAAGGGCATGACGCTAACCACCCTCTGCCAATCAGCAGCTGGTGTCAGCTCGGCCCCTCCCCAGAACCCTCAATGTCTATGTGCGACTTATAATTGAGAAGTGGACACTGGCACCAGAGGTAAGACTGAATGAACAGACGGACGCCATTCCATGTGCCCACCCCCAAGGCCCTAAATTACAAATTACGAAATCTTTTTTGTTTCAAAATCATTACAAAATTTTTTGGCTATTTCCTATATATACACATCGAACCCCAATGTCCTGCCAATGCTAGTGATTGGAAGTACCGTCTATGTGCAAAGTAGCTTTGAAGCAGATGTAAACAGACTTTCCATTAGTTCAGCAGGTGTGAACGGACCTTCTGTTAGTTCAGCAGATGTGAGCCGCATGGGGTCGCGTGGTGTTTCCAAGTCTTACAGCCTGTGGGAAGCAACTGCTGCCAGCTACAGACACCTCCTCCTGTCCGACGATGCTGATGACGCCACTTCACTCTCTCTTAATTGCCCATAGTTCTTTTGGGTCCTGCGCTGCCCGGCTCAGAGATTACCCACCGCATACCTTTGTGCCAGATAAGTGACTGGAGGATGGATGGGTGGAGCAGAAATAAGGACAATCCTTCCACATCAGAAACATTACCGGACGAAGGACTCTATGCCCGACCCATTGAGTGGAGCTGCACACTGATTCCACGAGAAAACCAAGCAGCAGGTTCTACTTTTCAAAAATCGGCAAGAATAGAGGCTGAGGCAGAATAGAGGCTTTGCAAACTTTAGTAACAGCTGAAAGCTCGCCGAAATTATACGGCAGACTCAGTGCTTCTGCCTCAAGGTGAAAGACTAATAAAACTATTTGGCTGCCCTTTTAAGAGAAGCCAATTGATCCCCGTAGCCCTTATGGGATTTCAAACTAACTTGGTTTGCATGGTCGCCCTCCCTGATAGGTTCACGTCAGAAAGGTATTGAAGCTCCACCGTGTATTAAGGAAGAGTAGTCAGTACAGACAGAAGTGCCGCGAGTCGCACGTCTCCGCAAAGGGGCATTAAGGCTGTTTGTCTCTGTTTCCTCCATCTGGCACATATAATGAAGTACTGCTATCTCAGCAGCGAGTCGGCAGTGATCTGACAGCTATTTTCCACCACAAAAGGAATTATGCTTTTTGCAATGGATTGAAAATGACCGTTATTTATGTCATTACAATCTCTATTGCAAAAAAAAAATAAGCTGAAATATTTTTCACCCAGGCAGGTTTAAAATGTAGCAACTTTAGATAATTAACATAATTTCTGTAATTTAAAAAATATAGCCTGGGCTTTAGACTGCTTTTATATAAAATACACATTGTACATTAATGGAAATACTGTATTTTGACTATGCATAATTGTGCCCTGAGAGAAATAATCACCAAATAGCAGAGTGATTTATTAGTGAAAGGATTCAACATAATGCATGGGGATACATTGTTTCGTTAAAACATGAACTCATTATTAAAACTCCAAAAATCTAAAGACATGAGCAGTAATTTGAAGAAGTCCACATAAAAAGAGGATTTCACAGCAAACTGGGGACATTTTCCCCAGAATTCCAAAGGTTTTGGAGCAAAGAGTAAGCTGGACTTTCCAAATACAAAAAAAAAATAATACAAATCGTATCATTTGAAGAAAAACAAATCAGGACACACCAATTTATGCCGAAACCCCAGGAACCTGCCCTCTCTGTATCATACTTACACTGAACTCCATTTTATTAGGGCTGAAGTGAAAACTTCACATCGTACCGCTGTGAAATTGGCTCTTAAATTTTTCATTGCATATTTTAGCAACCCCGCATGCTGTCAGGGTTGCGGGTTAAAATGCGCTCCTGGTGTCAATGCGGGGAGTGCATTTTCTCACATTTATGTGTTTCTCCAGTACACTTAGTGTGTGCCAGTGTCTAAACATGTATGAGTGCCTTACAGCATAGTGCCTCAGGCCATAGACCTGTAAATTGATATATAATTTTTTGCACTCTCATGCAATTTTTATACTCAGTTTTGAACTTCTTAGCAAACAGATTCTGTATGTAGCATCCAAGAAACAGTGCAAAACTCTATTACCTTATTGCACATCTATACATTTTTTACTTTTTGTCCAGTACAAGGTCCTGGGGGGTCCCATGTTAGTGTAACTGACTGAATAAAGCATCATATTTCATATGTTGATTTGGCAAATTAATTGGAACACCTAAGGGCCAATGGTGACCATATCAGCATCATCATCTGTCTGCTGTGGTCCATATCTCTGCCATCTCCCCTCACTCCTTTCATCTAGGAATCCTGCCCAGGGTCTTTTTTCTGACTTCACCTACAGCTGAGACCTGGTATACATCCTTTGTTACCTGGGAATCCTAAGCTCCCTACTGCAGCTGGAGTTTATCAGAAAGGGGACACCTTCAGGGTCGACCCTTTCCTGCCATGTCAAAGAACTGAAATTTACCTCTAGAAAGCTGTGGATCACATTTAAAAAATATACTGTTTCTATCAACTTATGGTAATAAGCACATACAGCAACTACAGAAAATGTTTTACACGCTTTACATGCAGGTTATATACTTGCGGTTACAGTCTTCAGGGACAGACATGCAAAGAAAGCACGAGTTCAGAATCTTGACCCAGGAACATGGTGTCAAATTTTGGAGTCGTATTTGTCACGTATGCAGTTATACTGCATAAAATAATGTGCAAACTGTCGTGAAATGCATAGTTGCCTAGCTCTCATCAAGTTTCATATCAAGACAGAGACGTAGCATATTACAAACATTAATAATGTTAATAACGTTAAATAATAATATGATGCGGAAAACTGGCATTGGGTGGCGGCAGTGCAACAATCCAAAAATAATTTGTTGCTGAACATTTATTTTATGTACAGTTTGCATTTATTTAATGTATTGCACCACTGATAAGAACTCATGGCTCAAAACTTTCACTCTCTAGTTCACTTATTCTAGTGATGTGACAATAAAATGATTTGACTTTTGGTTTGATAAATAAGTTTTTATATATGTGCATGCTTGAGTGAAATGGGCTATTGACAAATTTGGTGTGCAGGTAGCAAACCCTTTCCTCATTTTGAATAAAATTGCCCATGGATTTATTAGAAAGTGTGAGTACTTGTGTGGACGGCGATAGGGGGACGCGGGGCCCAGCAGGTTCGGGCTGGAGTTTGGCCCCGATCAACTTGTGGCATCATCCACAGATGGACAGACAAGGCTGGGGCTCCGGGTAGGCTGGAGGAAATGGGCAAGCGTTTGGCATCCTGCCTTTGAAGGAGCCTTCCTAAACATCAGCCAGCTGGAGGCGTCAGCGGGAGCCAGGCGTGAAGGATCAGGGGTGGAGCGGCTTTTGAAAGGCGGTCAAAAACTGAAGTGCTGAGTTTCTGACAGGTGGCTGCTGGCCGTGGTGCTGATGGAGTCCAGCGGCCACCTGTCATATGGCCAGAGCAGTGGCAGATTCCGGCTTCTGGAGGCAGAATTGCGACATTACATCATCAATGCATGCTTACACATGGTCATGAATGCCTATTTTATGGTCAGAAATGGAAGAAGATGCAAAACGTATCATGTTCACTAGTAGTCAAATTAGTGGAAACACTTCCAGTTTTTAGACATTGCAGAACTGTATTCCAGTTACTCCAGTTACTTATTTAATCATCCAGTGTATGATATTGATAAACATTCTTTGACTGTATATAAGCACTAATGCCAACATTTGTATAGTAATTTTTAAAGCGTAATATCAAAAATTCAAGGCATTTCCCAAATTTAGGCCACTAGTGTATATATGAGATGAATGCTCAGAGTATTCACCCATTCATTCTGCATTGGTGCTGATCCAGGAATGTGGCGAGACTGGGGTCAATCCCAGGAAATGGAGAGTTTATAGAATGTGTGAGAAAAACAATAATTTTCTTCTAGTAGAATTTTATACCAATTTATTTGTAATACAAGTAATTAAACAGTGCAATATATGCAATACTGTAACCCTGTACATGTGTTATGTACCACATAATGACCTATTGGTCAACAATATGTCAAAGTTTATGATAATAAATGTGTTACTGGTTTATATATTTAATATACTGTACTTTTAAATAATTATTTTAGTGCATTTTTTCAAGTTCTACTTATAAAAAAGTTAACTGTAAAACAACAGGCTAAACATCTATATTTTTGCAAGTATGCTCTAACAATGCTTTTCTCAGACCATATTGAATAAGTGGCATAGAAGATGGATGAAACATGTGCAACAATATACACAGAATATGGTGTGGAAACACTGGATAGGCAACAATTGTTCTGAATGTGAAAGCACTGACTTATAGGAACTATTAAGGATTAGGCAACAGAATGGTCTCTGAATGATGCAGCTGTTGAAGCATTTGAGATTTCATCCTTTGTCTTTGAAACTGCAAGAAACAAGCTGGGCTCTCATGAAGTTCAGAAGAAAGCACAGATGCCTCCAGATGGTGAAAATATACAACCAGCAAAGCTGTCATAGGTGATTAATTGCGAAAACAAAGAGCTTCACAAAGAGCAACCGCAGCACATTTGGCATCCTTTTTGCAATTGTCAATGATATATAATTAATATGCAGTGATAGTATCACACAATTTTTCTAATACATTCTTTGCCAGAAATGGGCTTACCAACATGTTGAAGGTCCCTTTAATTAGACAATATTATGGCTATCCTAAAAGCTTTTCTAAACAGACTGTATTGTTGTGACTGGGGTTGCTGATATGCTGTTTTGATGTCAAAATTATATGTGCGAACCCTACATGTGTAAAAGAAGTCCAGTGCAGTTCATGATATGTAGACTTTTGTTCTGCTAGTTATTGAGCCTGTCATTTAATACCAAAATAAAATTGCACAGGAAGGGTGATGATCACAGAACCGGCAGTAACAAACCTTGGTTTGCTGGAGGTGCCATACGGTTTTTGGTACCACTTTCTATGAATGCCATCTGTATAAGAATCTATGAACACATTCATAAGACTTATTCATATAGCTCGTAAATATTTACAAAAAGCCACGACACATTATAGACATTAGAGCCATTTTTATTATGCATTATGAATACCTTCCAGTACAAAGCATCCATAATTCCTATAGCGACCATTGTAACTCGTAATGAAGGTATCTATAGTGCATTATAGACGGAACTTCAGTGATGGTATATATAATGCATTAATATATTTTATTTGTAACGCACTTTACATTTAAGACAATCTCAAAGTGCCACAGAATAAAAGCATTTGTCATAAA
>JAODUD010000033.1:13454398-13471450 GCA_026784285.1 Stomatorhinus walkeri | reverse complement strand
CCTCAATAAGGTTCCTATCTAGAAAACAGGAGGCCCTGTAGAGAAAGTTTTGGAACCACTGAAGTAACCCATAGTGGAACAACATGGCAATATCAGAGATTCATTTACTCTGAAACATTCTTGATAAATGTAATATATTAAAACATTAAAATTATTAAACAACAAAAATAAGAAGAGTGAATGCAGGCAATTTTTTGAAAATCGTTCTTCAGTTAGAGAAGGATTCTCAGCCATATGGCAAGGTAATGCGGGCTCTCATGTAATGGTCTCTGTGTCCGTGTTAAAGCAGCTGTTTCGGAATCTGCTTGGATGGGAAATTTATAACTGCAAATGGTGTGGAGCATAATTATTAACTGTTTGCATAATTTTAAAAGCTGCCAAAACTGTTATTTATGGATGTTATTTAATGATTAATATGGAAATCTACATTTTTCTTCTTGAATTTAGATGTAGAGATATGCAGCAGTAAAATTATTGGCTATGAGAATAGTATTAATACTATGTATTAGAAATTGTTTGCCTTGGAGGGACATTGGAGGTGAATGTATCGCAATTTTTTAAGTTTAGAGTAGTGTTTTAAATTTTCTAAGTATAGTTTAAATTTACAGACATTAAAAAAAACAAATATAATTTAATATAGTCATTACATAACTATTCATATTCAAAAATATTCATTAATTATAATTAGTTTTATGAGTGACATCAATATATTTTAATATCAAAATGGCTTAGATAAGCTACAGTATTTATCAAAATCTCAAATCACTGCATTCATCACCGTTTAACAAAAGGCATGAAAGAACAGCATATTGTCAAAAGGAAACCTGTATATTTGATGCGATTCATGAATAATCTGTAATGGTGAGGGGCTAGTTTGCATACGTATTATACAAATCACGGTGTTCGCAGTGTTTTATATCTCTTGTGTGTTTATCTATGGAAAGATGCTTTGGTAGATTTTCTGCTCAACTCCACTTTTCATCAAAACGTTGCAGGCAAACAGGAATTGTGAAGTGCTTCTGTTATTTCCAGGCATAGATGTAGGCCCCCCTCCCAAATTTTTTTTGTGAATGTATTTTAAGTACAACCATTTCAGTTCAATGCCATAAACACAAACTGATATACAAGTACCAACATAACCTTCTTCTACTTCGACGCTCTGCACTGAGAAGCATTATATTCAGAGGAGCAGGCCCATACATGTAAGGTTCTGATTTTCATTCACCACCTGTGAAACAGAAAATCGGGACCATTGTTGGTACACTTTAATTAAACTTCCACCCAGGAATTTTCAGGTTTTACTACACTTTGGAGATAATATGGTCCTTAAATGTGATCTATGCAAACCCCCCACACACACACATACCATTCACACCTTCAGACATTCTGGCCACTTCAGTTAACCTTACCATGTTTCTGGACTATGAGGTGAAACGAGGGAAAACCTCATGATGACACGGAGAGAACATCTAAACTATTCACATGTAGTCAGGGTGGAAAGTCAAACCCACGTTCCAGGGGTGTGTGGCAATCCAGCATCACCATGCCACCCCATTTTGGTAATTATATTGTGAAAATCTATGCAACAGAGTGAACATGATCTATATAAGCAAGAAATTCAGCACAAAAAGGTATATCGTTCACCACAAAACAAAAAATAATTTTTGGATTTTCATAGCATCCAGAGCATCTTACTCCCTTATACCTTAATATCTACATCCAGGTTGCAAAGAATCTCATTAATGAGACGCCAATCAATAATATCAAGCTTCTATGGCTGAAGAGATGAGTTCCCAGTTTTCTGTTACCCTAAAATGCAGACAGATACCATTAATCGTGTGGTAAATTTGTCAGGGTATAAATTCCAATATCTCAGCAAATTCGACACATTCTGCCACCATAGACTTCATGTAACACAATGTGTCTCTCTGAAGACCCACTATCTGACTTCTTGGCAGACTTCCGCTTATTTACCTCTGCTATTTATGTCCTTTTCTACATTTATCATAATCCCCCCTAGACTCCGCTTGCCTTCCTCTCAGTGCCCTCCCAACATACTGAACATTATCTGACCTTGTAGAGAAAAAGCGGAGACTTGCCTTACTACCCCAAATTTTGCTCACAATCAGCCTCTCCCTTTCTGAATTAGATGCATAATATTGTGAGAAATTTTTTTGTATAAATACATTTTTTGTATCTTGGCTTCAAATTGCCAGTGGTTACTATGACAAGTATTCTGGAAAGAGTGCTGTATAAAAATGCATTTAATTGAATAAATAGATTTATGGTCCTCTAAATCAGGCACTAAGCCTTTATAATGAACATTAGATTGCCCTTTTAGTACAAAAGCACAGCAGTTTCAACAAAGGACATTATCTTGAAAACAGATACGATCTTCTACTGAACTCATAACTACTGTGCAGAATAAGTATCAGCCTTAACTGATGAAACCTAGTAAATTTGTAATATATCAAGATTAATGACCTTAAACTATTGATACATTCTCCCAGCAAAGTAATGATTAATGAATTCTCCAGTATTTCCATAGTGCCTCTATATTTGAAATGGGTAAAGGTTTTTCTGTCTTTAGTTGAAATACTACCTCGTGGACCCTGAAAAGAATATAATTAGTGTAAGACTAGGATATATTCATTGCACTTTAGACTGTTGGAAAACAATCCTACAGGAACCAATAAGTAGTAAAATTTGTCATTCTAGCTAATGCAAATGCAGAACTGAGCAAAACATTTTAGTTTACAATTTGACAACTTAAATATCTATTAAAATAATAATCAAATATATTATGCCTCTATTTATGCAAATTGTGTACTTTTCGCTGGCTAATGGTTATTAATATATGTATATATACATAATTTGAATACTACAAAATAAAATAGCGGTCATTGATAGTGAGATATGTTTCACAATAGCAAATTTATGCTTCAAACTCTGGCAAATAGAAATATTAGTTATGGGACACTGGAAATGCTTAAGCCTTATTTTCTACCATAGGCACTGCTATAGGCTCTGGGAGCCCTCCAACTCACCCTCCCCCAACATGGTAAAATTTTATATGATTACTTTAGCAAGAAGTCTAAATTAATAACATCAGCAAATTGAATTTAATAAACACATGTCCTTTGTTTTCACTATTGTGAAAAATAGAATACACAAAGCAAATTTGTCGTTGCGACATACAATGTGATCGACTGCCCTGTGGGGCCCCCTCCCAGCACAGGGCCCCCAGGAAATTGCCTGCCTTTCCAATCCTGTTGCTTTGCCTCTATTGTCTATTACAGGAGTTTATGAAAGGGAGACAACAGATTGTGCTCACAGATTATACTTGTGCTCTCTCTACTCAACGCCCAGTTGTAGCCGACCTTTGATATTCGTTTTTTAAGGGTTATTAAGAACTCTGTGATGGGTGTGGCAACTTATCCTCTTATATCAGATGAGTATGAACATCCACCAAGCAATTTCCTACCGTATTATTAAAAAGGGCAAACATGGTCTCGGGAAAACACAATATGCACTTTGTACAACCTGAGTATTAAAAATGTCTATTCTTAACAGCAGTCATTTTGCCTTACTATCAAATCAGCATTATGTTCACTTGGCAAATTCATAAAATAATGAAGTACTGCAATAATTTTACAACAAATAAAACACATTTAAATATAACTACTTTTCATTTTCTGAATCATTGAATTGTTGGATGGATACAAATGATATTGGTATTGAAAAAATTGACAGATTTTAAGTAACCTACATCTGCTTGCATTGTTATACTTTATAATTGCTTTGTCTTAAGTCTTTAAACCAAACTTCATAAATGCTGAACAAACAGGACACCCTAAACCACACACACACGTTACTCGGTATTCTGCCCGTCAGACCTTGCCACTTCAGCAGGTATTCCTCTGAATACTCAACACTTGGGCTGCTGACTGCGAGGTTTCTGGAAGTAGGACTTAAGCATTGTGTCTCAACGGATACCACAAAGGAGGGTGTCAAAGGATTAAACAAGATCAGGTTCTAGGCAAACAAGATCCAAAGACACAGAGCTACTCCAGAATTTTTAAAAAATCAAAACCAGGACTAAACTAACAAATCCAAATAAATGTCACCAAAATTAAATAGGTTAAAACAGACCTGATGACTGAAAATTTACTATTAACTAGAAGCAGGTTAAGTGCATTGAGTGCAGGTGTGGGAGATTCTCCACTGAATTTATACTGAGGTGGGTGTGGCCATAAGGAGTAACCACTGTAGGCAAGTAAATAGTGGAATACGTTTCAGACAGGATGTGACATCATCAGTTACATTATTTGATAAATATGCAGTTCAAATTATGTGAGTTGTAACCCATGACTGTAAATTAAAGAAAAACTAATAAGCTGCATATTTAAAATAATCAAAACAAAGTCTGTTGGATCCCATCTCCTCAATGTTACAAGTATTACATGCTATGGAAAAAAAAAAACATAATTCTCTGACAGTGGTACTGTAATAAAATACATGCAAAGGGCTGGAAGCAGCTCTACACAGATAAATGATGCATAAAAGGCACATACCTACAGTACCACTGGGAACCCAATCCCCAACATCATTCTACAGAGCTAATGCCTATGTTTTGATGAAAAGGCTTCACTTGATAATGAAATATCTGATCCAGGAGGAAGAAAGTAGCTTCAGGCCAAGAAACAACAGAACGACTTACGTAGGTATCTAAGGGCTTATGGGGTCACATATTTGTACATGCGTAAGGATGGTTCTCTTCTGAGCTGGGATGAGATTTGGCTGCAGTAAACCTCCTTGATGATTCTCTCCCTAAAAAGAATGGACTGCCCTTTGTGAAGGAAAGAGGATACACTGTCCCTGCAGGAGAACTAGGTTTGATTTGCAAGTGACAGAAACCTGATGCTTGATACCGGCCAACAGATCGGTGCCTCTTCCGTGGTTTCGCTTGAGCGGCATTGATCCGTGGTACTGAATCAGGTGCTGAATCAGAGTCCTAGGAGGAAGCTTGTGGTTTATAGGTCAATCTGTGTCCCATTATGCTAATGACCTTTGGAAGCCAACCAAATAGGATGAGATTGTGGATGCATGTGACTGAAATCAGCGTCCTTCAGAGGGCAGCTGATTTTACTGCCTGTGACAGAGTCAAGCGCTCATGGATTGGAGAGTGGCTACTCCACCATGTTAGAGAGTCTTCAGGTGATTTGAACAGGTAATCCTTTGAAGTTTAAGTTTTACATTTGCCTCCTGGGTCCAGAAATTTCCTGAACATTCTGACATGCAGCAAAATTGGCTCCATCGATCCTTCCATCTTTCAAATATTTATCCTACTCTGAATCGTGGGGGGATTTTAATGTCCAGGTTCACGAAACAGTATTGCAGTTCGTATTATGTATACTTGACAATACAATTTTCCACACCTTGACAATCAAACCACCACAAAGCATGATATTTTATTTTTTACGTCTAGAAATAAAAACACAGCTTAAATGTGTTGGGATGTATGGTGAAAAAAGCTAAATATTTGGGTTAGGGTTAAAGATAATTAAATGTAATTGGTTAAATTTAGACACTGTCATTGTAAACTTGGGACTGTAATTAGAATCTGACTGCTGCATGCTTACCATGACATGGAAAAATAAATAAACTTAGTTAAACTGTTTTTTTTTACTCATTAGAAGAACTGGCAAACCCAGTGTTATTTTCTTTCAAATGCAAGATCAAATGGAAAAGTTAGGTTGATAATTCCAAGAGACAAGTCCGCATACTGTAATTTCAGTTCATTAGCTGTTTCCTTGAGCACCAGAGTGGTGGAATAGAGTTTCTTACGTCGCCTGTCAGTACCAGGCATACCAGCCACACTTGGTCGGAGGTAAACTGTTTTTCATTATCACGCCAATTCATTTTCAGCCAATCCAGTGCAAATGAAACTCAGGTGGCATTTGTGAAGCTAACCTGACAGCGAGAAATGGGACCAGCTGAGTACATGATGAGACAGGAGGGTGGGGGGTCTCCACCGTTATGACAAGTTTTTGGCGAAACATCTAAGTTCATAGTGAACATGTACTCCAGTTTGAATGTGTTTCTTTAGGAGCAAGTGGAACTTTCCAAAGGAATTGCATAGCTAGACAGATTGTTTTGGTAGATATTTACCTGTTTTGCTACTCAAAGCATCGTTCATGAGTGACATCTGCTGGTCACTAAAGATAAAGTAAACCACTAATTACTGGTCTGCTAACCATTGTCAGGTGCCACTTGTGTAGTATTATTGTTATTTGTCACACTATTGTTAATCTCTTGTACTCTAATTACCGTCCCAGCCATTTCATTTCTGTAGCTAATTCCATAATTATTTAACAAAGACTATTCTTAACATGAAGATGTTAACACTGGCCTGTTCTCATATTTATATAATTTATCCATCAATCGTCTTATACCTGTTTGTCCTAGATTCCATTTGCATAATTATTATAATAAATATATGTTTTCAGTAAAAATTTAAGTGCTGCGAAATAAATAATCACTGTTTGCAGGTACTGTTGTTAACATTGATTTTTAAAAAGTATTCGTCCCAATGATTTTTGCCAATCATAAAATTATCAGCGATTACGATGAATCCAAACTGTGACCATGAAGAGCAGTTTGATGGTAGATAGATAATGGCAGTTTGCTGTTTATCTGGGACATTCAGTAAAGAGGAAGAGCTGGAGAATTTGAGGCGGCTGCAGCCAGGCGATCCTGAAAGAACTCGCTAAAATCAGAACAAAGAAGGAGCCGTCAGGCTCAGCCCTGGGAAGAGGAATTAAACAGATGCCTGGATTCATGTTAGAGAAGACTATAGTACCTGAAGATCTGCCTGTGTTTGTTCCATAGAAGGGGGTCCAGCTGTAAGATAACCCCTCCTTTGCAGAGTGCAGGGGGGCACCATGCACTTTTGTGATGGGCTAACACAGAGGTCAATGAGACGCTGCAGTCATCCCCGTCTCCACCAACACAATGTGGAAGATCCTTATAGAACCATACTTGGTAAAGAAGCAACCAGCAGAAATGGATTGAGGGTATGCTAGAGCAGTTACATTGTGGCTTTGGATGCTCTCCTCTATCTCCTCTATCAAGGATCCTGATCTGCAGGGGACACTGGGGTCAGGAGAGGTAACAGTATAGCAGAGGGGGAGGGGTTGATTCCAGATCTCCAATGACAGCAGGCAGATTTGCAGATACAATGTAAATGATTTCACCATTTAACTTATTACAATCTACCTTACAACTTAAACATCAAATTAGATGTTTAGTTGTTACCTAATGAACTTGTGATTTTATATGTCAAATGTGTATAAAATGCTAATTACATGAATGGCAGAGGATTAAGTGGTTTGTTTACTAGAGATTAGAGTATTTGGAAAAATATGTTGTAGGTTAATTAAAAATATGACTTACCAGGATCAAAAAACATGTTCAGAACGTTGCAATGTTCAAAACATTACAATATTAAATCACATCCAAATATAATTATCAAAAGGACTATTCCGAAAGTGGCACTCAGCATTTTGAAAAATGCCATTAGAAAATTAAGCCCTTGTGTTGGAATAAAGGAACCATCTTTGCTATCAAACACATTAATGGATTGCCTGATGGTTTCTGGGAAAACTTTCAGAAGACACAGAGACTGTGTACCACCTAAAGCATGTCTATAGCTATCTTATGAAATTCCTACACGTGTACTACATATATGGATATATAAGTTGCAAATGTGACCTTTCATCATACATTCAAAATATGATGATGATGATGATGATGATGATGATAAAAGTAAGAAAGCCTAAGACTACAGGCAACAAATCAGGCATCTCTGACATGTGCCTACTGTCATAGCAGCGGACTGTTCATGGCTAAAATATATTTCGATTTTTTTTTTTTTTTTTTTACCATCTTCAAATCTGCGGGAAATGCTCCACGCTGTGGTGGTGGTCTGTATATCACGGACGGCAGACATGACAGAAAAGTGTTCAGTTTGACTGCCGTCTGAGCAGTTACAGGCATTGTTTATCTGTGATTTTAAAAAGAATCCTTATTTTAGTTCAACTTCATGGACATGCATTTCAAACAGGATGCTGTCCAATCACAAATTACTGAAATACCTGCCGATTATTTATTTGGTTAAATATGCCTTTTTCTATAAATTTCAGGAGTTAGAAAAAATATATCTAATGTTATGTAACCATTATTATAAGTTACAAGGTTTATATTTCGGGTACTGATTAAGTCCCCAGGACATTTAAACAAGATGAACAGGTTTCTTGTGACAAAATATTTTGCTTTAATTCAAGAGGATGTATTTCATATTCGCAGTATACCTACTCTCCACAAGAGTTGCGCAGATGGTGTTTCTACGCAGTTCTTTGTCGAGGAAGCGTCCAGAACCACAACAGAAGCAAATGGAGAAGATTGCATGATTAATTAAACATCTGTGTCGGCATTGTGGGAAATATACTGGGAGTTTGAACATGATCTGCATTTACAGTCTCTGCAGAGTATGCGTGCATAAATACAATTAGCAGTACTGTATCGATTTACATTTTAAAACATAAACAATTATATTAAATAAAATGTATGGTAAGAGTGTTCTTGTTTCTCTTTCTTGGATAATATGGGTAAATTATGGTAGTTTAACTAGTAGCATAATAGTTCACAACTGACTGATATTAAGCACAAAACACACAGGCGGCACAAAATATAGTGCCCGGCATCGACTGTCGTATTCAACAACTATGACTTTTTAAATGACACCAGTAAGTGCAGCACTTAGTTCATGAATGGTTGCGTAAACGCTAATTACATTGAAGGGCCAAGCAAAATTTCCACACTGTTGACAGCTGTGTTTTCAAATCATGTTTTCACTGCGAGTGTGGACTATTCCCCAATTAAGGTAAATATAACATTTTAAATGTGATTTAAAAACGCAGCAATATGACCCTTAGCTGCACATGTAGTGCATGAGATGTGACATACGATACACCTTATAATTATATAATACTAACGAGGACTCTCTTACCCTCGGCTGGCACAAGGTGCGACTCCCGATGAATTCCACGGGGAACGTTGTGGTGTTTTGTGGGTTCTACCAAATTCGGGAAAGGGGGGTAATATCTGGAGGACCAAGGGGTCGCTGCCACTGATAACTTCAGCACCCGGACCCCGACCTCTGAAAGACTTGCGGTGTTTTCAGGATGTCAAAATAACGTGATTAGACCCCGCCCGTCCGATAAGCGGCGGTACCATATGACTTGTAAATGCCCGCTGAAACCCTGACTATAATGGTGGGCAAAGCTGAGTGCTTCGGGCTAATATATGAGAAGCTGTTGTACTGAGCTTTACTGTATAGAAACGCTGGTCATCAGGCGGCGGGAAGAAGAAACATTGCTCTTTATTTACTCGAATTATATCCTACGGAGCGGGACTCAATTCTGCCCTGGACTGCCCGTGTGCAGGGACAGCTTGGAAAACACTGACGCCCTGAAAGGTCCCCTTTTAAACCCCCGGCTGCTCTTTTTTTGCCCCCTTTGTATATTTTTTACACCTGTGCGAAAGTGAAGATGCCGTGGTTTTGTGCAGCCCGGATAACGCTATTGCTGTGGATTTTGAGCCGCATCAGCAGCACCAATGCAGCGCCCTCGCCATCCCGTAAGTAACACGGGGAAACCGTGCCTCGGCTCTCCTGCCTTCAGTACTCCTCTGCAGGGACGGGGCATTGCCAAGCACCAGTGTTTTCATCCCATCTTTGGGGTGTTGAGTTTCTGTTTGCTACCAGGACCGCACCGTTACAATACATTTATTTTTTGTCTTAATAAACGGATGCAGTTTTTAAGCAATTTATAAAGTATTGACGTGCACTTGTTATAGTTTGTCATTGCATCGCGCTGATCTTAAATGTTCGTTACTGTTTCTAAGCCATTTGTTTTTTCATGTAGTGCAAGTAAATTATTTAAAAGTAACATTTTAAGAGACACTACAGAATCGCATAATAGCCGTAATTACGGGAAGCATGTGACATTAGTATTGAGTTTATCTGTTACATCAAGCTATAAAACTGAATACTGAAGTTAAGAGTAGGCGCACGGGACTTTTCACACGCGGATCCACTTCTAATCTCTGTTCTAACATATTGCAGAAAACCCGAAGTCACCTTTGGATAAAGATAAATTATGGATCTTTAATTATTTTTATTGCGTATGGAGTGCCCAGACCTCCGATGGTTCTTTTGCAGAGGGGGTATTATGATTGAACTCTGCATCTACCGCGCTTTTATTAAGGGAGTTCAAGCGGAGACGCTCAAACACTACAGCGATCCCACAACCGCTGTGCGGCGTGCTTCGTGTTTAATGAGATGTAATTAATTTCCCTTTAACTGGAAGCGCCGTGCGGTAAGCGGTGTGGTCTGAAATGATGCTAAAGGGTGAGATGCGCTGGATCGCAATGGCAAAACGCTTCGCTGGATCCTCCTTGTAGACTCCCTGGGTCTGCATCTGCGCAAGTGACATAACTTTACTTTCAGTCTGATGCTTTTGTTCGATGAATATGAGTAGCAATAAGGAACACGAATGTCTGAAATTGAGCATTTGAAATTTTACACGCGTGCAATGTACCTTTAAAAGCCACGTTATTTCACAGTTACCCACGGCAGGGTTTTCAGCATTTCAGTCAGAAATACATAAGCATGCAAACGTTTATTACGAACGACATTTTTTAATCCATACAAATTTGAATGCGGGTAAGTCCCATGAAAAATATAGCAAGATGGTGATTTATACACAGAAAACATTTCAGTTGGTTTATTAGTTAAATCAGCCGTTATTCCTTAGCGATACCCTCAGTAACAGGGTAACTTAAGCAGATGAATTTGTGTTTAGTCGTCGGATCAAAGTGCATGTCATTACATCGGTATTCGCTTGAGCTGATTATCGATCCCTCAAAGTATTATCTCCATAAACCATCAAGCAATGGTTTATCGAATAACATAACAAATTGGTTATTTAATTAAATTGGATATTACTGACTGTAAATACGCGGGCTTGTATAATTTTGTAAATCATGAATTGGGGGGTATGTACGCTAAAACGGCCTTTTGGAAATTATTGGATTCAACAGATATAGCTCCTGAAAGTATTTCTGAATCTTTTTTTTTGTACAGCACCTTGTAGTGCTATTACTGTAAAGGTAAACTTAAACTTTCATTAAGGCGGAAGTATTAATTAATTTAGGATATAGTTAGCACTCACTCGAAATTGGGTGTCCCTCACAAAGTGAATTCAAAGTTTAAATTTCAACTGATTTGAAGCCCTTTTTTGTGTATCCTCTGAAATACTAAAAAAATGAATTGGTGATTGCAGCCGGTAGCAGAATGCTAAAATCCTAAAAATGATATAATCAAGTATCAAAACCAAAGTTCTGGTTTTGCAGAACAGAATTAGCACTGGAATTCAACTTCTGGAAATTAACATAAGGATGTCTGTCAGAGTCTTGGAAATCAATAGAGCTTTCTCTGTGTCGGGCGAACAAGTTTGTATTTTTTGCTTTATTTGGAAAATATTTATGCAGTCTTGTTCAATCCAAGACCGGTCAAGCTTTCACTGTTTGAAATCACTCTGACATTGGAGTGTAACTTTTCAAAGTGAAATTTATTGAGGCAAATATCACTTTGGTCTAGTCACTTGGCATGATGGTTTGTGAGCCCGGGATTGCTGAAGAAGAAGGACTGGATCGCAGTTCTGCTATTTTCTGAAGACCCCATGCTTTCAGTATTTATTCCCTTAATGAGTACTTATCTAAGGCTGCTCTAGAAGGATGATCTACCCAGCTCATGGAGTATCACAGCTTTTCTGTTGGCCACCACAGATCGAGGTCTGGGACTCCCTACTGAGATGATGAATGGGGACCGTCTCACTATTATTTTAGCCCAATGAAAATTTCAGCGCTGATACTGGAGCTGGGCGCTGGTGAAGTGGCTGTGAAAACACTGCTCGCAGCAGTGCAGTTTTTAATTTTGTTCTGCTACCATGAGCACTGCTTTCTGTGACTGAATTTTATCTGTGTGTTCAGAACTAATAAATAGTACGCTATTAAATGGGTTGTCTCGTGTAACAGCATGTAACGATATGCTGAAATGGATGCTTTGTGCTATATCAGGATGAAATGACCACGTTCCTTGTGTGGGCTCATATCTGCCGTTTCTGCAATTGACTATTTAATAGCAAAAACAAGTTGTCCCAACTCAACCACCTAGTGTCTAGCAAAGTTATTTTAATGTAATGTGTCCTCACTTGGAAAAAATGTTGCCACCAATGCCATTCATTTGGGGCGTCTCCGGCAAACAGAATTTGCCCTTGTCGTGGATAAAAACAGGCAGGTCTCTAAATCTTCAGAGCTGGGTCTCTTCTTGTGGTGACATTACAGTACATATAAATGCAGCACAACCGATTGGCAGAAATATTTATTGAATTCTTGCCAAAATGTTTTTTTTATGATGTAATCGCTGAAGACTATATGTGACAACGCTGCTTCACTGCATTACTGGATACAATCTTCCGAAATCTAGGCCCTCCTGCAATACAAAGTGTAATTCTTATTGAAATGTTTACAGCCAAAAATGCCTGCTCACGACTTCCTACCTCTGCTATTATCATAATTATTGTTGCAATATAATTTGTAGTGAACATTGCCAAAGGATTGCTGTTACCTTTATTTGCAATATCATGCCTACAGTGTCTTCAAACAATTTTTTTTCTCACCCAGTGGACTAGGTAAAAGATTAATTCACTTAATCTTCCCGCATAGATCGGGTATTCAGTGTTGCAAAAAACAAATAGAATCTATAGGAACACTGTAATACCAGCATTTGTCTTTGTATATAATTATAAGTGAACAGAAAAGGCAAGAGTAAGTAAGACAAGACCTTTAACTTTTTAGACTTTGCGATATAACAGTGTTTTATTGTTTCTTATGATGGGTCTCTCTGCTATTGTAAAATTTTACCTTTTTAACATTTTTAAAGTTACTTAGTGAAGTTTAATTTGGATAACACACGGTTGCGCTGCATGATATTGGAGAAATTTCAAATATTGAAACGTGATTTTTTTTTGTGATAAATATTGCAATATCTGTGAAGCAAGAAATGAGTAAAAAGATGTACCCAGCATAAACTATAGCCAAATAGAAGTTACTGTCTGCCAGTAGAGTCTGACAGATAAGTTGGTGGTGTTACTGTGACTTGCTGCTGCTTAATATTGTCCCTATGGAATCCAAAATATTTCTACATAGCGGAAGGCTGGGGTCTCTTAGTGACCGGTTCTTTTCTCTCCTCTCTCTGGCCTCATTTTAGTTAAATATCTCACAAAAGCACCACACTGTCTATGAATGAGTCTGACAGCAAGGATTTGCCCCCCAAAATAGTGGAACAGTATTGCAAAATAATGTTACCATATACCTCAGTATAATGTCTGAATAGTATAACAGTATGAAAAATTAAATACAGCCCGAGTCTAATTTCAACACAGTAAATATTGCCATCCTTTCAACAAGACGGTTGCATGTGCTTAACTTACAATGTCAATATTAATATCACACATTGCTCAGTCCATTGTTTGCCCTCTTTGTGGTACATATTGGAGCATACTGTAGTGCCAGTGAGATGGCTCTGCATTGTGGAGCCCAGTAAGTGTGCAGAGCATGCTGGAAATGTTGTAAATCCCCCTCATTTGTGTAGTTCCATGTTGTTGCCTGTGCCCTTGTCTCTGTCATATGTGAACCTGTCCGATCCTCACATGTCTTTAGATGTTCTACAAATTACCTGCTGTGTGTGTACCTTACAGTCCAGCATCAGACCTCCTCGTGTTTCACTGTTGTGTGGGGTTCAGTGGTTGTTTATTGCCTGTATTGGTCCTTTTACAGGCTAAATAATAGCATTGTTTTCTTCTATAAGTGAGCTTCCTTGTCTCTTTTCACTGCTGCGATGCCTTGGTCAGGTAGATGCTACGCTGGTGTCAGAAATGGGATGCTAGAAGCGGCCCCGCTTGCGGAAGTGGAAAGGCTTCTTCTCAGTCTCTTTCTGACAGCCCATTTCAGCTTCGTGGATCGGCAAGCAGTACTGAAGCAGGAAACTGGAAAGGCAGCGGTGACTCTCCGGTAAGGATGGCTCAGGACAAGAAACTCACCTGCTTTTGTCGAGGGGAGAAGGGGCACTGATCTCGCTACCACACAGTGAGAGAGGGAGGTGCCGCGCCGTTATTCCAGAAAGCCCTGGACCTATGCAGCACACCCTGAAGCCGCTCCTGTTATCCTGCCGGCTCCCTGACATACTGCCGGCTCCCGAAGGCTCTGCCTGCTCACCGTGAGGGGGCAACACCGCATGCTGAAGGCTCAGAAGCACCGCAAGCTCAATGAGCAGAGGCAGCAGAGCCAGCAGGTCCAGGAGTGGCCGTGCGAAGAACCAGCCATTTGGGAGCACAAGGACGACCACCAGAAGCATCAGGGTGAGGCGGCAGAGGTGACGTTACTTGACCGCGAGGTGACGTGCCGTGCTTTGGATGCCCAGCTGGCTCAGGATCGCGGCGAGTTGACAAGGCAACGGGACCAAGATGAGCAGGACCAGCTGCAGCTACACGATTCTCTGGAGCAGGGGTGCCACAGGCTGGAGATGCTGCGGGAGCAGCTGGCAGAGTATGGTTCAGTGGTTGTTTGGTTCTTGTGTTAGTCCTTTTAAGGGCTTAATAAAAGAGTGTTGTTTTCTCCAATAATTCAGCTTCTTCATCTCTTGCTGTCTCTGCGATACTTCTGTCTGCCAGACTCTACAATCCATATTTAATTTATTTAGCAGTCACTTTATCCCAAAGCTACTTACTGGTGAGAGTCAGAGAGTAGGTGGGGTTAAGGGCCTTGCTAAGCCAAAGGGATTTGAACTGGTGACCTCCTGATCATTGTCACCAAGTCCTAACCTGCTGGGTGCCCAAGGAGCTGGGAGTCAAGGGCCTTGCTGAAGGCATGCAGACATGCTGAAGCTGGGTTCGAACTGCGGACCCTCTGATCAGGCTTAGCCCACAGAGCCACGTGCTGCCCCTATTATACTTATAATAAAGAAAAAAATTAGCTACCTGAACGTGAATGTTATGGGAATAACTCTTGGGTTAATGTGATTTTTATAGAAAGCTAAACTGGACTTTGTCCACTCGAATCGCTTGACACACTTTTTGAACACCCGGATTTGGTGTTCTGTTTCGAGAAACACTGCTCAGGGGAAGTGGAGGGTCATCTCTTGTGAATGTCTTGTGATGAAGATGATGAAAAGTAGCAAGTGGGTCGTCAACAGAATCGTTTCGGCAATATATCTTCTTGATCGATCGCCAGCAGTGTGCCAGTACTGGTAGGTACGACACATTAAAAATAATATATGGAAGCTTCACTCTATGTAGTAATTCTCCTGTATATAGCTGCAGATCCCCAACTTAATTATCTCCTAATGAGGGAATTTGCCTCTTATTTGTGCATTTGGTTTTGAGGGGGGGAAAATGTGACATAACTTCCCCCGCATACATGCTGCGAAGGTTTTATTTATGGTCTTCTCACATGGGCATGGATGCCAGCACCATATGGGTGTCCCACTCGTTGTCAGCGTGGCCACATTTTTTCGTTGGCATGTGATGGAGAGTACGGTTCGCTGTATTAATTCTGCCTGGACTCTTTTGGCACCTTATAGGTCAGCTATTGTAAGGATCCTAGTTATTTTTGTTTCCAGAGATGTATGTGAGACGCAATTCAATAATCTCCTGTCGAATTTGGACAAGGGTACTTCTTGTTATGTTCATGCTGTATGGACTGAAAAAGAGGGGAGAGCTGTTTCACTACAGGGGATGTGATAAGATGTTGTGCCTGTCATCGGAGGGTCATTGGTTCAAATCCTGCTGTCGGCTGAGTAATTTCACTCCTGGCCCCTCGAACAAAAACCTCAATTGCTTTTGGGTTTGACTGAGGCGGTGTTCTCAACTGTGTCACTTTGGATAAAAGTGTCTACTAAGTGAACGTAATATCTTTACAGATATTACAGATTTGATTAACACTGCTAGATTTGTTGGGTACAAAACATCTCGCAGCTCAGATATCAGCTTTACTGAGTGAGTGAGCTGGTTCCCGGTGCAGAGGTGTTCATAGCCTGTATGAGGATGGTGGTGTCCTGCTTGGTGGAGCTGGGAAGGCTGACAGGAGAGCCCCCACCTTGGGCTAAGGGGAGAGACGGCAGTGCAACGTGGCTGAGCTGGGCGTGGGAGAGTCACCGGGAAGCTGGAAGAAATTCTTTATTTGTTGGTGCTTTTTGGATGAGGCTGTGTGCGGTGATAACGGGGAGTGAGATCTGAGCTGAGGGAAAAGCTACCTGGATGTGCTTTAGGGGAGAGACTCTTTCTTCAGGATCTGCTGCTAAACTGCTAAAGTAGCATCTGAACTTCTGTACAGTATCAAAACAATGTGTCAATGCAGCACAAATGGTAATGAGGTGTATGTAGATGTGTACACTTCGCCGTTTTTCAGACTAGGCCCTTGTGATGACCTCTGTGTTGCCTGAAGAGCGTTAGTGATGTGAATTTGCATGTTTTTATGGTCTGCTTGATCCCACTGTTTTTAACGTATTTTATGCGTGCTTTATTGGAGAAGATGAATATTTTATTTATGCACTACGGGTCATCTAACTTGGTCTATAAGTAGAGACTAATACTTTAAGTTGTGGGTGTTACAAACATGCCATTAACTAGTAAATACTGCATGTTAAGCATTAAAAAATCAGATAATTGAGTTTCTTTTAATATTCAGCTGTACTTGTTTCTTTAATAGATTGATAAAGGTTGTACACAGATTTCTTATGGGATTTAATTGAAAAGCTTTTACTGATATAAAAAATGCTGGAGGAAGAAATGTCAAAATGGAACTAATTTGAAAATAAATTAGCACAAAATAGCTTAGAGACCCACATATTAAATGCCTGGGGGGGGAGGG
>JAODUD010000033.1:13435997-13447693 GCA_026784285.1 Stomatorhinus walkeri | reverse complement strand
GCACATGTCAGCTACTCAGCGGAAAGAGCTGGCACCTCATCAGGTGAAAACGACCCAAAGCACAGGTTTGACCATATGACAGAAATGTCACGCTTGAGAGTTATGAACCTTGGGGTGATAGGGGGAGGGTCACAGCTTAATGCAGACTCCGCCTTTGGTGTGATGGAGCTGTTCCGTAACACATTAAACTTTCATTAGAGCAGTATGTCATGCCTGATCATTTCTGATGGTTGTCTGCCATGAATTCTTCACTCTGAGCTGTTTCTCTGTGTGCGTATGCAGTGGCGTTGGAAGGAGTTTGACATTCGAGGGGGTGATGCAATAATCATCGTGAAAAAGATGCCATTTAGGAAAGATTTAGTTTTTTTTTTAATAGTTTTAAAATAATAAAGATTTTGGGGGCAGCTGTTGCCTCACATCTTTGGGATGTGGGTTTGAGTCTCTGCCAGGGTTGCACGTGTGTGGAGTTTGCATGTTCTCCCTGTGTCGTCACGGGGTTTCTCAGGTGAATTGGCTTAAATTGCAAGTAGGTGTGCATGTGAGTGTGTCCTGCGATGGTTCCAGCATCTCCAGGAAATTGTTAGATGGATGGATGGATGGATGGGTAATAAAGACTTAAACATTGAAAATAAGACTAACACTATTTAGGGTACATTTTCACAAAAAATGCAGATGATAAAATTTTGTCTGATACAGGACTACAATCTTTGTAAGGTATATGTTTCGTCCTTGTGTTCTGCATGTGCAGCGAATTGGCCTCAGTAATAAACAGATTCATGATAAAAGATTAGGAGCGCACTCTATATTTTGGGAAGGAAGGGGGGATCTATCAGCAGTGGGGCCTGTCCCCCTATTTTCGACACCCTTGTTTGTATGTCTCAAAGGAGAGCAAGATGGGATATCTGAGAAAAACCGTCCCAGTGTTCCTGTACTCGTGTTTGTGCAGATGACAAATAAAGGTTCATTTCATTTCAATAAAGCATCTGGGAGATATGTAATATGGTAGCAAAAACTCCTAATAGGGGACCGTTTGCACCTGGCAGGAAATATAATGTGGAAATGTTTAATTTATAGCTTATGAAAACCAAATAAATGCTTTGATCTGCATTAAGCATGATGAATAATGTATTAAAGTTTCTCCTTAGAGTTGTCACTTGATTGCCATTTCTTTCTTTAGCTTTGTGATAGTCCTGTCTTGCTGAGCGCTTTCAAACATGTAGGATTGATTTTTTTCCCTTCCTTTGGTGAACGTCTTTTATGTCTTAGGTGCGGTAGTTTGTTTAAAAGTGTTTTAAATAGGATTGCTGCTTGTCAAGGGCTGTAAAGATTCAAAGTTTCTAGTGGAATCAAAAGGAGTTTTTTTCCCTGATCATTGTGTATGGCGCTATCAATGATATGTTGCGTATAAGCTTATGTGTAAATGGTTTGTTTATTCTATTTATTTCCTGGGTGAAAGGTCATGGCTCAGAGAGGCAGTAACCTGGCTGCTGCAGTTTCAGGAAAGGAATGAGGCTACACATGCTGTTGGGTACATGTGTAGCCCCACCCACGCTTATTCATTGGCTCAGCTATCTTTCAAGGCGGGACTACAGGAAACCGAATTTAGCCCCACCAGCTGGGCTGCACATGGGGTAGGGCTATACACGTAGCCCCGCCCCCACACTGGTATTCATTGGCTAAATAAATAACAGTCAAGGCGAGACTAAAAGAAACCGACATAGTGAGAGCTACCTTAGACAAGCCATTTAATTATTGAAATATGATAGGACTGCATTAGACTCTTAAAGAAGTCAAAGCTAATGTAGCTAATCAAACAAATTTTATTAGTCATTATAACACACAAAGAAACCGTTTGAAGAAAGCATCATGTCATGTGGTCTCTGAAAACAGTATTTCTGACGTTACAGTCATAACATCTATGCGCTCATGGGTGTGGCTACGGTAGTGGTGCACCATTTGCCGCCCCCCCGTTCTCTCTTCTTGAGATGTATGCGGGATGCGGGATGTTGTACCTAGCACGATGACTTTGGTGCACCAGTGAAACATATTTTTTTGCCGTTCTGTAGTTCTCCTTGGTCCTTAATGGCGCTTGGTGGGGGGCGGGTTGATGTGTGGCTCAGTGGATTTGCCCTCTGTGGCTGTGATTGGAAAGTTGTGGTTCAAATCCCAGGGTCAGCAGAAGAGTCACATATCTGTTGGGGCCTTGAGGAAGTGCTTCAGGGACTCCACAAAACTGACCAACCCTGTGCTGGAACCTTAAGCTTCCCTCACACCGGTGTGTGTGTCTCTTTCAAAGGAGAGCAAGATGGGACTTCTGTGCACTAGCATTCCAATGCACCTGTCTTCATACTTGTTCAAATGACAGATAAAGCATAATTTTACAAGTTTTTAAAAAATTGGTATATAATTGTTCTGACTTCCTCGTCCTCCTCCCTTAATCATGAAAATCCATTTGAAAATATCAGTGCTAGCACACAGTCACACTCGTGGAGTGAAATATTCAGTGCCCGGGTGTAGTTTATGCTTATGAATATGTAGTTTCAGCTGCCAATCCCTTGCACCTGTCTTTTAATTGTCCCAGTGTGTAACTCTCCACTTCTTCTGCAGCCCTTCTAAATTGTTTCATCTTGTCCCTCTGTCCACTTGCCGCGTGAATGTCATTGGAGAAAAAGCTCTTTTTTCCCTGCGACGGCAACATGGTGATTCGCGCGCTGGTGCTGGAGCCTTCTGATTTGGCGTGAAAGGTAGCATATTGTTGTGCTTGTCTGCTGGGATGATCGTTGCCATTTTAATTTTGCCCTTTTGGCCGTTCGAGGCTACGCTTTGTTTCGTGGGCCAGGGCACGACCTTATAGCTTTACACGAGGGTAGTGGCTCAGCAGAGTGTTCGTGTTGGGTGCCTTGGTCCTGGTTTTCAGGGACGGAGGTTTAAATCCCTTGTATAGCTGCTTAGGGAAAAGCAGCAGATGTTCTGTTCTGCCTGATGGTATCTGATATAGAGGTATTGTGGGGGAAAAAACATTGCTAATGTGAAAAGTTGTGTTTTGAAATATAAAAGAAATTTCTATACATCCAATCAGCCATTCACCCTAGACAGCATCGTGGGTAATTACACAATACAGTGTCATAGTTAATAGGAGCAACTGTGAGGAATCTGCTGTTGGGATTCGATTCAGCAACCTTCAGGTGAGAACATTATTCCACCTGCTGCTCTCTTATTGAAGTCGTGGTAAGTCCTCTCACCTGATGGTCCATCTGCCAGTCGTTTTGTGCCTTTATGGAATTTGGACACCTCATTTAAACATGCATCCTCATTCAGCAGCAGACATGAGTATAAGAAGAAAAGAAATGAGTTAAGAACATACGCAGGGAGTTTCTGTTTGTTTACGAGACATAATGACTTTGAAGTTAATTTAAAAATGGAAAACAGTCTCTGATCGTTAAAAAATAAATGCTTGCATCATTCCTACTGCAAAAAAAACAATGTGTTGGTTTCAAAGAAATCGTAAGTGTTCATCTGTAACCGCAGGCTGTAATAAAGATAATATTTCTCTCATGGTGTCATTAGCTTTCAATTTCGGTTTGATTGCGATAGAAATCCTTCACTAGTTAAACAACTAAAACATTTTGAAGTTAAATGCAAATATAAATGTTTACCTTTTGGCCCTGATTCAAATTTATTCGAAATTAAATACATGAAAGATTTAAATTAGATCTAAAATGTTTATTTGGCTTGTCTTGTAAGTGAAAGTCGGGATTTTCCCAGTATTTCGCCATGTATCAGTCATCCTGTCAGGTTTACATTTTACATTTATTATTTGAGCAGATACTTTTGTTTCAAGTGATGCACAAGTGAGGCAGATAGACATTGCTGAGAATTAATTCTGGCGTTGTATCAATACTTAAAAAAAATATTGTTAATACAAATACATTTATCTGTTTAGTCATTGACTCTAAGTCGCCATTCGTACAGTTATTATTCATAGCTACATTTTCTTTCTGTCTTGTATATATAATTTATTTAAGCAGATTTAATGAATGATCTATATTGTGCTATTTTTTTTAGTCTGTATTATGGAAAATTATCCAAGTTTTTGTAATCTATAAGAGACAGATGCCAGCTTTTCATTGTAGCATTGTATGGATATATTTACTTGTATAGGCACAATAGCATCTTATCTCAACATAGGTAAACATGCAGTTTGAAGTAAAGACTCTTCAGTTTATGAAACTCATGTTAACTTACCAATTTAATATGTAGGCAATTTGTCAACACTTTCACTTTAACTTTCTTTAACTCTCATTTTGTTTTTAAACGAAGTAGCATAAATAGCAGTAACTGTGGTGTTATTAAAGTTATTACAAGATAATGCCATATTTTATCAATTGCAGCATCCTCACACAGTAACTACGTTCAAGTACTCCACTTCAGATATTGTTTCTGATGTTATTATATGGATTTATCAATTTACAAGAGTAATTCATCCTGTCTTTGTCTTGTTGTCCTTCCATTGTTCTCAAACTAAGCATCTTAATTCCCGTTGATCATGCATATTGTGCTCGAGTATTCACATAATCATTAAAAGAGAGTTATATAAATCATTATTTCACATTCTGCTCACAGTCACACAAAGACAAACTGCAGGATTGTAGCTACTAATTACCCCCTAAATCACATTAAACACGGTTAGCTTCAGTGGACAGTTGGTCTGTCATGGCCTGCATTTCTTTCTCCGGGAGAAAACTTAACACACTCTTCAAAGGCTCCTCAGTCCACTGACTTGAAGCTGTCATGAGTGTTTCATCCTCTGTCCAAGCCGACACTTTGTGAACTGTGGCCACAGGAGTCCTAGGTACCTGATATCAGGCACTGGTACTGCCTGTCAATAGCATTGTCATTCATAGCTCTGTTAACATTTCAGACTCAGCTATTTCAGAGGAAAGGCTTCCAAACATTTAACGCACCGCAGTCTCTGATACACACTGTGCTTCCATCATGCACGATTAATTAATGTACTCTCGTTAATTAACGGCTTTAATTGTAATCGCTTTCTAAATTCCTATGTAAGCTGGCACATTGCACAAAATCGAGCCGCAGCCGTGGGTCACTTTTCCCCAGTTTTACACAGCTATCAGTGGATTATTTACAGAAGTATTCACAGTATTTACAGGTGAGGACAAACATGCCCTTTACCGGGATAAAGCCAGGGAAAAACAATCAAAGTAATTCAGCACTGACTTCACAAATGCACATGCTAACCTACCTAAAATGAAAAAGGGTGCATGCAATTTAGATAATTTAATTGCGACTGCATTTATTTAGCATCTCTCACTACTTATGAAAGACCGTAGAGCAGTAATTCTTCCGGAGCCCAGTGAGGTCTGTTATACGTGCAATGATTTTTCTGCCACGTTAGTTTATTTGGCTGAAAAGCCCTGTATTGTTTTTTGTTTGCTTGTTTTTTTGTTTGTTTTTTGTTTGTTACTGTGGTACGGCGTTACAAAATAACAATTCCCCAATCCCAAGACGCGTTCTAGATGCAACGGCAAATAAGCGGCCATGTGGAGGGTCACCGGCATCGCCGTAGCTCTCATCCCGCATGACCGAAGCGGCATGAATGTGTCTCTCACACTGGTGCCTTTCAGGTTTGATCCTGTGATGAGACGCCTTATTCATCACCCTGAGAAGGCCATTCAGGTCTCGTTTCACCACATGGCTGCTGTGTCAGAATCCACTGTTACCGCTCGCTACAAAAGGGCAGCAGTGGAGACCGGGAACAGTTGTTGAACAGGGTCAGTTGTTGAATGGACTTTTAACGCATTTCGCTCCATTTCTGCTAGCTTGAAACTCCTAACAACATCTCTCATGCTTATGAAACAGGTCATGAGAAAAATACATAGATTAATGAGTAAGTACGCTCATAGATACCAGAATTAGTCCAGCAGTTGTCTTCGGTCTACTTTAATGAAGATGGACAGGATGAAATGTTTATTGGGGATTAAGGGCATGTCTTCCCTTTAAAGGTAACAGGTATTGGGTAAGTTGCCATGAGAGAAACATAGTAATAAAAACAAACTGGTGCGGATAAAAAGAAATAAGACCACTGACTTTGCAGTTACAGGTCTCAGGCTGGTAACATGGCATATGAATTTACACCTACACAAGCAGCGGGGAGTCAGGCAAGCTCATGATCATGTGACGACCCACACACGTTATCATGCTGTTATCTGGAACCTTTAAAGCGCCTTCAGGGATCAGTGTCTGCTGCCTTTTAAATGTCACAAGGTGGATATATGTTGAGTGTTTTAGGCCAGTGGCGTGTGGGCTGGTACGGTGTCGGCATTCCACACAGGAAGGCAGCACCGTCGGCTGAACTGTATGTACTGTAGGTAAGTGGCACTGCAAGGACCCCGAGGGACCAAGGGTGATCCGGAAACTCTGCGCCTGCTGGTTGCTAGTTTGATCGACACAAACTTTCTCGATGTTTTCCAGCTGGTGGAACATTCTGCCAGCATGTGGCCTTTCCCTGCCAGGCTGGAGCGCGCATTCAAGGGGGAAACGAGATCTGGCCCTGTGCTGCTCCAGGGCCACTGCTGCTCAATATATGCGCAGTGTGCACATTGTATTCTGCCTGCTTTTCAGTGGGGGTGGGGTGGGCAGATGCTTTTGGCACGCTCTAATCACGCATGCAGCATCTCTGTTCATGGGGGGGCAATCATGCAGCCAGGATGCAGGCACTTTGTAACGAGTCACCTCGCGGCAAGCGACAAAATCACTAATGCCGCATTATCATTCTGCTTGTAGTGGGGTTTGATGGAGGGGGGGGTTCCGCTGGCTTTCTTTCCCCATGCTGTCCCTTAAAGCACTTTTCAGAAGACCTCACCGGGTTTCCATTACCGACGTGTCATCCATCTCTCCTCCCTGATACTTGAAACGCCAGATTCGAGACGGGAAACATGCTGTCGCATTTATATGAACCTTCCTTTGATTCCCAGTGTCGGCGGTGATTTAAAAAAGCCCATGTTTCTTTTGATGGGGGGGGGGGCAATGGGGGCATGTGAAATGAAGGCATTAGGCCGACCTTCTCATCACTCTGCTACCCACCCACATCCAGATGTGCACTGGCCTGCTCCCGCTGATCATGAATTAAGGGCGACTGTCCGCCTCAGCTTCGCGCACATATACGGCGGACCTGAGCACTTGATTAAGGTCCCGATACAAATTAGCATGCAAAATCGATCACTTGTAAAAGTAACAGCTACAGCAGAACCCTTCCGGGACCTGAACCAGGTAATGTCCATAGAATGGACTCATCATCGGCATCACCTCTGCTTCTCTCTGAACTCCAGTGCCGGGAGCTGCAGATATTTTTCATGTCATTTCGCCTCATTGCAGGAGGAGCAATGCAATCTTTCATGTAAATGAGATTGGGTGCAAATGCCTTGACATTTACTTAGCCGACACTTCTATCCAAAGCAACTTTTTATTTTTTTTTGAGAAAAGTAGGCTCAGCCAGTCCCTGGAGCAATTGGGGGGATAAGGGTCTGGCTCAAGGGCCCGACGGTGAAACAACAACGCCGACCATGGGGATTGGAACCGGCAAAGGCCCCACCAGAACCACAGAACCCTAAACCACTGAGCAAAACACTGCCTCAAATGAACGGCTTTGCAGGCTGTCAAGGGAATTTGTAACAGAGTGTATCTCAGGTCCAAGGAGTGCGGTGGTACCAGGGTGTCGTTATTACAGATAAAATGAGACACATCAAAGTACTCGTGCCATAGAGGTTAATGGAGGGCGAGAGCTGGTTTATGAAGCCGACCATTGACTGCATTTACTGAAGACCGACGCCACGTGTACCGGCATGTAGCTTCATCGGTTGCATGCTGCTGCTTGCAAGCGCTACCTTGCCGGGATGTCATTGTCCTTTGAGCTGCACTGGATAAGCAAGTCGGGTAAATGAATAAAATATAAACCTAGCGTCACTCTGCTAATCCTGAAGACCCATCCCTTAATCCTTTGGCCTGGACTCTGATCTTCTTGTTAGGATTTGGAGCCAGCTGTATTATTTTGACAGCCAGGGAAGTGCCATTGTGCTTGCAACTTGTTGGCCCTAGTATATAGCAACATACCACAATCCGTCCATCAATCCATCTGTCTTCTATCTTCTTTTCTCTCTCATCTTTATTTGTGAAATATATTTGGCTAGGAAAGTCCATTTGGGAAGGAACTTTAATTTTAACCGACTGCCTTTTCTTGGTAATTCTGTGTCTGACATTTCCTTTCTTTCCAGGCAATATTCAATTAACACCAAACAACCTTTTAAACTGAGTAGTAGTCAATGCGGTCCCTTGTGCTTTTCACTTCTCTGTTCGCTGTTTAACCCTTCATACCATCACTAAAAGCAAATGTGCCTTTATACAAAATTTTGTAAAGATAAATCTCAGACCTTTACTGGCCATCCATCTAACAGGGAACGTTTCCATTTTAACTTCCAACGTTTCCACTTCCAACTTTAAACAAACGTTAAGTGAAGGTCCTCTCAAAGTTGGCAGAGAACATTCCTATTGTAACATTAATGGAATGCTATTTCCATGTTTTACATTTTGACAAAGGTTCTGTCAATATCAGTACAATAACATTATTACCCAAAGCACCTTTTAGCAAAATGTTTAAAAAAATTGTTCCATAATAAATAATATATTAGTATTTTGTAGAACTGCCTTATGTGTAGTCAGGCAAAATAGATGTGAATGTTTACATACCTCAGTCGTAAGGTTTGGTGAACATTCCTAGAATGAAGAATTCTTAGCCAATCTAACCTGTGAGACATCTGATGATGAAATCATCTCTGTACTGCAGATCGTTTGAACACAATTGTTGAGTCGTTTTTGAACTCACCGTCGACCCATTAAAGGAAATATATGCTTGTGTTTCTAAAAAGCTCAGCTGCATTTTTAAAACATAAATTATAACAGGGGAATCACAGGAGAAACAAATTCTTATTCAGACGTTCAAACCGGAAAGAGCGTTCCTATCTGTAACCTAGTATCTGGAAGCTGTTCCATTGCATGTTTGATACTGTACCCTTAAGTGCTTTCCAGATAGAACAACGTGCTGCTTATTCTGTCACAGATAAATAAAAAGCTCAAAAAAGTCGGAGGAGATAGCTAAACCTTTGACTAATGTAATTGGGAGTGAAATAGATGCTTTCTTTTCTACAGATTGGATCTTGAATGCCAAGCCCCACGTGTACACGAACACTGTATTTAAAGTAATGAAAGCTTTATCGGAGTCAGCTACACAAGCTGTTATAGTATTATTCATCTTCATGCCAAGCAAGTGTTCCAGCTGTCATTGCATTTAGTAAATGGTTTTTTTATTTTGCAGATACACCACTCAGTAGTGCTGAGGGATCGGGTCAAACTGCTCTTAAAGTACATTAAGACACGCCCACACTTGCATGCATTTACAGAGTTCTCCCTGGTAGTATTTACACATTTACTGCTACTGTGCATTTGTACGGCTGGTCATTTTATTGTAACCATTCAGGGTAAATATCTTCTTCTTGAGTACTACAGTCTCTCAGGCTACAGGGTCATGACCTTAACTGCACCTCCTGCAGTTATATGGGTGGGTTCAAGTTTGTGGGAGTTTTACTTACATACAAATGTTCTGAGGGCAGAAGGGAAAGTTATTGGTTCATAGAAATAGCCAATCAGATTGTAGAGGAGGTGGGTTCAAGCAGCTAGAGGAGGCAGGACCAAGCCATCTGATTGGATAACCAGTCATTTTTCCCTCTGCCCATGAGCTGGGTTCAAGGTCCAGCTCTGTGGGTGGAGCTGCACTTTCTCCCCATGTTGGTGAAGATTCCCTGCTGCGTCCCAAAGACACGCTATTGGTGAAATGGCGTTTCTGAAATGCCCACGTTGTGTAGACGTGCGCCTTATGATGCACGGGCATCCCAGCCTGGGTGTGCCCTGCTTCGTGCAGCATGCGTTCTGGGACGTGCTTCAGGATGACCATGAGATCCCTTTTGGCCAGCCGTTATAGGTGCATAAAAATCACACAAATGAGATAAAGATTTGTGGAACTCCTCTTATTTGTATTATACAAATGAACAGTGGTACGCAGCCAAATTCTGCCCACAAAAAGCATATCTTTTTTCATTCCGATTGTGCGAGTAGATTTTTTTTTTCAGTCTTAATGGCTGCTCGCTTGTTATTTTCTGAAGAGTTTCTGACTCCATGCTAACATCCATAACTCTGTGTGAATGGTCTCTGCAGCACCCACAGAATGATACTTACTCCATTCAGACATCCCCCTCTGCAGCCCTGTTAGACTGCAAGGCTTGGCCCTTATTTCCAGATAAACCTGCTTTATTTCCGAATGGCCGCATTATTTTTTAAATTCCCTTTATGTGAACATATAAAAGGAGAGACGTGGTCCAGGGACTTCGCTTCTATCTGTTGCACTTGAAAGGTCACGGTGCTGTGCTCTCGGCATTCGCGTTTCATGGGAAACGCACCTGCCGTATCACTGGGGCGGGGGAGTTGTAAACAAAACTCCGTGACACTGGGACGGCGCCGTGGTTACCAAACCGTAGCAACACGTGTGATGCAGCTTGACTGCAGCATGTTGTCTGTGGTCTCTGGTGATGGAGGTGGAACAGGGAAAATAAACTGCGTCCATTAATATATTTAAATTCATATGTACATATATATTTAAGCCAGATGGTGTTGTCATTCTGCTGCTTCCGATGTGTTAAATACTTCAGTGATCATAGGGTGAAATATTTCATTTAAACAAATGGTTTATATACGGGAATGCTTACTGTGGCGTTTTGGTGACGGATGCTGATGTTCCATTCGTCCTTGGTGACCTGTGTGGGTCAGGTGATGACCTCAGAATCCTCTCCGTGAAAACTTAATGCGGTGGGTGGAAGCTATGTATGACATGCTGCAGTCCGTTGTTTTAAGTATAGAAATATACACAGTACAGGCAACGGGATCGTTTGCCTGTCTCTGTCTTTAACTTGAATTTGTAGCTAAGTCGGAGAAATAATAATATGGACTATGAATAATAGTATGAATAATATGGTAAAAAGAAAGTTACTGCATAAGATGCTGTATTGCACTTCGAACTGATGAACCGCTGATGCCAAGCAATGTTTTCACAAGTGTCGCAAAGTAGTGCGTGAGTTTGTTATTACGAGCCATTGTATTAAACTTGAATTTTTTATATAATAGGCTTTATGGCAATCCATTCGTAAGCAGGAGATGTCCATAGGTCGGACATTCTTAACCCTGGGGAACACCTGGATTGTCTTCTCCCTTCCTTCAGTTGTTAGACGGAGATGAGCTGCCGGCGCTGTGGGTGAGCCTTTGGACCAACGTCTTTGCCCTCCCGAGGCTGGAATCCTGGTTGCTGTTCCTCATCAGCAGCAGGAGCACTCTGCTCTCTCACCTGAGGTGGATGCTTGCATTTTCAGGTCCACAGTTTTAATTTGCGACACCAAATCCCTGTCAGGTCGCAGCATGTTTTCCTTTCTTGGTTGTTTCCTCTCCATTCGTCACACCTTAGAAGATCCGATTTGGCTCTGATCTTCCCCTAAATGCCTACCAGCGTTTCCCTGCATTTCAGCATCTGTGTCCAGGTCGTTTTCTTTCATGTCAGCATCCAGCCTCCCGTTAACAGC
>JAODUD010000033.1:13393315-13426748 GCA_026784285.1 Stomatorhinus walkeri | reverse complement strand
TGTAGAGAGAGAGAGAGAGAGAGAGAGAGAGAGAGAGATAGCCCTTCTTAAGGGTAATTTCATTGTCAGAAAATAACGTTCCGATCACCAGGTTCCAAGAACAGTGGCATTTGCAGGGTTGCCTTTTTTGACCAAGTAATTGAGGGGCAATTTTGTTGTTGAAATGTTGTTGAAACTGATTATGTGAGACAGCTTTATACAAAGGTGTATTTTAAAGCCACTTAGCATAAATTGGCAAAATATCAACCACAAATACAGTCTTTTAAAAGTGAACAAGAGCACATTCATGGAAGAACTGTGTGAGAGAGACCTGTTAATTGAGGCCTCTATGCTGAACCGTCAAATACACAGCAGTGGGTGTCCGAACTGTGAGATTAAGGCATAAATGTCATTGTTGGTTGGCAGTCTGGAGGATTCCTGACTATGAGTCACAGTAAAACGAGCCCCATGTTTCGGCCACGTGCCAAACTGAACTCGTTAATATCAGCTAGCCTGTGTTAAATCTCAAACGCAAACAGCACGTCCAGCCTTGAGCCCCTGCTGCAGAACAGCGTGTCCTCAGCCCTCGATCAGGGTTATACTCGCTGTCAGACTATCATTCTCTTTTCAATTATACATATTTTTCAATTGACAGATGTACTTTAAAATGTCCAGAAACTCAAACAATTATTACATTTGTTAGTAAATTGAGCAATTTTACGGAGAATACCCATAGATCTTCCAATGACATACCCCGGGGGGGCGGGGGGTTGATCCTCCAGCCCTGGAGGTGTGAGATAATAGTGCTACACACTGAGCTGCCATTGTATCTAAAACATTTTTAGTTAATGCCTATCACATGAGTCAAATGAAATAGTCTTTAATCAATCAGTCAATCAATCTTTAATTATATAGTGCTGCTATAACCACAGGGTTCACAAAGTGCTTTTCAGACATTTTAAAAGAAGAAAAAGGAGGAAATTTACATAAGCGCACAAATTAAAATAAGCATGCTTGCATAAACAAGCAAACCATCAAACAAAATAAAATAGCACCAGAACTGTGAGACTTTAACCGCCCACGTTCTTCAAAGGTAAATTCTTTAGAATTTACAAAATACATTTCAGGTAGTTCTATGTTTCAAATGGTTGTAAAAATATGTGAGTACGTTCTATGTACGTTACATTGTAGCACTGCCGAATGTAATTTCCAAAAAAACAAACAGTATATTGAGATTTCCATTTTGCATTTAAATTCACTTTTTGGCAGGCGCGTTTCACATACTGTTGAGGTGGATAATTCATCAAGGAGACACCTTAGCTACACGTGCTGCTCGTGTCAGCAGCACATCTATGGGGGAGATCTTTCTCTAGACACGTTTTGGGTCTTTGTCATGTTTCCCAGTGTTTTGAATGGTATCCTTAATGGTGGGGCATCGTCACTTACCTTTTCCAGGCGTTTATGCGTTTACATCGTCTGATCCCATCTGTTGAGGTCTCTCTCAGTTCCGGAAGCTAGCTAAATGGGAGAAAGAGCTGATCGGGTTAATTCCGAAATGGCGTCAGCTTCTCTGTGAGTAAAGTGAGGTTTCCCTCAAGGCAGGCAGCTCTGGATCCGCTTTCATCTTCTGCGTTCGGTTTCATCAGCCGGGGCGAGGAGATTGTCTCCTTTTAATGTTTCTAATGAAGCGCTCAAGACAAACTGGAAAGTGTCACTATATGTAACACTGTGTCTCCTCTCTGCCTTTATAATGGAAGAACTATCCGCACAGGTCTGTAATTAAGTATGTACTTTTACCCAGTTTTACTCTTTTCAAATGTGTTAGGAACTAGCATTCTACATACCCGACCATTCATTTTAAACTCGGCCCCAGTAATACCACGTACATGCCTAAATCATGAGGAGGAAACTTTAAAGAGAATTTTTTTTTGGGCAATTTTTTATTTAATGAATACGCAAAGGACTTCCTACATTCTAAGTACATTCTAATGGTTGGAAGTAGATCATTACACAACTTAGGTCTCTGTTGACTGGGAAGAGGGATAAATGTTACTGTGAGCAGGAGTCTTAGAATTTGTAGCTATTTTCGATTTTTCCAGTATCATTGTCATGATCAAATTCTAGAACAGTAATAAAGAATGTACTTCGAAATGTACAATGGTGATAAAGACAGAATGCTGAGCTAAAAATGAATAATTTGTCAATTATTTCTATTTTTTACTTAATGTGAATATTCAAGAGTGAAGATGTCTTTTTTTGTATAAATAGCGAATAGTGAAGGTGACTTTAACATATAAATAAGACCCCCCCCCCAAACCCTACACGTCCTCTATTCACACCTCCTCATTTCCCATGCCATGGGCCTCTCTGGTGAGCTCCCTCCCCAAGTCCATACCTGCACAGTAATTGGAGGGAAGCCTGGCAGTAAGATACAACTCAGTTTGTGTTCTTGGGGACTCCTGAAGTGACAGGGTGGGTTGCATCGGCGTGTCCCTTGGGTATGGAAGGTTACACAAGGAGGTGGGGCAGCTGGTTCATCCGCAACCTCAAAATAGTTTTCACGGTTGTAGTAGTTTTTATTTAGCTTCACTTCTGATTGATCTTATAAGTACAGTCTTGATAAATGGCGTCGGCATCAGTGGCCTCGATAAGGAAGGTAAATCATCTTCAACTTCAGACAGGTTAGCGATGAAAAAACTGTGCGCTGCGCCATCGTGACAGATTGCAAATAATTTTACGAGAGGTTTTTCAGTGTAAGTGATTGTTCTACTCCGAAAGTTCCGTTTCGGGAGCTGCATAGTGACACATTATCTTTGGCTTCTGAAGTGTGATCAAAAACAAGATCCAGCTTTGCACTGGAATTTCAAGGTGCAGACGAAAGGCATTCAGCTTGTTCACATAATGTAAGCCTGTTTGTACATATTATTTTTTCTGCTTGACTCGTAAGTGAAATGCATCATAATTAATTTTTCCAAGACCCCCATATCCAGTACATGGTTACAGAACAAAGAAAGTATGAGACACTGACTGATGCTATAAACATGATATAAATAAATGTAAACATCTTCACTATAACTGTATTCTGTTTAAAAATGTATGTGGTGTTTCTGTATGGTATATTTGTATGGTATATTTACGTTTCCCCGTTATTACTTGCCAAGCATTTCTGTTCCTGTTTTGAAAGTTCTTGATAAGTGACAGCAGTATGTATACAGCAGAATGGACACTCCTAGTGTTAGATTTACTGTGTGACTTTCCTGTATAATACGTCAGGCATTCAATAGCACTTATGGCGTTAAGCAGCCCATCGTGGAAGGTGAAATGTTGCACCTTTTTTGTGTTTTGATGCGTCGTACCTCTGTCGGCTTTGCTTATTTGGAAGGGCGTCGTCACATTTTCACCCACTGCTGCCCATAATGTTTCTGTGCCGTGCCTGAACATTTTTCAGCTGAACGTTTTTCCCAGGTTCACAGACAGGGCAGATCCTTGAGCTTGTCAAAGGCCTGACCTGATTAGTATGTTGGAGCTGTAAATAGCTTAAAACAAAGTAAAAATTTATACATAGAACCACCCACTCAGTCTGAACACCCAGTTTCAATATGGAACACTTAAGAGCTTTCAAGCAGTAAGGAGCAGATAATCACATGCAGCGGCAGTTTAAGCTGCTCTCCTTATTTGTATTTTCCAGTTCAACCTGGATGTTTGTCTATGTGTCCCTTGGAGGCACAGAGAAAAAGAACAACTTTGGTGATGGACCATCGTTTGTGAATAAAGTGCATTCTTTTCTATTTCAGTTTGGACACTGTCAGTGTGGGCCTTATTTTACCAACAGCCACCAAATTTTTCCAGCTTTCACAGCTATTTGAAGTACATACATCACAGCTGTAAATATCGCACGACTTGATCTTCCCATGAGCCAGCTGTCAATTAGGGCAACTGGTAACACCGCGTTCAGCATATGGGTCCAATAGAAATTATTTAAAATAAAAAATATTGTGTTTTTAAGTGAAAGAAATAGATAATGTACTTGAATTATCCAGATGCCTGATTAGGTATTTATTTGTCAAAATCACAGTTGAGTAACAACACTAATGCATACAGCTCACAATAATAATAATAATAATAATAATAATAATAATATCTCAAGCATTTTACATTAATTTAGTACAACTAATGAAATGAACAAGTCCTGGAGTCATTTTTGGTAATTACATTTTACATTTACATTTCGCCTCCTCATTCCAAAAATGACAAATAATGTTTGTCCCAAAGAAGGACTGCTTTGCGCTGCATGTCTGTACTGCTATAAATATTGGTAAAAAAACTCATTTTAAAAGATGAGGAGCACAGGGATTCTTTGCACGTAAGTGGATGCAAGGTAATCATTGCACTGACAGAGTAAGATTTATGATTGAGGCGCCCACAGGTAAAGTCAGTAGTACATACTGGTAAATTCAGAACTTCTACAGCTTTTGGGTCTTTTTCAAAGACTTTTTTAAAAAATGGTCATTGCTGATATGTTCCTTAGAAAAGCAGAAGTGACATGTTTATTGTCACAGTAATTTCTATATATTTACTTATTTGTTTGTTTGTGTATCTGTTTTTTAAAATCATGTGCCAAACTAATGTGGTTTCTAACGGGTTTTCCATGTGATTTTTTTACGGTGTATTCATTTGAAAATGTAGCTTTCCTTTTATCCAGTGAGATCTGCTCCAGGTAACCCCCGATCATACCATTTTAAATTTGTACTAAATGAAATACATCTGTACCTGTCATGTATTTACTGGTTGCTTTCAGTAACAAAGACTGACTACAAAAAGTTGATTCTTAACTTAATATAATGTAAATGTGATAGTCATCTCTATGCTATGATTACGAAAATAAAATGTCAGTGTTTTTGTTCCCCATATACCCTTATTTCTCCAGTACAACTACTTGGTAATTAGATAGTGGGGCACTTATAAAGTTACTGTAAAATACATTTATATACGTTATTAAACATGGGGGAGGGGTACACTCTGAATGGGATGCTAGGCAAAAATCTGTGCAAACCATTTGGAAGCAGAGGTAGAATTTAACACTGACATTACTTCGTTTTGTCAGTAACACTTCACTTGAGCGGACACAAATACTTTGCAATAACTCAATTACTCCTGTAGTACAAATCATGAACAATTCACGAACAAATATAGTCGCTACTTAAGATGAAATATGTCAAGATACATTGATGATGCATAAACATGACATCGGTGTTTCAGTTGTGTTATTCATTTCTTGTTCCTTCAATAGTTCCTTAGTAGTTTCTTCATTACTTCACTAAGAATTGCAGAATTAACAGATACAGTAAATAAAATGAACTGCTTGGGATATAAATGATCACAATCCATTAATGTGAACATATTTGTGATCAGTATTTTACGTGTGTTATTTATTATTTGTTTATATACTTCCTTCAGTAGTTCCTAAAAGTTTACATAATTAACAGATATAGTAACAAGCAAGTAATACTTGCTTGAGAAGATTTGTGACAATTCATGATGAGCAAACATGAGATCAGTTTGTAACTAATACTTAATTTGTGGTTATTACATAAGTAACAGCATAATACTACATTATTTGTGCCCCATCATTGGAATTTTTTCTTACTGTATGAATGATTTGTAATGTTTCCCATTGATCACTCAGGGTTGGTGAAGTCACCATGGAGATGATGGAAGTTTCATTCATGATGAGCAAACATGAGATCAGTTTGTAACTAATACTTAATTTGTGGTTATTACATAAGTAACAGCATAATACTACATTATTTGTGCCCCATCATTGGAATTTTTTCTTACTGTATGAATGATTTGTAATGTTTCCCATTGATCACTCAGGGTTGGTGAAGTCACCATGGAGATGATGGAAGTTTGTTTGATCGTAATAAGGAAGCAAAGTGGCAGAATTATGTCCCTGGGTGGTGCAGACAGCCTCGGGCCTCTATCATGACTTGGTGGCACGTTCCCGTTTTTTAATAAAAAGCACCTTCGGCACCTGTGATCTTTCCGAATTCTAAACGCAAATGTCAATACATTGTTAACAAGCTGTGCCTCTGGAGAAAACATAAGATTACAGTCTTGTGGGGCCATTTCCATCATTAATTTGGAATGAATACCTTTTTATAGGCTTTTCAGCACTGCTTACTCAGAAGTTGCCCTATGGTTTCCTTTGCTTTCTCCAAACTCACCAAATTCTTAATAATGCAGCTTAGTTACTGACCTGGGGATGTTGGCATGGATCGAATTTTATGTCTTTTTTTTAACGATAAGTACTTCGTATGGGTATATTTAAAAGTTTATGCATTACAAAGCTATTACTATGTCTGTTTGGCTCATACCCTTGGGGTGTGGTGGTGTTTGGCTCAGTGGGTTTGGACGCTGTTCCGATAATCGGAAGAGGTAGTTGGTTCAAATCCCTTGGATGGCGAGTGACGGCATGTTTGGGCCCTTGAGCAAGGTTCTTAATCCCAGTTGCTCTAGGGACACTATAGTACTCACTTGTACATTACTTCGGACAAAAGTGTCTACTAAAAAAACGTAATGCTTTATTTGGAATAGCACAAGTAATAGTTCTGTCTCTCCCACAAGCTAATGTGAAATACCAGCTTGTCCTTTTGATGACATTTAATCATCATTATTTGTATGCGTTTTATTTTAGTAATTTATAGTCATAGTGTGACTGATGCCGTTCCTCATCAGAATGTCGCACTTTGCTTCCTGTTTATAAAAACACATAAGAGCCACTATTGTTGTGTTGCCAAAGTCAAGGATTAATTGCTCAGTGTTTTATTATTATTTTTTTTTTATTGCTAAACGGTCATTTAAAAATGATTTGCTTCTGTGTTCTTAACAAGCACTTTTGTCCAAAGGAAATTACACTTTTAATGATATCGTTCAGTTATATCAGTGAGGGATTTTAGGTTTATTACATTAATCAAAACACAGCACGAACAGCAGGTCTGGTTGCTGTATTGAACAGATACTTGTTTAGATGTTGTACAGTAGCTGAATTGGTCTACAGTAACCCCTTCACAATCGCCGACTTGACATTCAAGGTTTCAGTCATTTCATGAACACTTTACCAGGAATATCCTGGAGTTCGCTGAAATTTGCAAATGACGTGTACAGCAAAAACAATACTGAAGATGATCCGTTCACATAAAATTATATAATATGGAAATATAAGTGATAAATAATATTAGGCATCGTGAGTGCATACTGCAGTACATCTTTCATAGCAAAAGGCGCGGCTTGTGTACACTGTGTGTCTTTGTCTCAGCAACCAGTGTCACTCATGTAGCTGTGTTTGTCACTGGGATCTCACCTTTAAACTTTTCTGTGCTGTTAATTTTGCTTTTTTAAAAGTGAGTTCAATACTTAGCGCTCCCAGTCTGTACAATAGTCACTTTTTATGTAGGGTTCAGCCTTGGAGGGTTGAGGTCTCCACCCCTTTAAAAAGGTTCAGGGGTTATATTGGCCGGTTTTGATTATTTATGCACATGCATACAGGGGCATACTTTAGATGGGTTGTATATATATAAAAAGCTATAGGTCTGGATGTGATATGACAGAGCAGTTCGACATGCCAATACTGTGCAATACTGTTTATTTAGAAATTGGCAACAAATAGATTTTTTATGTTAGCGTTCAGGCTAGCATGCCGGTGTTGAGGTTAGGGGTACCCAAGTATTATTTATTATCCTTGGGAATCTTGCACCCCAAACCCTTGAGATGTGAAGGGGTTGCTGTACTTGCATAACATTTATTCCTCATGTTACATCATCTATGCGTATGACAGAAGTTGGTTATGTGACACCAAAATCCAGTGGGGTAATAGTGGCCAACTTGTTTCCAGTGAATGGTTCTAGGCCATTTCTTGCCGGCACAGTATAGCAAAAAAACACTTCAGACTGAGCTGTATTTAAAACGCCACATCCTTTCATTTTTGTCTTCAAGGCAGTGTCAACAGGAACAAACTTATTATTTAAAGGGAAATAATATCTGTCTATCTGTCTGTCTGTCTATCTATCTGCCTGCCTGTCTGTCTGTCTATCTGCCTGCCTGTCTGTCTGTCTATCTGCCTGCCTGCCTGCCTGTCTATCTGTCTGTCTGTCTATCTGCCTGCCTGTCTGTCTGTCTGTCTATGTGCCAGTTGTGCAACATGGCAGGGCATTTCTGTCTGTGAAAAAAGTGTCTGATGTGTCTTTGACAAACGCCATAATTGCTGGTTATGTCTACCTCCTCCGTCCAGGCAGGAGACTTGACTTTCTTTTTTAAAAATCTCAGCAAAAATAGTAATTAAGAATTAACACCTATGCCTATTCTTTATGAAAACACCTACAATTCTATCTGTACAGACTCTTAATCTGTGTGTTTTCCTTCCGGGAAAGAGAACAAGTTTTCGGAATTAAGATTCAATGGTGTAAAAATGATGAAGTCCCGTCCACTGCTTAATCTAGAGGGCATTTTTGAATTTTGAAGTTCTCTTAACCCTCTGTATAATTTATTGCTGTCCTCAGCAGAGTTGGTAAGATATCCTCTGTTTGAACCTCGCTTTGAGAGGGGGCACCATGAACATCTTAGGCTTGCCCCCCTCCCTTCTTTTTTCTTATTAATGGCCTAATAAAAGTTCAAAATGGCATTTCTTTAGGGCTGAGATGAAACTTTCATACCCCCCAGGATTGGCTCAGCTGGAACGGGCTGATCCTTGGAGTTATGACTGATAGCGCTTATTGCACTTCTGCTTAATGTGGACGAGTAAGAGTTACTCCTGGTCAAAGATATGCGGTGCTCCGGGCAGAAGCTCCACCACCAGCGACCCACTTCCGAGACACAGTGAAACTGTGACCGCTAAGTCGATGCCCCCTCAGAAAATGGTGCCCTAAAAGGCCGCCTGTGGGACTTAAGAGGGGTGACGGGCACATGTAACAGTCGCCATGATGCTGAAAGATGAGAACGAGAATTCATTGTCAAGTACGCTTGGGTGGTAGGCCAATATACTTTTTCATACCGTCATACCATCCAGACACCCCAGACATGTGTGGCAGTAGTGTTACCCATTGAGTCATCATAGATCAACAAAAATAAAAAAGCAATTCTCCTTCAATCATGATTTAGGAAGTTTTCAGTTTATAAGTAAGTATCAAATACTTAAGGTTTATAGTAAACATAAAAAAACACTTCAATTCATTGTCTGGTACAGGCGATAGGCCTGTCTTTCACAGTATTTTCTAAAGCAACTCTATTCTGGGGCCCCCACGAGAAAATACAGAGGTATACCCAGAATTGCTGCGATAATACTGTTCAGACCTGGTGTCTAGTACTCATAATGTCTTCTGCAAATTAGCCTAAACAGAAAGAGCTTTTGTAGTCATCCCCTAATCTAGAACAATGGTGGCTGAATATGGCGCAGTTTTGACAGGAGTTTGTCCGTTGCTCCCTCTTCATTTCTCCTTTTTAACTGTCTGTACCCTCGGCAGTATGAACTTAGCTCAGAGCCTTCAGAGACACAAGCCAAGCCGACCCGCGGCATCGATCGGCGCCAACGCCGCGTACTTCATCCCCGGTGCCGTCACTCACCCGCGGCTTTGTAGCAGCGAGTAAATGGCTCATTTTTCTCCATTTCTTGTGTAATCAATCGGATCTGAATGAGTGACTGTGACATGGGAGATGCCGGGGGCAGATAGCAGCCAGAAGGAGGTGTAAGATGCTCCCCTGTCCACCGCTGCCGTCGCACTTAGCGGAGCTTGTCAGAGCTTGATGAGCTGCGACGCTCAGGGGTCTGAGGGACAGTGGACTAATAAGCTTCGCCCCCCTCCCTCATACTTCAGGGACTCAGACGTGGTGTAGATGACACTGGCATTTGCCGTTTGTCTCGGGTGGAAAGCAGGAATGTTTGGGCCAACGGATCTATGGGAGTTAGGCTCAGGTAGCCGAGTTACGTGACCGCAGCGGGTCCTTATTTGCTCATGTCCGGCTGCTGCTGAGTTGTGCTTTGAAGACACTTCAATGAGAATGCCTGGATTTTTTTTTTTTCTTTTTTTAAAAAAGAAACATATTGAATCACTCAAGATTGAGTCCTTAATGTAGCGGGAAGACATTGAAGCACATCATAGGTATTAGTGTTTGAAGTGCAGGTTGCATTTTCAATAGGTTTCACTGGGGAAGGACATATTTTGTGTGCATTTTTTTAAAGCCTGTTCATCCATTTTTATGATTTTAATAAAAGCCGCATACCGGCGCCTGCACTCATCAGCTGAAATAATAATAAAAGCCAGCATTGTTTTGTACCTTGATAATAATTTATGTGCATGGCCAGAGGGAAATGAGTTCAATTTTTCTGAGTAATGTGCAATAAATCAGAGACAAAGGGCAGTCACCTAGCGGTGTTTGACCACACCTCCCGCTAATCAGTATTCAATCTTACCGTTTTATTACCTTCGTCATTCATATCACTTCAGTTCATTGTGCGGTGACCGCATTTATCACAGGCATTTAAAAGGATGTTCCATAACAAGCTCTGAACATGGAGTTATGTCCTCATGACACCGCCCGGCCCTGTCGCAACTGCGTTCAGATCCAGGATGAAAGGCGGACGTTTTTGATGGATCTGGAGAGGGGTTGGACACAACGAGGTGTAGCTATTCACCAGGCAAAGACCAAACGGGCGCATTCCCGACTTTTCGGGGTCCTTCTGTTTGCCCCAGCTTATAACGTGGCGGATCGCTTCGCCGTCTTAACCCTGTTTTACACTGGATGCGTATCCGCTGCGGTGCGACTGCGCTGCATTCCCATTCTCTCCGAGGCCGTCCGCTAATTCGCACTGGCCGCGTTTGTGGTCTGTATCTGATCCGGCGCGCCGCTGGTTTGCCAGATCACATGATCACGGAAGAATAACATTTAACATAACACGTGTCTATGGAGGGGCGACATGGCGGTGCAGTGGTTAGCACTGTTGCCTCACACCTGTGGGACCTCGGTTCAAGTGCCCATTGCTTCGAAGCTCTGGACCCCCTGTGACCCAGCAGGATAAGTGGGTTGGAAAATTGATGGATGAATTTATGTATGTTTCTCCCATGTATGCTATTCAACACTTTTACAAGTACTTCACATTACATTACTTACATTAAATATCAAGTATTTCCATAGTTAATTGGAAGATTCAACTTACCGTCAAATCCCAGCACTTCTGCAGCTTCACTCCACGCCGTCTCCTTTCTACTATCCTTGTAAAAAGGACGTCTGGGGTCGTACACAATTCTGTGTTCCTCCAACTCCAAAATGAACTTTTCGTCATCCATGATGTGAAGGGGAGTTGGTGCATGCGCCCTGTGTTACGTTCTTGATCCGTATCTGTCAAAAATGGACTTGATGCGTATCTCGACGGACTGCCGGATATGTGTGACGGAACAGAGACATACGGGAGACGCAACGCTGCGGATCTGGTGTAAACTGACGCATTGACTTTATTGGCGGCGATTACCTGCGGCTGATCACCGCAGCAGACATGCATCCAGTGTAAAACAGGGGTTAGCTCCGAGCCCTTTGTAGCACCGTCCCTGACTGCGTGCACATTGTGGGCAAAGCGTTTCACACTGTGCCGGGAGAAGCGAATTGCATGTTTAAACCCTCCTAAGAAAGCTATTTATCTTTTTTGCTATAATTCCTGTGGTTTCTTTAGAGACAGAATATGGATGAAAGGCACTTTCACATATATATATATATATATGTGAAACGTGACAAACGTGTGTGTGTGTGTGTATAATCACTTAATGGCCAGTTCATTAGGGGCACCTGCCTGTTATGACAAACATTTAGCTCCTTCAAACAATGAATTGTGTGATTGCAGCTGAATGCATGTATCACACAGACCAGTGTGAGTATTTTCAAGCTCAGCGGCTTAGAACGGCAAAGACTGCATATATGTGATTTGTGGTGTTGCGGTGATGTGTGGTGATTTTTTTCTGCTGCCTGACATAAAGGTACCAGCCACTCAGAAACAGCCATCCTTCTGGGATTTTCACCCCGCTTGGTATTAAGACTTTACAGTTTGAAAAGAATAGTGGAATGAACAAAAGCAGACAGTCAGTGACATTCCAGTGGCTGGAAACACCTTCTTAATGAGTGAGGTCAGAGGAGAATTGCCTGATTCGATAAAGCTAACAGTAAGGGCACAAGTATAAAAATAATGTTCAGTATGGCAGTCGTGTGCAGAAAGGCTTCCCTGAACACATTTGATTACCCTTGAAGCGATTATGGTGATGAAATTGGGTTCTGGCAGGTGTATGCATGCATGAATTTATACTCACACACCCACACACACACACAGGTTTGTAATTGTGTCTTTGTGGGGACTCTCCATTAATTTCTATGGGGAAAACGCTAATCCCTACATGATAACCTTAACCCCTACCTGACTCTAACCATAAGTAACCAAACAAAATATGAGACTTGGCATTTTTAGTTTTTTGAATGGTCCCCACAACATCAAAATATAGGTTTTTATCATATATACATATATAGAATGAGGACGACGGTGCAGGTGTGCAGGATTAATCTGTTAGTTGACCGATTCGTAAGATTTTCCATATTAGCAGTCAAACTGGAAGCAGGCAGGTCAGCACAATTTCAGCAAAGTCCCTCACGACTTTGAATCTTGGACTGGTTACGCACAAGGTACAATTACTGAGCCCAGAAGACTTTCCCAGTGCGAGTTAGATCTAATACAGAGGAGATATTAAGATATGTCTCTTTTATGTAGATTCTTGCATTACAGTTTGTCTCTCAAGATAAAATCAGTGGATACTACCCAAATTTTAAAAGACACTTTTTCTAACTTCTTTACCTTCCATGGTAATGCCACCCCCACCCTCCGACCTCACAAACACTCTCAGAAAACAAACCTTCTGCTAACACCACCTCAAGGTAATGATCACCACACTCTGCACCACAAATCGTTTGGAGTCTTGGAGTCTATGGGCATGCAGCCGCCCAGCATGATCCTCACATTTCAAAGGAATATTGTTTGAGTGTCTGTCTTTCTGCAGCCTTTTGCACGCTAAGAAATCAATTTCTCTTGTCACCAACACTTAACTGTCATTTCTCCGCTGCATGTTTCTTATGTGCGCGCTTTTTGGGATGTATGTGTCCTGACATTCCTCATGTATTCTTTAAAAGAAATGACTAACACACACAAACACACACATTGATATTCTGTGCTCTTTAAAATTCTATTCAAATGTTTGGTTCCATATTGAACATTTATTTTTCAAATGTACTTTAAACCTAAAACCTGATGGATAATGAAAATCCATCCATTCATTTTCTATACCCGCTTATCCTACTTGGTCGTGGGGGGTCCGGAGCCTATCGCGGAAGCAATGGGCATGAGGCAGGGAACAACCCTGGACAGGGGGCCAGCCCATCGCAGGGCACACCATTCACACACCATTCACACACCATTCACACCTACAGGCAATTTAGCAACTCCAGTTAGCCTCAGCATGTCTTTGGACTGTGGGGGGAAACCGGAGTACCTGGAGGAAACCCCATGACGACACAGGGAGAACATGCAAACTTCACACACATGTGACCGAGGTAGAGACTCGAACCCAGGTCATAGAGGTGTGAGGCAACAGTGCTAACCACCATGTCACCCCTGATAATGAAAATGCTTTTTTTATATTTATTGATCTGCAATGACTCAGTGGGTAACACTACTGTCCCATGCATCTGGGCCGGAGGGTTCAGGTCTCTCTCTCTCCCTCTCTCTCTCTCTCTGCGTGTGTGTGTGTCTGCAAGCATGTATATATATTACATTGTGAGGATCTTTGATAAAAACTTGTTGTTTTGACTTTGTGGGAACCATTTTTTCAGTCCCCACAAGAGGGAACTAAATAAGAAATGTGCGATAAAAAGATCCAAAAATCTCATTTTTTGTTTGGTTACTTATGGTTAAGGTTAGGGCTGGGTAGGGGTTAAGGTCGTCATTTTGGGATTAGTGTTTTCCCCATAGAAATGAATGCAGAGTCCCCACAAAGATATCATTACAAACCTGTGTGTCTGTGTGTGAGTGGGTATACCATACCTCATGGGGACAGTGTCCCCACAACGTGATGAATACCCATTTTTTTCCCTTATGGAGACCAGTTTCCTCAATTTCATAAAAATCTGTTACTGCAATGGAAAAACTAAAAATGCAAAAAACTCTTGTATTTTGCTTGGTTACTTATGGTTATGGTCACGGCTTTGTAGAGACTAAGGTTGTCATAGTTAGGTTTTTCCCATAGATATGAATGAGCAGTCCCCAAAAAGATATGTTTACCCGACATGTGTGTGTGTGTGTGTGTGTTTGTATATATACATATGCTTGAGTTCTCCACTCCCAGGTGTAAAGACAGGTAATATTTCATTATTCTCCAAATCTGCATAAATATGTAAATAACTACCTTGCATAAGTAAGTATCCGTACAACAAAATAGATTCACCCGTCTCCATAGAAATCAGGTATGTTTATGACATCAATGATTCTACGCTTCAATAGATGCTTATTGTGTGGATTTCTGAGGGTCCTGCCCGCAGTGTCTATCAGCCATATGTGGCTGTCCCAGCGATTAGTCACAATCTTAATTATTATTATGTTTTTTATTCCTTTGCATACCAAAGCAGTTTCTTATTAATAAAATTTTATATATACTATATTATTATACTATAATGGAAATTTTTCTAGATAAGGAGGAATGTGGGAAATCGATTGGAAATGAAAACATGTACTTTAATTTTGGAACTCTGTTCAATATTCTTCAGGGGCACTATCCATGAGGTTATACATAACAGGCTCAGAAAACATTTTATTAACCTCCCAATCATTGTATTCAGTCAAACCAACCAGTTAGGACAAAAAATTACATAGAACCCGATCTGAAACTCAGATGTCATACCGTGAATGCTGACCTAAGGAAATGAGTCATGCGGCACGTCTCTCAGCAGAAAGAAGTTTCAGTCTCAGCCTCGCATTCACTATGATAGCATTGTGCATGTTTACGCTAACTGAATACATATATTTAGACAGTAAAAATAGATTTAGACAATGATAGACAGTAACAGTAATTATTATTATATAATAAAATACATTTAAAAATAAAGATTTCTTATTATTCTAATATTAATAATGAACCATTAATATATTTAATTATAATATTGTCGTTCCCAGCGGGGATGGAATGGAGATAAAGGTGCAATCGTCAGGGTATCGGGGAATATGGGGTTTAATTACAGGTAAGGCAGGCAAAACGCAGAAGGACAGTACAATGACCGGACTGGGGAAACAAACTGAACGTGGACTAAATACAGAGGACTAATGGCAACAACCAGAAACATGTAATCACACGGGGATTCCAGGTTAACGAGGGGGCGTGGCACACGGAAAGAGCTGCCATGATTTTTTTTTAATTTACACATTGTTTGGATACATTTATTTTCTTACTTCAAAAATGACTGTTTTGATAAATGTGCTTAGATGTGTTTAGTACAGTATATGTTTTTCTTGTTTTTTCCAATTCATTTTGTGTTTAAATGCTAAATGAAACCAATTAATTGATTTTCCTTTATTTCTTATGGAGAAAATTCGATCAGAACGCAAACTTTTTAAGATACGATCCAGAGTTCTGAACGGATTAAGTTTGAGTTTTGAGGTACCACTGTAAATATGTTTACTGTGATATCAATATAAACATATAAATACATCACCAGTAACATTAAACAGAATGAACATTCATTCCTAGTACATTTCTAATTCATTTGAGATTTCCCCTAACCTCAAATCTGCCGGCCCACTGTTCCCAAGGTAAATGTATCTGAGCCTGGAGGTTCTCCGTATCTGAAGGAGGGGTAGAGGCTGGAACACAGTCAATCCTACAGAAACTCATTCACATCGTGCCCCCTTTGCCTGAGGCCACCGAAAGGTCTGAGAAAAAGCTCATTTAGAAAACCGAATTAAAGATGCAGTTTGATACCTCTCCCTTGATGTTTCTAAATGTTATGAGCGATTCAGTCGAATCCTATTCGTAATGTTTTGGAAATCAGTGTCTTATATACACATTACTGTTAGGCAGTGGTGGTTTAATGGTTAGGAAAACACACTTGTAATTGGAAGATTGCAGGTTCAAATCCCTGACTGGTAAGGTACCACTGAGGTATCCTGAGTAAGATTCTTTTCCCTGGGAGCTGAATTAGCTGCCCTCTGCTATGTTAAATGTGGAGAACACATTTTATTGTTATGTGCTGTGGTGTGTCAACAATGAAAAGTTATCACTAAATTCTAAATTACAATAGTGTTGATTTGTTCACTTAGTATTGTAGAGTACTAGAGAGGCTAATGTCACATAGCTATGATGAAATAAGTTTTTCATTTAAAGATTTTGAGATTCCTTGGATAATGAAACCTTGACTGCTCACAGTTGAAGGTTTTTTTTCCTCATTTGCAGTTATTTTGGATGTTTTGAACATAATTTAACTAGAAATTTAGGAATCACAACTGGAGAATTTTTGCTACTTTACATATCAGTTTTGCTAATTGACATAAGGAAGTAAAATATGAGATTCAGCTGAAGAGCTGATTTTTTTCTCATTCTTTTATAATCTGTAAGTGGAAGGTGCCACTAATTTTCTTGTTTTCATCTTAAAAGTCTTCTGGAGCACTCTGAGAAAATAGAATTATTATAGTTCGTCAAAGTTAATGTACATAAAGCCTATGTGTGAGTTTGGCACCACAGGACAATTTTAAATGTCTTTTGAGGAAAAGATTTTGAAGTTCTGAAAATGTGCTGCAATTGTCTGCTACCATTACCCTTTCCAGAAAAATACAGGTTTAAAGGCTTTTACCTTGAAAAAGCACCTTTTCCCATTTTTTTCCTTTTTTTAAAATCCATTTAGTACTGCAGTTTAATTATATGGCTCCAATTGAATTCACTCCATTACGTAGAAAGAATGGGGCTGCATTTAAGAATGGGACACGGTGTACACAGGGAAGTAGTTACCGCCCCAATGTCTAATCTCTTCCCCTTTTGTTGACTTATACATATATACCTACACATATCTACCTCTTCACTTTGTGACTCACAGGCATACATTTTCTTAAATTTTGGGACTACAGACTTTGCTGCCTTCCCTTAACATGGTACCATGTGATTAGCTATTTATGCAAACCTTACAGAGACTTCAGCGTTTAGCTTTTGCCTCTGAAGGGTTTGCGTGAGTAGCTAATAACATGGGGTCATTTTAATGTAAGGAAGCAAATTCTCTCCTCCCAATGTGATACCACAGCTGTGGGCCGTCGTCCGGCTCTAGTCACACATGACGCTTCGTCAATAAATATCGAACATGCTGTCATTTGTGCCCACATGCTGCTGCCAGGGAGACGGTAGTTTGGGAACAGGAGAGTGGAGTCGCCAGTATTTTTTTGTGATACACTGGTGGGCATCACTCTTGATGTTTCTCACTCTCAGTGTTTGGGACGCACGGAGATGCTGCAGGAAATCGATTGTATCTGGCGCTTGTCTGGGCACAGAATGTACTGCTTCAAAATAAAGCAAAAAACAAATCTGTCTTTCCGAAGGCTCCAAGGTTTCCCAAATTTTCTGAGAAGAAAAAACTGCAGATTTCATGGATTCGGCTGTTAACTTTAAGTCATAGATTGTGCTTTTTAAGTAATTTCTGGAGTTGTAGAAAAGACTTTTTTGAGTGAATTTTTTTAAAGTATATTTCTATTCTTGTTTGTGTTGTTTACAACCATCAGTTATTGTAGTTCCTCTTTTTTACTGTTGTACAGAGTTCTAAGTTAATAAGCTTATTTTTCCTTCCTTTCTCACTTCTTCATTCCCTTCTCCTTTAATGTTTACTTCTACGGGAACCAATAAACTAGTAATATATAGTGTAATTTTGATTCAGGTGACAAACAATCCAATCTTTATATCTTCTATATCAATATTGATTAAAACCATAATTCTGATGCTGTTTAGACACAGACAAAAGACGTTAATTTGTGGTCACCCTCTTCTTTTCATAAATTAAAAGCATGTGACCTGTCACCAGAAAGCCAGAAGTGTGGGTCTCCCTGGGGATTATGTTTCAAAGATGAACCCCTTTGCTTCTGGAGTGCTGAAGAATGAAACGGCTGTCTGCCTCGAGGCGGTTAGCTGTGCGGGCGTGATACAGCAGTCATGTGGTGTTACACCGGAGGGGCGTGATACGGCAGTCATGTAGTGTTACACCAGAGGGGCGTGATACGGCAGTCATGTGGTGTTACACCGGAGGGGCATGATACGGCAGTCATGTGGTGTTACACCGGAGGGGCGTGATATGGCAGTCATGTAGTGTTACACCGGAGGGGCGTGATATGGCAGTCATGTGGTGTTACACCGGAGGGGTGTGATATGGCAGTCATGTGGTGTTAAACTGGAGGGGCGTGTCTGAAGCGGCAGAATGACTGATACTCATGGAATCAGCAGGCGTGAACAATAGAGCCCGTCGCCAAGTGGGAAAGTGCTTCACCAGCTCAGAGACCAAATGTGGCTGCTGGCGGCGAGATAAATTTCAGACCCTGTCTGTCTAGGTAAAGAAATAATGTTCTTTTGTAGTCCATCAAGTGAAGGAATTTATTTAAGCATAGTAGACATGCTAATAATGAGTAATGAGTTTTCACATATATTGAAATAACATTTATTGTCACTAAGAGTACCCAGTTATAGCTAAGTGGCTATGGATTATATTTAATGTCATATTTATTTATTACAATATTTAATGTTTTGTCAATTATATTTAATGTCATTTGTTACTCTAGACAGAGGTGGGAAGTTCTGGTGCAGAAAGTACAAAATCCAGACCAAGGTTTTGTTTCAACCAACCAGTATGAAGAGTCACAGTCACAGACTACTCAACGGGTACTACCATGTATTGGTTGGGGAAAGGTGCATGGGTGGAGTTTGGGGTGGGTGGGGGTGGTGGCCAGCAGGGGCAGTGCCCCTCCTAGTCTGTGCCAGTTGGGAAAAGAGACAAATACTGCATTGGGTAAATTGCCAGGTATTTATTCGTGGTATTATGCACGGATACTCTATAGGTAGACAAAATAACAGGTTACATGTGCATTAACACATATGGGTGAGCTCTGTGTGTTTGTGTGTGTGTGTGTTTTAAACCACTGGTTGTGGGAATCAAGCTGTTATCCTGATTGGCATCTGAAGCATTTAAAGTTTTGTTTTCTAAAGCAGATTAAATTACATCACAATTAACTGGAGCGCCTGTGAAGCATTTATTGTATCTGGCAGTTCAGGTTCAACTTGTCCATTCTTATTTTCGGTAAATAACTTGCTAGCATGCGGGAGCTGAATGCCTGGTATGTACTTCATTAAATCCTTCCCCCTTAGTATAGAATGTGGATGGAATTTTCACATATTCTTTTTAGCTTGAGTGCAAATAGCAGTCGACAGTCATGTTCATTGTGTGTGGATTTGCTCCAGGGTTTGTTAATTCCTGAAAAGATAAAAATGTGGGCATGCTGTGAAACATGGGGTGGGCCCGAGAATATCTGAATGTCATTGTCACTCTGTCTGTCTTCCAGGCGTCACACCTCGTTGTAAGGTATTGTCTATTCTCAGAAGCAAAGCTATTCTGGTATTTTGAAATATTGCCATAATAATTTGCCGAGCAGCAAATTTTATCATGGGGATCCACCACACTCAGCTTATTTAATTGCCGGTATTTAAAAATACCCAAAATACCACGGTGTATCGTGTTACCTGAATACCACCCAAGTCACGGTATATCTTACGATGGAGATGTGGGCTTGATCCCTCCTGTACACCTTCTGAACCCAGAGCTTACTGGCGTCATGGCCAGATGACATGTGGCTGTTAGCACCAATCAGCACCACGGATAGCAGTCACATGCCGGAAATCCAGCACCCCTGTCAAAAGCCTCTCCGCTCGTGATCCTCCACACCCAGCTCCCGCTAACGCTTCCATCTTGCTGATGTTTGCGGAGGCGTCCTCAGAGGCAGGTCGCTGAGTATCTAGCTACTGCTGCCAGACTGGCCAGAGCACTTGTCATGCCCTGGCCAGGGCCAAATATCGGCCTGGACCGCACAGCCCCTTAGCACTTTTAGTTTTTCAACATCCCTAATACCCACGTTTTCCGATAAGTACCACCTTCCTGGGGAATTACTCTGCGAACCTGTGCTTGGGTGCCACAAGTGTTAGTAAGTCTTTGATGAGCAGCCTCGCAGAATGCAGAACATGCTTCCGTTTTATTGGTTATATAGCTAGATCTCTCACTTTTGCTTCTCACAGCGATATCAACTAACGCCATGGGTGCCGTCATAATGGTCAGTATAAAAATGAATGAAGCATCGCAGCATCTTTTGTGTACAGTCATAAGGCATTATAGTGTTATATAGAAGTATAGTACTTCATAAACTACAATGAAGCGCTTACCTGAAATGCACTGTAGATATCCGCATCATGCATTAAAACGGTCTGTATAAGAATTAAGGTTCCTTTGTGTTGTTTAAAGGTATTCATAATGGTTTATGAATGCATTATAATGCGTTATAAATGTGTTCATAGATTCTTATAGACATGGCATTCATACAAAGCGTTACCAAAAGATCACATTTCTAGTGGGACCATTTCAGTGTGACCCCAGGGAAAGATAAAGTATTTAAAGATTAAATGCCGTTTAAGGGCACTGGAATTTAACTGTATGGTAACAGATTTAAGGCTAAGTTCTGAAACAACAGCATTACATTATTCATCTGTCGGGCTGGCCATCCTGCATGATTTATGTTTTTTTCATGTGATCCTTTTTAAAAAAAAACTAGCAGATGTTTGATCTTCTTGGATGCAAACACTTCTCTCCTTATCTGTTGCAGTTCCTTCTCTTAGATACACCCTCAATAACATTCAAGACCTTATTTTCATGCTGACAAGGAACAAAATCCTCCCCCCCCCCCCCCATAAGTCAGGGACTCACAATAGTTTGTCAGCCTGCAGCGTCTTTCTTCTGCACTTTCATTCCGTTAACGAAATTCTACACACAGACATAATAGTCCAGCGGTTGTTCTGTTTCCTTATATCTCTTCTACGTCTATTCTTTGTTTGGATACATTTCAGCGAAACGAATCAATGAATGAACTGTGTGTGCAAATTAAGATTTTGTGGAGCCAATGTTCTGTCACAGAATTAGACGCGTCATTTGCAACGGCACTTCCTCACAGGGTAAATGGGAAGGAGTTGGCAACTCAAGGACAGCGAGGTCTTCACTCTACCCAACTCTTGATTTGCTCCCCCCCCACTCCCTCCACCACCACTGCACTGAAGATGGATAGATGGATTCATTATCAATTGACCGTCATTCAGTTCACCTTCTGTTTTATGTATAATCCCGACAATAATTTTAAGTCTACACCGAAATCCCCGTGGCTTTCAAGAACTTGCCAGCCTTGTCTGATATCTGGCACTCTCCATTACATAGACCGTGACCCTGAACATTAACTACTTTTCAAAACAACTTCGCCGGTGATAGGATCATAGTATAAGACATGCATGTTCAGCTGTAAGTGTATTAGGAGGAAAATATTTAACATAGCAAATGCTGTTACGGAGGCCCCAATTCACTATACTGTACATAGCAAATGCTGTTACGGAGGCCCCAATTCACTATACTGTACATAGCAAATGCTGTTACGGAGGCCCCAGTTCACTATACTGTACATAGCAAATGCTGTTACGGAGGCCCCAGTTCACTATACTGTAGATAGCAAATGCTGTTACGGAGGCCCCAGTTCACTATACTGTACATAGCAAATGCTGTTACGGAGGCCCCAGTTCACTATACTGTACATGCACTGCCAGTCAAAAGTTCTTGCACACCACCGGTTTTACCACTTTTCCATGTATTTCATAAACTGCAGATTTTTATTCTTGTTAAGAACTGGAAAGTCGACTAAACAGCTATAACTGAATATATAAGTTAAATTAAACAAGTTTCCTTTATACAAAGACTATGTAACAGTACGTATGACATGATGTTATTTTGATGTATGGTGATGGCATAGTCGCATTCTAGACTGTCCTTTAACTTTAAATGCACTAGTTAAATGTTTCATCTCAGGTAAACAGAGCAGTATTTAATGTCCCTTGTAGAAAGAATGGAAGATTTTTTTTCTGCTGTTACAAAGGTTACAAAGATATCAAACCTATGACATTTTCTTGCTAATAATCATGGTGTACATACTGTAAATTCATTTGTTAGCAAAGAATATTGTATTTTTAGTAAATGTTAGGTGAGTAACGCGCAAATGTAGAAAAATTTTGACTGGTAGTGTACATATGTAGTAGATGTCAGTGCATTCTTTAAGTAAGCCTCACGTTTTCGCAGTATTTGTCCTTACGATGTTTCTGCAAGTGCCTAATTAAATTTGTTGACTTCCTCTTAAAAGGATGGTATTGCAAAGACTTCAGGTAGCTGTTGGGTTGCTTTGAGTTTCCAGTTTAAAGAATGTTCACATGGCAGACGTCGCCATAGTTTGTAGCATGCTACGGAGCCACACAGTCTGCACATGATACAAATTTGACAGGCTTGGGAAGTTAAACGACTCTGTATTTGGACAGGGCTGTTATTGTCGATGAATTAAAAAATGCCTGATTCTAATCTTTGATATTAGCTTGGGACATCACTGATGATTATCATATGACTGCAGAAAAGTCATATATTTATATTGTAGTTAAACTTTTGTGTTGTGACTTGTCTGTAGGATTGGTATAACAGGGCAGTTTCATCCATTTTTATCATAGATCTTAACTGTAGAATAAATGATCAACTATTTAATTGATTAATGCATTATCTACAGTTTAATAATAAATGAGTGAATAAAGGAGTGATTGACTAAATCTTACTTCTTTAAGCAGTCCTGCAGTTGCTTAGCATTTATATAAAGATACATGCAGAATTCTGCATAATATTTCTTCCTGCAATTCTGAGGTAATTAGTCTTCATTAAATTTAGGCAGGCAAAGCTTTTTCTGAGCCAGTCAAATATGCATGAGGCAGAAGCTTTAGCCACAATTGTTGAGGGTTCCCGATCCCTCAATTGTTAGTACTTGAGTTTGGTGTCTTATTACTTTTCAGAGTAATACATGCATGTGACCTTGGCTCCGGAAGATCCTGAAAAGGCAACGAATACAGGATGCCTTGTGCAGCTCTAATTCATTTACAGGCCTTTCAGCGTGCTGCGACCTTCTGAATTTATGAATAGTGAAGCATCTTTGGCAGAACTCTTGGACTTTGTAGCCCCGGTATGGAGCAGAAGGGTAAGGTTTACACATCCCAGGTTTCATCGTGTGAAGAGTCTCACAAAGCTCACCACCTACATGTGCGCTCACAAAAGATCTTTGTGACGCTTATTTCTAAAGAAGGCAGACCAGCCTCTTTATTATCGTCTGTCTTTTTTGAATGCATAGTGCATATTTGGTTTATTATGTAAGTATTTGGTGCCGCCATTCAAGCATAAAGTGTATGTATGAAGTTCTAAAGGTGCTTTGAAATGTAGCCGTTTAATGCCTGAAACCTCTTTTTCCAGGAAGTAATGTCTGGTGGTTTATTAAGATACAAAGTTTGATCTGAGAAATGCAGCTGCCTGGAGCGACGAAACTGCATAGAGGAAGTACATTTTATCACCTTATTGTTAGGTGACCCTGTCTGACATTTATCTCTGCGCTTTGGGTAGCGCCAATTACGGAAGCACTCCGCCTGGCTCTCGTCTGATAGCCCCAGGTCCACGCATCGGAAAAGAGATTTTGCTCACTAGGAAGGAGTAGCTGTTCTGGTTTTCTGCTTACTGGCCTGATGAGACTGGTAAGGTATATTGGATACCGGTACAGGGGCAAAGATCGTGAGGCAACGAAGGGCTGGAGGAGCTGGTGAAAGTAATGGCTGTTGTACCATTGATATTGAATCGCTTCATCTTGCCTGATATTTAGTGTCATTAGCAGCGTCGGTCAGCCTGTTAGGCGACACGGGCGGCCTTGGGCGCCGTCGTCTTAGGGGGTGCCAACTCGGCAGAGTGTTGCAGGTGAAGCTACCCTGGCGTGTGTTGCTCCACATGGGCTTTGATTGGCACTGTTTGTCAATGTCTGTTTACCGATCAGAAGTAGTACTGTGTGTTTGTGACCAGCAAGCAGAGGAACTCAAGTCAAGTGCGTTTGTTATAGCATATAGACACAAAGGTAATTCAAAGTGCTGTACAGAAAACGACATAAGAAATAAAATGCACAATATAAAAATTGACACAAGTAAAATTAAACTAATTTTTTGTGCTTTGGCTACTAGATGCCTAAATTTCCTTTGGGATCAATGAAGTATCTCTGTCTGCCTGCCTGTCTGAAGATGAATATTACAAATTTAAAAGAAGGAAAAGTATTTAAGGACAGATATGAAAAGTCTACAGTTTCAATTCTGATCTAGGCAAACAAAAAATGGCTCGCAAAGATTTCAATGGCCAGCACCACTTTTTCGAAAATGTATCCAGCAGTCTCCATATGTTGGTGATTTTACTTGAAAAGTATAATGAGCTCTAGTACAGCTGTGTGATGGCGACCTTTTTGTCTTCTATTACGTGGTTTATTAGTTGCCCTGTGTGTTTGATTACCGTAGAGCTATTTAGACGCGACACATGTCTGGTGGCTTGGTGTCATCTGGAAATAGGCCTTCATTATAGTGTGCACATCTTACTTGCTTTTTTCTCAAGCTGCACTCATCAGACATAGCAAATGTTCCCCGCACTGGGCGCATTGAATAAAACATTTCTGAGCAACTTGGAGTTGATTCATTATCAGATGATTGCGGAGATGTCATTTTTTTTCTCCCCTCCGAAGGCCTTGTTCTTTATCAAGTGATGTTGCCCTTGCAGGAGCAAGTGTCAACATCACACGTCATTAACCGAATCACAAGTCCTGCCTAAAGATGAAATGGGTGACATTTTTTGTGAATGTTTGCGTTTTTTTTTTTTTTCTTGCATGGCACGGGGTTTGTTTACCTCCTGACCTGAGATCAGAGGCTGATCGATGTATTATCTATGTGCCGGGGGTGAATTCATCAAAATTTCTAGATTAGCAATGATGCAACAACTCATTAAAATTTTAATTGCATGTTTTCAAATATTTCAGTTTCCTAGGCAATTAGATGGGTATGTTTTTTCTGCAAGGTGTATTACCACTAATTCTTTAATTTCATGAGTTCATTTTGTGCGGCGCATTCCACTTGCACTGAGTTGCTCCAGCTTAGCTCACGAAGTCGTAACAACAACTGCATCACAAACAGAAGTAACAAGAGTACAATTTGAACGACGTTAAACTCCCAGCAGAAACATATTAGAAGACAACAGAAGAAACAATAAAAAAACCTACACGGAATCACAGAGGAAAAATTACTATAAGGTAAAATTTAAACCTGTAAACTAGAGTCTGCACTGGTCTGCATTGGTCTGCATTGGTCTGCACTGGACAAAACAGCAACAAAAAACTGCAGCAGGAAACACAAGATGTTTTTCTTTAAAAGTGCAGTTTAATAATTATGGACATGTGACACCAAAAAGACATTCCTGCTAAAGGCATCTTACTGGTATTACAGCACAATAAGTACTGACACAACTGGACAATAATAATAATAATAATAATAATGATAATAATGATAATAACGATAATAATGATAATAATGATAATAATGATAATAATGATAATAATAAACATATGTCAAGTCTTTATCACAAGAAATATGTAGATCAAAGAATAATGTGAGAAATATAAATGAGATCAGCCTTCATTAATAACTAATAACAATAAATAAGTACAGTTAGTTTGGGACTAGAAGCAGACAGTATTGGTGCTGTCATAACATAGTTATGAAACTTGACGTGTAACACGGGAAGGGGATGCACTCGTTAATAAGGCGGGAGAAGAGGTGCTTTGCGATCAAGGTGAAGGCTGAGGAGGCTGTGGAGGTAAAGGCATGAGCCCCCCCGAGCAGGACACTGCAGCAGCTGCAGGGCTCCTTTCACAGAGTCAGTGGAACGGGACTTACCGGTGCGGCCTGACAAGTCAGCACCAAGGCCAGGGGGAATCGACGCGAGTGCTGTAGCGTTCTCACCCCGCAGGACACGCCCTGCTCCTCGGCCACTGCATTCAGACTGCCGACGGAGTTAATGACCTCCTTCATATGATATTACTTTCATTTACACCCACCGGTCCTTTCGAGAAGGATGTTTTATTTTTGCACTTTTTTTGAGGCAGTGTTGATAATCCCTTGATTTAGTGGAACTTTTTCCTTTTCACAGTGGCTGCCTTTGTACTGAACACAGGACACTGGATCTTTGGGCTTGTGATCCACCCACGATATTGCTTCAAGGCTGCTGCAAAACAAACAAACAAAAAAATAAGTCATGATATTCCCCACTAAGCATTTAGCTTGTCGCTATATACAAAAGGATTGCCGTTGCACATCGTTAATATTAAAAAATAAAGTTTGTATCATGTATTAGCATCATATTATGCAGTGTTTCCCAAACCAGTCCTGAGGGCACCTGAGGAACCTGTAAGGTATTTATTTTGGGTCAGGTGTTCTGGGAACTGGGATGAAACAAAAATGCGGATCCGTCCTGTGGACTGGTTTGGGGAATACTGGTCTAATGCATGTTTGTAATAAACAGATGTGCTACATTGCAGTACTATATATCGATATGTACATTACATAAAGAATACATTAAAATCTTTCCATTCTCAAAGTAATAAACGTCGTTAATGTAATGACATCGATAACTTTTTGTGCATGCTATAATACGTTATAACATTATTGGCCGGATTATGTTTGAGTCATTTTTGTACAAGTACAATGAATGGTGTAATGAATCCTGCAGTAAAGCCATATATGTAAAGTATCAGAGCTGCAGGGAAGCTGAATCTGTGATGCTCTGTGATAGTTTATAGCAAAAACATAAATATAAATAAGCAGGCACATTTAGATACCAACAGTTTTGTCACTCTCAGTTGGTTTTTTCCCCTTGATATTCCTAAATTGGATTCCTGTAAGTACTGCAAAGATTTAACAAAGATTTGAGTCAAATCGAGAACGGCCTACTGTGACCGATATCATAAGGGTTAATGTCATACAATATTAAACACAGTTTTAAAAAAATCCTAAGGAGGAGAACAGCTTCCTTGGCCAACTGGCTGCCCGTTCATCCTGGACATGTAACATTATATATATCAGAAGCAAGGCTTAGGGGTTCTGAGATGAATTAAAGGTCAGGACAGGCTGCGGCCAAGCAGCTTCTGCAGTGTCACAGGACATTTCACTTCTATGCATCAGTCACTGCTTATTCAGCACAATATTATTGAACAACTCATATCAAAAGCTTGCGGTTATAATCAAATCAAGTCTTACCATCTGTTTGTGTGGTCTTTTGTGTACTTGTGTACTTGTATACAGGACGTTCCCTGACTTTTACCCCCCCCCCTGCCTGCCTAGCCATAGCTGCCCTCCAAACCTCATCATATTTCAAAATCTCCCTAAATCCATTTTTTGTTTTTGTGAGGAGACTGCCGCTACTGCTGAGTCAAGCTTCCTCAAAGTATTGTTCAACCAAAACGTATTCACTCCTTTTCTAATCCCACTTTTGTTAAATTTGCCAGAACTCAATAAATTCACTGACATCGTACTTACAAACAGGATGGGGTGAGTTTTGCAAACTAGATCTTCATGTCGCATTTAACTTTGATTGTTATTGTCTCCCCATCCCTGTGTTTGTTTGCCAGAGTGATGTCATTGATTCCTATTGTGTATAAATATAAATTTCTTTTTCACATATATGTTGTGTTATTTTGAGGGATCAGCAAATACAACTACCATTAAAAATGCTTTTAGTATATAAAACATAGGATGGCTGTAATGCTGTGCTTGTGTTAGAAACCAGATGGACATTATAAATGAACTGAGCTGGCGTTGCTTCAAAGCTTGTGAGTTCTGTGGCAGGCCTTTGATCCCACAGCCCGTTCTCCTAGTAACCCCTCAGGTGTCCCCCGAAAGGCCGGAGATCTTTTCAGCACTTCAGTGGCAGTAAATCCATCAGTGAGATATCATTATATACCGAAGGCCGCCGTGGCAGCTCTGAGGTTTCCCGATTGGAAGTACGAGTGCCATGCTGACCCGTCTTAAATAAAGCCCTTTACAGTTAATTTAGTTTTGTTACACACACACACACACACACACACAGAATTACTTTCAGGTAATCATTTTGCCTTTTAAGTAGAGTTCATTAAAAACATGTATATTGTTGATACTGTCATGACCTGCCTGTCAGAGCCTCCCGTGTGCCACGCCCCCTCATTACCTCATGTTCCTGCCCTCATAGAAACCAGCTGTTGTTGATTGTGTTCATGAGTTTTGGTTTCGTTTCGTCAGTATTTAGTCCGCGTCTCTGTACTACCTGTCAGTCCGGTCATTGTGATGTTTCGTGCCGTTTATCCGTGTTTCTCGCAAATAAACCCCGTGTACATTCCTGCCCGACGCCGCCAGCATCCAGGCACGCTGCTAACCCACAGTCGTGACAGATACTCAAATATCTGCTTTATTATAAGATACATAATAATAATAATAATAATAATAATAATAATAATCATCATCATCATCATAGGTATTCATGGAGATATTGATTAGTCTCATATAGGACAGTATCTGGGACAGTTTTAATCCAAACAGATTCCAAGTCAAAATACAGTTATCCAACAGAGCTTAAGTAGTGGTACTCCATAAAGCAGAGTACATTATCTCATTTTTATACTGCATCAGTTTGTTTGAACTAGAAAATAACCAACTGCTGTCATAAGTTTAGAAATAAGGTCAGAAATGCAAAGTGAAAAAAACAGAAAAAAGTGAATAATAGCATTATGAAAATAGGTAAAAAAAAAACAAACAAACCACATTTCTGTGATGTGTTTAATGGAAAAAAATGATTGCATGTTGATTATCCTAATTATGAAATTACATGTCTCCTTCATCAAAGCCTAAGTATCCATGAAATGTAGCTTTTAAAACTCATCTGTATTATTAAGTAACCATAAAATAGTTAATTTTTAGGAAATTAGGCATTAATTAGCTCTGAATGAAAATAATCCCTGAAAATCTGTGGCTGAATTTAAAGAAGAAGTCATAATTTACTTACTGCTTAATTGGTATGTGTTTTTGTCATGTATTTCTGAACTTGTGTGGTTTAAAAGCAATATATCCATTTTAGAAACACTCTGAAGTATTAATTAGTAAATGTCATTATGCAATGTGCGTGGTCTGTGCCGGCCTAGCATTGGCTCGCTGGGTTATGCCTGAGTCAGCTTCTTCAGCTGTTTTTCTCCCCACCGTCATTTAGATGAGCTTCGTTTCATAGCTTCTGTATTTCTGCCTTAGGCTACGTTGCTCCTTCATTTTTGCATTTTTTCTCTCCATTCCCCCCCATTCAATTTGATGGCTAATACGTCATAGGAAATGTGCTGAAATGCCTTTGTAAAACTGACCAAATCATCAAAATGTAGGTGATCAGCTCAGTAGCCCTATCAGTCCAGCTTGCAAAAATATTGAAGAATAATGAATAAGGAAGTATTTGGAGTAATTCAATATTTAGTGGCCCTAAAGCAATAAAATGTTTGTGCATTCTTGGGTGTGTGGAAGTAGGATTACCCACACTGAGTGTTCTTGAGAGTACTGTCAGATTGAGTAGCCCAGTGCGAACGTCTGAACGTAAGCTACCGTGCGTTCCAGAAATTAGCCAGGGACTTCGGAGACAGTCTGCAGCTAATGTGGAATATAAATTCAGCACACAGCGGGGGAAGTCTTGGAGCTATTTAACAGTCCCTGAGTGAGCAAATTAAGCTGTCGTCAATAACAGTAACCTCACTGCCGCATGTTTAGGTTATTTGTTTATGCCGCAACGTGGTCTTACCTTTAATAAAGTGGCGCCGCACAATTTTACAGTTCATGTTGCTTTGGTTTAATTTGTTGAAAAGGCAGCAATCCCATTCATTGACCACAGTTTAATATAAAAAACCCCTTTTTCATCTATCTAAGTGCTGTCACTTAAGTATTTATAAGATAATTGCCCTGTTATTGTATTATAAGTGGATAAAGTGATGCATAGTTCTAATAATAAGACTCTGATGTCGATGTTCTCTGTATGCTAATACATCCATCCATCCATCCATCCATCCATCCATCCATTTTCCAAACTGCTTATCCTTCTGGGTCGCGGGGGTCCGGAGCCTATCCCGGAAGCTACGGCACGATGCTAATACATAAAAAGAGAATTTTAAGATATTTCAACATTTTCAACAGTTAAAATATATCAAATTAATAATGAGATTGTTTGCAGTGTTAAATTATTATCAAGGGCCAGGTTAGATTGCTTAAAGGTTCCCTCTTACAGAAAGCTCTCCAGTTAGAACTAATTTTGGATATTGTTTACTAACGATTTGTTTGAGAAAAGATGACAGCAGTTAATACATGACTCTGATTGGTGGCTGAGTACCTCACTACAATGCATACTGATTGAGGATTTTGGTTATACTGCAGGTACACACAATATACTTCATTTTCATTTTCTAAAAGCCATTTTCTGAAATTTAAAATTAGCTCCCTTCACCAATGCAATCTGTTACAGAATACTGCTTTCACTGTTGCATTTTCCTCTGCAAAAAGAGTTTAAGCAAGACATTAAGTATGAAAAATTTGAACACAATATTCAAAAATTATTGATGACTTTTTAATGAAATTCTCATTGCTGGTGCTTGAAGGGGCATATAGGTCATTTGCCATACTCTAGTAAAATTCATTATTCATTACTTTGTATGCATATAATACTCAAAAATCAAACTTTCTATTGAAATTGTTTGATATTTAATATGTCAGACACTTTACACAGTGGGAGATCAGAATCAAATAAAAACTAGTGACTGATTTTGACACCTAAATACTTTGTAACGTGTCTTTTTTTTAACTATTGATAGTACTCTGAAAAGCCCTTTATTGGGGTTATATTCTTCAACATGCATGAAAGTCCTTGTATGCGAGTCCCAGTGTCTCTCGGTATACCTACACCAGGGAGATCACTGTGACAGGTTTCTGTTAATCAGCTCGCTAATTTACAGACTGCAAACCCGCCAGAGTCATTACTTGCCCATTACTTGCAGTTACATCTTGTACCTCGCACCACTACTCGGACTCCTTGTACAATCACCTTCTAGAGATTTCTGTCTCATCGCATCGTTTTCATCCCAGCATCTGGCTTTGATGGATGATGGCAGCCTAGAAAGGACCTTCTAGATTGGCTTGATGCTTGTTGGGTCTTTCGCTTATGTTTACCCTGCATATCTTGACCTTGCTAGTATGATTAAAGATTCTTGTGTCCGTCTGTTTTCTTTAGGAACATCAGATTTGTGATTAGGCTTCCTTTCTGTCATGCTTACGAGTAAAATATATACTCACCAGACGTGCCATCTGCATTAACCACCTGGTCGTCAAGGTAGAGGGCATTGAAACATTAATTATAACATTAAGTGTAAACATTAATTCAATTAGTTCTCACGTTAGTTGACCTGCCAGAGGTGACAATTCAGAAGTCTATCTTGCTACCTTTTAAATAGGTTAAAAGAAATGTATCCAGTTCACTTAAATTAACTGTGAAAAAAATGGAAGGAAATTACAATGTTTGTTTTGAAAACCATTGAGATGGTGCCATGATGTGCGGCTCACAAGACCCCTTATTATGCGTAAAATGAAGGATTCACGATTTCCCTTGCCCAGACGCGGGTCACCGCGGCTCACCACCTGTAGGGGGGGGCCAAAGTGGTCGGGTGCAGTGCGACTTGGGCGGCGGCCGAAGGCGGGGGCCCTGGTGGTCTGATCCTCAGCTGCATAAACTAGCTCTAGGGACATGGAATGTCACCTCTCCGATGGGGACGGAGCCTGAGCTGGTGCGCGAGGTGACAAAGTTCCAGCTAGATATAGTCAGGCTGACCTCGACGCACGGCATGGACTCTGGAACCAGTCTCCTCGAGGGGGGTTGGACACTCTTCCATTCTGGAGTTGCTTGCGGGGAGAGGCGGCTGGTAGGGGTGGGCATACTGATTGCCCCCTGCCTGAGTGCCTGCACATTGGGGTTTACCCTTATGAGAGGGTAGCCGCCCTTCGCCATCAGGTGGGGGGGACGGCTCTTTACTGTTTGTGTATTCATAGGGCTTTGTTATACATTCATAAACATTATATGATTATACAACTACAATGTCTGTTATTATCATATAATGTCTGTATCTAATGTATAGTATCTATGGAAAGTTGTTGGTGTACGTTAGGATGTTAAGATATATGCTTCTTATGAATGTTCTATGAATGTATACTGAATGTAAACTGAATGTCTCTCTGAATACATTATAAAGGCATTATGAAGGTGCAGTTAATTTAATGTGTAACCACTTGCGTGACAAGTTTTCCACTATATATATATATATATATATATATATATAGGCTGAACTACTGAACTGGATACTAAAGTTCTAATGTTTAACTCCTACCACATACTATTTATCACATTTGAACATTTACACACTTTTATTGACTATTTTTGCACGTACTGTTTCTGTATTACCTGTCTTGTCTCTTTTTGTTTTTGTTTGCGCGATTCAGGGAGTTTCTAACCCAGCCTTGTTGTGTTGATGTGTAGAATGGCAAGAATAAACAACTTGAACACAGCTGGCTCTCTGTGCTGGTAGGATCCGCATCCGCAGATTCAATCAGCACCAATCAGAAATACTCAAAAAACAATTTAAAAAAACCGAAAGCTTGAAAAGGCAAAACTTTGGATTTGCCACGCACTGAGCACTATGCTGAATCCTCGCAAATGAAGTGCTGTGTGTGAGAGAGAATTAATCGATATTTTCTCTTAATTACACTTTCTAGTACGATGGGTGCATCTATATTGAATGATTACGGACATGTTTCTCATCATCATTCCCTAAACAATACAGTATAACAAGAATTTGCATAGGATTTACATTGTATTAATTATTATAAGTAATCTAGAGATTAATTAAAGTACACAGAAGGATATGTGAAGGTTATAAACGAATATGCAAATACTATGGCCTTTTACATGAGGGACTTGAGCATCTGCGGATTTTGGTGTCCAGGGTCTTGGAATCAATCTCCTGTGAATTTCGGGGTCCGATTATTTATAAATGTGTACTTCATGGACATATACAGTGGGGCAAAAAAGTATTTAGTCAGCCACCGATTGTGCAAGTTCTCCCACTTAAAATGATGACAGAGGT
>JAODUD010000033.1:13344390-13355750 GCA_026784285.1 Stomatorhinus walkeri | reverse complement strand
TGCAACTTCCCCCACATCTATTATTCTCACGTTAAGTAACCTTAGTAACCTTAACACTGAGGGCTGAATATGTTTGGTCTGGTCTCGGGACAAAAATGTTGAGCTTAAAATAATTCGGCCCACATGAACACAACTCTGAAGCCTTAGCTTATGTTAGCATATGATTTTCTTATTTGCAAACCAATATTTAACCTACCTTAACCCCAGCTTATCAAGAAAAAGGTTCATGAGTGCATAATTTCATCTGGTGGTGTTTTATGTTTTTTGATATTTTAAAAGTTCACTGTAATTAGCATCGCCGACTTTCCTGTCTGTGTGTCATTATACAGGGAAAAAAAATCACATTTATCTTTAATGTTTTGGAAGACCCAGCAGTCTAAATGGTCTTTTTGCTCTGGAAACTCAATATGTGGATTGAATTTTTGAGAAATCGGGAAGCTATGATTGACGGATTTGCTTATTGAATCTAGGATGGCCAACCCCAGATCATTGTTGATAAACTCCTTCTTCTGAGATTGGATGCCCTGGTCCTCCTAGGCAACGTTGATCGCCTGTGATAATCGCTTCTTCGTGAACTGGGGCCTGTCTGCCTCTTCTGCATTAAGCAACATGCCTGGAACCCTCTCAGACCATTAGTGGCAGACAGGAGGTGCTATGGGATGGGAAGCCTGTCTTCCTCGCTCTTTCTGGGCTTGCATGGGGAGGCATAAATCACAGCTACATGTCATCTTGGTCTCGCAAGCACATTATCATTAAAGAATTTAGAAACCTCTTGGAATTTCACACTGTTAGTACGCATCACCGTTCTTTTTTAATTAAACATTTTTCGTTAATAATTTTAAAGAAACTCCTTTAATTATTTTAAAAGGATAGGTATTTCATTAATCTACTGCAATGTCACAGATAGAACCTGTGCACAACAATACACTTTTAATACTTTTCAAAAGCTCTCATATGATATAAAACCTATTTTTGGAATTCAGTGCGATTCACTCGAATATATTTCACGTTTGACATTAGGACTTGGACAGCAAATACGTTGTGCGGTAATGACAGTTAGTGCGGTGCATACTGAGCAGTTTAGAGGTGCCTCGGGTAGGCCACAGCATTTGATGCACGAGCACTAGTAATTCCTTGCCAGCTGCCCCCGTGTTAGAGGAAGTACATGTGGTCTGTAACATCTATTAACCTGTGCGGATCGCGCTCTTGAGGAACGCACTCTCACAGTTCATCAGTTGTGTCTGTAGGGAACAGTAAGGCTAATAAAAGTTGTTTGGTAATTACATTCTTCTCTGGCTCTATTTTAGAAGCTGTGTGACAATTTAAACATGCTCATAAAGACTGTCCCCCCCAGCTATAGAATTCCTTAGAAAGCACTTTTTAACTATAGCTTCTATCCAAAGTACTGTAGGTGTACGTCTTGTAGGTTCTTGTATAAATGATAATATTTATATTATAGCTTGCTGGTTTGGTGTGCAAAAAGTGAAGGTGGTGTAGCAAATGGAGAAATAAAATAAGTGTAACGCATCTGGCCTGTCGTCTGATGGCATGCCCACACCAGTCCAGATGTTATAGACGCCCTTTTATCTCAATGAAACAATGAAACCTTACATTCCTCAGAATAATCTGGTCTCTCATAGTGTACCCACACTGATCCAGGTGATATTGATGCAATTTGTTTTAAAAATCAGCAGATCTTAGCATTTTCTGTGACTATCTTGGTGTCTGATTGTGAACCCAATCCAGATGTTGTAGATGCCTTTTATCTCAAAGATCAATGAAACCTTGCATTTCTCAGACTGACTTGGTCTCTCATAGTGTACCCACACCAATCCAGATGTTGTAGATGCATCTTGTCTCAAAAATCAATGAATCTTCTCATTTTATCCATCTCGCCCTGGTATATTGTGGTGTTTCCTCTTCAATACCAATGAAGTGAGATGACAGTACTGAGTACATTTAATTTTTTTTTCATTTATATTATTTATTCTTTTGCTTATATTTCCTCTCAGTTGCATGTTATTGCATATTATCCTGATTTTAAGGTTTGAGTAGATTGTGTTCACTTTTATTAAAATCTGATCTTTTGCATTCATTGAGGCTCATTCATCCACTGCCTGTTTCCATTGTCATAGAATGCACAGTGTTATTCATCAGAAGCCTCTGGAATCCCCTCCCGCCCCCACCCCAATACATTCAGCTTATTTTGCACATGTCAAATGCCCAATGAGTTCAATTATTCTTGATTGGGTTCATTTTCAGAAGTTTGCCCACAGGAGAAATTGAGCCTTTTTAACACGTGAACTACTCCACTTAAGCTTCATTTAACACTGTCACAGTCAAAAGACTTGACCAAGAGGCTTGATTTAAAAAATACATTTAAACGGTTTGGTCTGGTGTCGTTATTTTCCTAAAACAGATATTTTAGACACTGGCTACATCAGTGGCTCATTGGGTAGCTACTTGCTCTCGTATATCTATATATACCTTTTATTAGTATAATAGTGCACATTCTCTGTCCTGTGCTGTTACTGTTTGCACAATTATTTATTTATTGCTATCTACCTCAGTCCTGCATTTTCTGCACACTTCTGCTACTAGAATACAGTATATGTCAATACTGTATTCATTCAAACTACTACTGTTACTGTTTTTGTTGAGTTCACTGTATGTTGTCTTGTCCTGTAATATTTTCCCGTTGGTCTTGTGTTTATCTTGCACTTTCTATCTCTCTCTGCTCTCCTCGCACTCTGTATGGTTCTGCTTGTCTGCACTTGTGTAGTTTTTGTGTTTTTTCTGTTTTTGCTCTTTGTGTTGCACCGTGGTCCTGGAGGAACAATATTTCATTTCACTGTGTACTGTATATAGGCTGTAATGACAATAAACCCACTTCACTTGATATCTCCTGGCTTGGATGCTGAAGTCCTGGCCTCACTCTCTGGGTGGAGTTTGCATCTTTTATCGCCCTGATTCTGCATGGCCTGTTAGTACTCTTTTGGCTTATTTAAACTATGTGGTGATCCATTGTTACACCACAGATATGGGCCTCTCATTTACCTGTGTACAGAATATTTTGGAATGATCAGAAGGCTTACCCGCCGGAACCCAAGGCTCTTGGGAGTTTTAGTTATAAAAAAACTATTGTTATTTCTCTGATCCAATTAGATTGTAGAGCAGGTGGGTCCACGGAGCTAGAGGAGGTGGGACCGATCAGTCAGATGTCTTGTAGTTGCTTGGACCCACCTCCTCTACAATTTGATTGGTTATCTCTCTGAACCAGTCATTTTTCATTCTGCTCTCAGAACATGTTTGTGTAAGTAAAACTCCCACAAGTGAACCCGAGAGTGTAAACCTTCTCAGCATCCAAGTGAGTACAGAGCAAGCAGTGTGAGCTGGTAGAAACCCACCCTCAGACCTTCGTGGAATAAAAAGCAGCAGCGCAAGTCTTTCAACACTGAGCAATGATTAGCAATCAAGGTAACGAACGTTCTTCCACAGATTACAGCATGTTCACGGTCACCCCATGTGCCACATTTGGCCGTTTCTTATGTTTTGCTGCGTTTTATTGTAGCGAACTGTGGGAGGGTTCGGGGTTTTTATTGATTGTAATGAAACCATACCGTACCCTAGACAGGGAGCACCGACCAGTGTTTATGGGGCAGCTGCTGCAAAGACAATGCATATTTTAACATCCTGAGCAGACCTTTCCCTGTTCAGGGTGGCCCTCTAGATTTGCAGCAGCCGCCAGCAAGCAATTACCATGTGGCATTTCCCTGTAGTGGGCTGACTGCGCTGCTCTCAACTTCCTGATCCTTACTGTCTGATATGCCCAGGAGTGGGCAAAACCCAGCTCCAATAGCCTGTGTGTTGGTAAGCCCAGTAGCAAATGGCTGCCTCACAGAGCTTTTCAAGGAATCTCAACAAGAAATGTCAATCAGCATAAATATTTTTAAGAGATTATTGAAATAATTACTCAAGTGTAATTTTGTCGTCGCAGTTAATGGGTTTTATGTTTAATTCTTTTTGTCTTGATTGTGTTTTGACTTTTAGGATTCAAGTACAGCTGTTTGCCCAATTCTTTTTTCCATTTTTGTTCTGTCTGACAAATTGACAAATATTCAAAAGCTGTTGACCTATGAAATAGAGAGCTGTAAGTGTGATGCAAGTCTACGTCAGATTCAAGAAAGGCCATGTGCATTTTGTTACATTTTCTTAAATGAAATGAAAAAAAAAACAGGTCTTCGTACGTTTATTGCTTATATTTACAACATTATAAAATCTATCTGAAAAAAAGGAAAGTAAGGTTCAGTTACATGTGATGTGAGGTAGTTTATTTCCATTTTATGTGTGCAGGCGAAAACTGGCCATCGGGAAGTTCGGGAATTTGTTGGGGGGGATTTGAAGCTGGGTCCTTCTTGCCCAAACCCAGCCTTATACAGCTAGGGGTGTTTCCTGGTGGAGTGCATGAGGTGATCAATGGATAATTGGATAGTCCACTATTTCAGTGGTGGCCAACCGGTTAATCATTTTTGGGAAAATATGCCAAGAGGGACCTAAAACCCAATCAGTCAGCGGATTTTTTTTTTTACCAGTCTATGAAGTTGTGGGTGAACTTCAAGTGAACAATTTGCATTTGGTAAGTCTTAAAGTGACACAAAAGCTTTTGTGCCCCACATGTTATATGGAGATAGTGAGAGGCGGCCGGTTTATGAGGCTTCTAGAAATGCCATCATCAACAAACGTGGATTTTTCTAAACTCCCAGAGATTTTGGCCTCCTTGTTATATTGGACCCCGGGGCTGAAAGAAAGCCTGACTGAACTTTACAAAGACCTACTTAAACAAGTCCAAATCTTGTTGAGGATTGTCCTGTGGATAGATGAAGCAGTGTTATGTGTCTTTTGGCATACGGCAATGCAAATCTGTGCTTTGTTTACCAACAATCAAACAAAACCTTCAAAGAACAGACTTCCCTCCTACAGTCGAATGTAAGGGAAGTTCAATAATGCTGTGGGGCTACTTTTCTTGTACCAGAGGTCTTGAACGTGTGAATGGCATAATAAAACTGAGTGTGGCCGGTAGGAAATACTAATCTGGGTCCCCCTGAACTCCAGCAGAACCTGAGCATGGCAGTTGGCTGAAGGAGCCCTTTTGAACATTGAAATATTCGAGCCACTTGGAGCTGAAGCGTGAGGGAAAATGATCATATTAGAGGCGTGGCAAAGCTGAACGATGCCTGCAGGAAGTGCTCAGGGGCATTTTCCTGGTCAAACATCTCCTATTTTTATTTGAACTCTTTAGCTTTATAATAATGCATTCCATGGCAAAGATTACACAGTTATGACGTTTACAATTAACATAAATACCGTACATCCATCCATCCAGTTTCTGATGCTTATCTGGGGTCAGATCGCGGGGGCAGCAGTCTAAGCAGGGATGCCCAGACCTCCCTCTCACCAGCCACCTCCTCCAGCTCCTCAGAGGGGATACCAAGGCTTTCTCCGGCCAGCCGAGAGAGATAATCTCTCCAGCGTGTCATGAGTCTGCCCCGGGTCTCTTCTCTGTTGGACTTGCCCGAAACACCTCCCCACGGAAGTGTCCATGAAGCATCCTAGATAGATACCCGAACCATCTCAACTGGCAGTTTTCAATGCAGAGGAGCAGTGGCTGTATTTTGAGCCCTTTCGGAATGTCCAAGCTCCTCGCCTTCTCCATACGGCTGAGCCCAGGTACTCTGCGGAGGAAACTTATTTCTGCTGTTTGTATCCACAATCTCATTCTTTCAGCCACTAGCCAAAGCTTGGAGGTGCTGATCCTCATCTCCGCTGCTTCACACTCAGCTGCAAACTGAAATTCTGTCCATAAAAGTTATTTAGGACCCTGGAGATTCGAGTTGCAAATCTCCAGGCAAGAAGCCTCCATCGGACAGCCGTAGCACACCCTTGGCAACTGTAAAAATTAGTGCTGCTGGCCACCCCTCGGTGTTAGATTATATCAGCCAATCATGGACAGTAGAACAAACAAAAAAGTGTGCCAAAATGGTGATCACTGTTCGTACAACGTTGTATTGCTAAAAAAACATAGATACCATCAGTTTTGTTTGAAGTGCAGCCACCCGGATCGCGTCTGCTCTGTGATGGACTGGCATCTCATTCAGGCTTTACTCCTCTCTCATGCCTCATCCTGGGATCGGCTTCATGTATGTAGCTATTTCTATCATAGCTATATTTACAACATCGTCTGAAAATAATAAGTTATTTTGTTTCATTAGTTATGTTCTATGTGCTTTAATTTTTATACTCTGAATTTAAATGGCCTTCCACTTTCCACACATTGTTTTCAGTTTGTAACTCTGATTTAGCAATTCTGTGCACACGCTCAGACAAGAACAAGATGGCAGCCACAGTGACCTTCCTGTTCTGCGTAATAGATTGGGTTCCAGGCTTATCAGCATCTCCCATGCTGCCACCCAATGGCAGAAACTCCAGGCTGTATGAAATAAGTAATGCAATTAAAATTACTGACTAATTACATTTATAAATACTTACATATATTTATTCTTAAGAAAATTATTATTGTAAAGGTTGTATATACATCTTCTTTTTTAAATGTATTATTATTATTATATATTATATACTATATATTATTTCTTTTGTTAAATTTCTACTCTAGGTTCATGCTGCCACATTCAGAGCACAATATTCAAGTACAAGAAAATTAATAAGGGTCATTTTTTTTTGCAAGTCTCCCTTTGTGATGCCTGTCCAGTATTTCTGAAGAAAGAGAACTACAGGGGATACTTCAGATCAATGGGTACTTTCCCACAGGGTTGGAAAATAGCTTTCTTATTTGCCTCAGGGTGATGAGATGAAGGCATAGAAACACTTTAGAAAAAGGTCACAAGATATTAAGCTCCAGCATCACGTATCGAAACAAATATCCGGATGAGATGCCGGAGTGGGGAAGTTCTCGAATCTTCTCATTAGCTGAAAGGTGGCTATTAGGATGCATAAAGACATGTGACATCTTATTTTGTCATTGCAGAGAAGGCCAAGGAAAGTGCGTGTCTACCTCGTCTCCCTGCCTCAGGCTCTCCGTTCCATGAATTGCCTTTTAATTAAATCTCCATATCTCTCGTTTGTACAGTGACCAAAAACCAATTTCGACCACGGTGTCCCATGGCGCACCATGTGTTAGCGTAGCATCTGAGCATCTGAGTCTTAGAAGAAGGAGATGTTGGAAACAAACGTTATAAATTTACTAATAAACCCAGGCCATCTAGCCAGTCAAATTTGAAGATGAGGGTGTTTATTCAAAGCGAGACGGCCATTTTGATTACTTCATCATGTGTGTAGCTTGCCCTTTTTCTTACGCCCTATTAGGCAAGTTGATTGTGATAGTGTCACAATAGACTGTAAATGCACATTTTATTTTCTTTTATGGAATTCTGTTGTTTGAAATGACTTCCCCAAAAGAAAATCATTTTTTTTCCTCTCAAAAGCAACAACATTTTTTGCATTTTTCTACCACAGAGCTCCAGTAAGCCAAAAATATATGTATATATTCATAAACACTAATAAATGTTCAGGTATATGGATATTTTCAGTTTTTTTTTTTTATCACTCTGACATTTACATTATGTATAATTTAACCAATGAAAGAGGCAGAAATGGCATTTTACATCATTTCGGAATAATAAGAAGACAGTATTGGGATCTGAATAGTCCTAGCAGATGGGGGTCAGGTCTCAAAGTGAGGTAGTTTCAGATAAATGTCACAGGTTTTTTAGACACTGACAGAACATGTGAAAAACAAAATGTTTTTTTTTTCCTCACTTATAACAAGCGAGTTTCAAAAGAGGATATCCAGAATCTCATAGAATGGACACTGAGGTGCCTTCAATGCAAATAGTTTAACAGGCAATAGTTAGTAGCATTTTGAATACCATTTATTTCTCTGGTACTGGTATCTGAAACCTGCCTATCATAACTAGTATTATTAAAAATGATAACAAAAGTACTCAGACATTTCAGAGACATAAAGGTGAATTGTTGTGAATAAGTTAATTCCAAGTTTTTTCCTAATTCTGCTTATGCCTGGATTATAAGGAATAACACCTGCACTTTCAGCTGAAGTACACGATCTTCATATTTCTACTGCAATTAAGGCAATTTTACACAGGCATGGTTGCATGAAAATGTAAAAAAGCACCTGGCTTGTCATCACTTTAAAACTGAAATCAAGGTGGTCCAGCATCCCCTTAATACAAGGTTTCTTAATCCGTTTTTTAATGAGTTGTGAACGCTCTGATATAAGCATGATGCAAAGGCAGGCAAGCGGCCAGCTTGGGAAACAGGCACAGCAAACTTTGCTAGAGGGAACGATACCACAGAGATTTAATTTTATTGTTTTATATAATTTTAAGTAATTTTAAAAGAAATAAAACTCTCATGTGTTAATATGTGAATGTCATTATCATATATTTTACATGCCTGTAATGAGTTATTTATTTTAATTTTATTTACTGAAGAGTTTTATCCAGAAAACTTTCTGGAGAGATCTTACATTTAAACATGCGGTTTATAAAGCCAGAACATTTTCAAAGCAGTAAAACATGAATATCTTCTGAAAGGTATTTATGAACAACTGCTGTTTTTATCATTAATTGGAATTAAAGATGGGTCATTATTTATATTATTTATTAATTAACACTGGTCACCTGAAGGTGACGGTAGATTATTATGCATCACTTTAGCATAATAAACATATGTATATTAAAACTACAGGCAACAGATAATTAGCAAACAGATTGATTGAATCCACTCAGTATTTGTTCCTGGATGAAGAGTATATTCTCTCTTACTCACTGACCCTCCAGTATTAAATGTGTTGGCGTGAAAATTAGACACTTAAACACTTCAGAGCACATGAATATTTTCTGTGATTTAAAGCAAGTGAGCACCAGGTCTTTAGCCTATTATGATATTGTCATTGTATTCACTCTGTCTCTAAAACATTTCGGTTGTTGTCTGAAATAGCTGTTGTAAAATAACATAGAACAAGTTAATAATTATTTTGCAAAGTATGGAAATGTCTGCAGTGAAAGCCGCTAGCGCTCAAAACTCCTGGTCCATATCTATGAATATTTATTTGCTTATTTATGTATGTAAATGTTTAAAATATTAGGAGTTTTAAAAATAATAGTTTGGTGTAACATTTATGGTCCATAAACTGCCATGAAATGTCTACTTATCAGTCATTAAATTTCTTCCAGTATATCTCTCCTTTGGGACACTGAACACCTGGTATGACCAAAGTCTACTGAACTGGACAAAACCAGTTTTGATATCGCATATGGTGCAGTCACACAAAGAACAGGTGAATGTCATTTGATGCTCGACCTTAATTAAAATCGCTTTATACACTTTTATCTAATAAGTGGGTGACGGCTGTGATGTCCAGCCAAGAATCTGACGGCCCAGTGTGACATATTGGGCCTATTAATAGCAGCAACGGGTCAGCTGTCTAAAGCTGGAGCTGCATTAAGCAATATTGAAGACGGCGACAAAGTCAGATCCACTGGAGCTGGCCAGTGGTGATTGTGTATTTATTAGTGTATCAGTATAACCTATAGGCAGGAGTATGCACACATAAAGCTGAAAATGTACACTAGTGGTCGAAATTGTGGAAACACCTAGCAATTATGGCATTATGCTTTATTTAATGTTCATAGACAATCAGAGCATGTTGACCAATATCATATATTGGATAATTAAATATGTAACTGGAGCAACAGTTAAATAAAGTTCTGGAATCTCTAAAAATTGGAAGCGTTTCCACAATTTTGGCTACTAGTGGAGCTCAGCCTTGATGATCGACCTCACGACACCAGCTGAATATACTGTGTAGTGAGCTTAGAATACATACATACTCAAAGCTGCATGTCTGTGTTGAGCAATTAGCATGTCTTGGTGGTGAGTTTTTTTGCATAATTAGTTGTTCGCATGCATGGATGCTAATAATTATGTTTACAGGCACCGCAAGGTAATTATTCCTGTGTTTGCACCTATTGTTGCTATAATTGCACAGCTAAATTTCCTTCACTATCTTCAATAACTACACAAGATTCCTTGTCTTAAAAGAGAACACACATTCAACAGTCAGTGGGGGCCTGTATCGCGGAGCAGGATTTCTTACTTAGAAAACTTTCATTTGAAGAGACTTAATAGACTGGATAACTCTCGCTGATAGCAGGTTATGTTCCAAATGGAGGCAACAGATCAAGGCTCTGTTGGAAAAACTCGTCAGATTTAAGGTAGTCTGGGCTAAATGTGGATGTCGAAGATAATATCCATTTAAACTGGGCTACTTTAAATCCGATAAGTTATCCGGCCGTTAAGAAATCCGGCTTCGTGATACGGCCCCCAGGTTGTACATTTACACTGTGAACAAAATGTTTAGCTGCTCGGTGTGTGCCAGAAGGTACATGCGTGTATCAGACACTTCAGTTGGGCTGAGGGCCAAAATGTCCCAAAGGCTACCCTGGTAAACACACAGCAGTTCACATGCGCTGTGCCTGTTTGCACCACGAGAGGAAACTACCCTTTTCAGAAGGAAACCAAAGAGAAGTTTTTAAAAATGTATTTGAAATATTTGATTTCTTTATACCCATGCATTTAAAATATAGCTATTGCTTTAGACGAAATGTTTCAAAAATATATAACTTTCTGTATGCCGGCCAGTGATGGGTACCCTTTGATGCTAGATTATTTGCGTAACCATGGGGAGGCTTGAGGGATTATAGCAAATCAGTGTGCTGCACAGCGGCGGTCTGGCTGAATGACATCCAGAGTCCACTGTTCTCTGATGCTCACAGTTAGTCAGATTCATCCTTGGGCTCCCCGTTTTGGAACACGCTCAAGATAGTGTGCTTTCGATTAGCAGCAGAATAAACGGGAGCACTTGAGGTTGAGGGAAGATATCAACTCCCCTCTGTCATGTCCTTGTACAGTATTTACAGGGTACTATGGCAGTATTTCAGTTGCTAAGAGTGTACCTAACAGTGACATTTTCTCTATACCTTTCGGGGCTCTCAGTGTAAGACGCAATGATGAATTTCCCTAATAATCATTTAAAAAAAAGGAAAATAATAGTTACTTTAATTTCTCATTCAACATATGGTACAAATAATTACTTTACTTTCTCATTTAAACTATGGTACAAATTTTAAAAGCATAATGTTAGAGGTCTCTCCACCGACCAAGATCAGGACATTGCTGGATGATTTTGGTTTTCTGATCAGGTCATTTCCTGATGATTTGAGAACAACTCGGAATTTTTCCCACATGCCACGAAGTCAGTT
>JAODUD010000033.1:13311874-13325047 GCA_026784285.1 Stomatorhinus walkeri | reverse complement strand
TAAAGCGCTTTGAGATGATGTGAAGTCATGAAAATGCGCTATATAAAAATAAATTTGTTGTTGTTGTTGTTGTTGATGAGAAAGACTAGCTTAGAAATGGTTTGCTGTATTCATGTTCTATTTATCCAGGCTATTTTGCACTATATTTTGTCAGATATTTTTAAAATCACAGCACTTCTTTGTTTTCACATTGAAATTGACATTGCATTGATATATTGCCGTTGAAATTATATTTTATGTGATATGGAAAAAGTTGTTTTTTTTGGTGAAGCACTGCTTCACTGCAAGAAACCTCCCTTGCTCTCCTTCTGCCATTGAAATTCTGTGAATGATTCGGGAAAATATCCTATAAATTAGTTTGAATTCTGTGAGTTAGCAGCTACATGCAATGGGGCAGCAATGAAGTGTAAGTGAGGAAAGTGGATTTCTTTAGCACACAAGTGCAAACACTTTGGTAAATACAGTTTCATGATGCCTTACATGTTATTCTGTCCCTGATGTTAATTTATAAAAACAAGGATGCCTAAAGACCATGTCATTGTGGAAGGAAATGATTTAGTCATTTCTAATATAGAAACCAATTGCATGTACCATTTCATGTGTGTTTGTTTTTATTTATCCCCATTGAAAATCTTAATCCAATTCTCCCTATTGCTTATGTTGACAGTCCTCTCAATCCAGTCTTAGTGGCTAGTAGCCTATCATAGATGGATCTGTAGCAGCAATAGAAATATAAAATTTGGAACTTGAATAAAACATAAAAGCTTCGTTTGTACTTACTAAGAGTTTACTAAGGGTGTAGGAAACGTCCAGATTCCAGCAGGGCACTTTAATTAATTGTCAATAAGTTAGGATATTTCACACGAGGAACCCGCTGGTTGTCTGCATGTGAACAGACGCCGTCTGGTCATTCTTTTGCACGTCGCAGTGCCGGTCTCCCATCGCAGTGATGTTGGGAAACAGAGAAGCAGTCTCATTGAATTCATTGAAGGCCAGCGTCTCCCACAAACACTTCTATCCAGTCATTATGCTTCAATAATCCCAGTCAGTAGATACTTTATACATATTTTTTCTCATTAAAAAATCCAGCTGGACTTGAAACCTTTTGGCCATAGATTCTAATCCATGGAACATTAACGGCTTATACTGAATTTGAAGTGTGCATCAGTTGGAGGTCAAAGCCTCCACAGTTTGGAAAGTCATCTTGCATGGACTTTCATTTATTCTGTATAAACAGCAAACCAAACGTTATATTTTCATTCTGTGCTTATCAATGTGCCCTGTGGGGCCCTCCGTTTAATAAGCACTAATGAGTGGACAGCAAGCCGCAATAGACCTTAACATTCTGTTTGTGTAGAAGGACAAAACACATTTCCTTCCGGTACTTTTTGATTCCTATAAGTAGGAATATATATTTTTAACTGCTTTTTTTCTTGCAAATTATTTAAATGAGGGTTATTGGCATGTATAAAAGTGTTGGTAAACTGGTAAAACAAGTACCATAAAAGTTAAAATCAGCAAAATGTGACCATGACATGTATAGCAACGCATTTTGTTAACCTTTCCCAGTCTTCCCAATGACCATGTTTTCTCATTGTTTATTGCATAGTTTCAATTATAATTGTTATTCCATGAAATCCAATGAGGCATATGCAAAGCTTTTACTATTTAAAAAAAATCTACTTTTGTGTATGCAAATGAAAGGCTGCCTCACCAATCTAGAAGTTTTGCCTCGTATTGGCTCCTTTTCCATTTACTATGTAAAAAAAAATTATGTTTTACTGAGTTTTAATGTGGGGGTGGAAGCTCAGGAATCATCTCTGTTTCAGTCCTCCAAAGACTTTCCCTGTCTTATAGCTGCATAATTAAATCCTCACTTTCATTGTACTTTGGATAGCCATACTTGACAATTATCTTTTGTTTCAGTGCAATACAAAAAAAAATGTGTATCATCCAGGGGAATATATTTCATATCTGTGAATAATTCTATCAAACAGTAGTGATCTTGGAGACCAGGTCAGTGCTACAGGTTGTGCCTGCAGGTAAGGATTGCCTGATTATGCAATAGGCGTCCACTGAGCTAGCGGAGCATCCATTATAAAAATTGCTTTAAGAAGGTCATTTATTCTTTATTCTTAGCAGTGTTTTGGTTCAAAAGGTCATTGGCAAATGGACACCATTATCTGAGAGGTGACTGAGCTATTCTAACTAGTGCTGAACAAAATATTTATTTAGTCTTCTTTTAAGGATGCAATGACTGAAGGCACGGCTTAAACGTAACCTTTGCTTAAATATGATAAATCCGTAGCAACACAGCACAAGTATAACCTCAGAGGACGAGGTGGGTCACCAGTTGTTGTGTGGAGCAGCCTGTGGTGTATTTATGACATCATCACTCTCGATTCACACTGTCACATCAGCCTACTAGGGCGTCACAAGGATGCACTTAACAACCAAGATTTGGCATGACTTCCCTGAAATCAGAAAGAGCCATTTCAGACACTGCTGATGTGCTAATTTTCACTGCGAACCGTTGGGATGGTGTCAGAATTAGTTTTTTTTTCCTCATACATGACTGGAATGGTGACATATCTGTTTTAGCTGAGGGATGCAGCTGACCCACAGTAACCTACATGTATGTTTATCCTGCGTTTTCCAATGCCACTCTTCAAATTGTTGAGCTACTCTGAGTTTTTTTTATTTATTCTTTCATTCTAGGTAATTTTTCAGGTAAAAGTCCAGTTAACTGAAAGAAGGCACTGTAAATTATACATCCACCATCCTTCTGTCCATTCATCCAACTTCTGAATACCTCTCCAGGGCAGGGTCAGTCGGGCTTGGGTGGTTAAGTCTGTCCCAGTCAGCATAGGGCAAAATGCTGGAGTACACGCTGTACAGGATATACTTCTGAAAGATATTATCCATATCATTATCCACTGACAATAATTATCCGCATAATCTAAATACATGAATTTGGAATTACTTGCAAATAAACAATGAGTTTTTATGAATTAACAGAATGCTTAAGATTCATGTGTTCATGTGACACTTAATTTAAAATTTGAAGCTGGCAATGCAAAAAGGCTGGTGTAAATTATACGCAATGCTCACATGCATGAATTATCATTTATTTTGTAGGTTTACAGTGAGCCAAAGAAAGACAGGTGTCACCTGAACAGCAGGTCTGTGGACTGTGGGGGAGGCAATCAGAATGCAAGGGGAGAGCATGTGCATTCTTAAACACATCTAGGGGTGGGAATCAAAACTCCAGTCCTGAATCTGTATGGGCCCAGTACAACCCCAAATTCAGCTGGATTGTATTGAGACTTTATTTGCCATTTGCACAGGTAGAGAAGTGCAATAATAAGTTGAATAATGACCGTATTGACCCCCCCCCCCCCCCGAAAAAATTATGTCGTCTTATATTTGGGGTCTAGACAAAAAAGGGAATACACAACAAATGCGATATTTTGTAACGAGTCTTTTGACTAGCTGTAATATTGATTTGCCGTAACATTTTTTTACGTGAGGCTGAGAGTTAAGGCGTGAGTGACAGGCCAGATGCGTGACATAGGAAAACCGTTTTCAAAGAGCTGTCGTGTCCTTTATTAATATGGCTCAACCTTTCACTGCAATGCATTTTTGTACCCTCTTCTTGTGGGGATCTGCTGCCTTGAAAAGGGTCGTAGAGTTTGTAATATTTATAATCTGCACCCCCCACCCAATAATGCATTTGTTTTTTAAATGTTTGCAGTCTAACACACTTATTGTAATCTGTTTGCTGCGGTTGCTTTTTATGATGTGGTTGCTGGTTAACTTATTATATGATTTTGTCATATTAAATCATTTTTCTTTTTAAATGTAAATATTGCAAAAACATTTTTTTCTAAAAAAAAAATAGTTGCCGAAAAGTGTGTACAGTATGTGTGTGGGGGTCGGGGTTGTCTTATAATTGGGATCATCTTATATTCATAAAAATATAGAAAATACACACAGAGAAAAAGATAACAATGGGATTGTGTAATATATAAATAAGCAATGGGGGTTGAGTGTCACCAGTGCCATTTAGACTGGGATGGAGTGAGAGTACCTGATCACTGCTTGCTGGAAAGAAGCCTCTGTTGTAACACATCCTGTGTGCTGTAATGCATCCTGGTCTTGGGTGTCTGAGGCTATACCCGGTCCCCCTCCACTTCATCAGTAAGTGCCCTGGATGACGGGGGTCTCTGAGAATGGCCCATGTTTCATTTCTGCAAATGTGCATGTAATTTTTTTTTGTCTGAATCATTAAGATACATAAATATATGCAAAGTTCCTTGCATAACCTGTAGTAAAATAGCTTCAAGCAGTGTATGACAGTAATTTGGCTTCTGTAAATAGCTAGCCAGAAATCAAATAGTTTTCATAATTTCTGACATCTGTACCGCAACATTATTTGTGAGTTAATTATTTGTGGATTCAGTCGTACAGTACGGCGCTGTCTCCTGCAAACAGAAGGATTTCCCTAAGGCAGAAGTCAAACTTCAGACTAGGAATGCCTCGGGTTTTGCAGTATCTGCAGCTGCTTCAGGCCATGTTTGGGGATCTCTAATGATTTAAAGTTAATCCATTAAATCCTGAGGCCCTGGCAAATTTCAGCGCCCCTGCTGACCTGCATGCGTAACCCCTGCCCTGACCTACTGAAGTCATCTCAATGCTGGAAGTGCAACAGATATTCAATCGTTAATGTTCTCTTATTGCAGCGTGCTTCCCAGCAGCCAGGTGAACAAGAACAGAAATAAAGCTACAGCGTCTCTGGCGGTGTTTTTTTTTAATAATATGAAGAAAGTTGTGTTTACAATTCAGAAGGCAGTGATAGTGATGTGAGGTTTTTAGTACCCGATTCCCAAAACACAGCCAAAGTTCTTGATTTGTTGTTTTTATTTTTATCTTTCAGTTATTGATCCATAATTAATTTGAGCACAGTGATTGTTCCTATTTCAGTAATTTTCTTTAAGCTTAATCTCGGTTTAAAATAGCTACTTAATGTAATTATCAATTATGCACAGTTATATGCAGAATGTATCATGTTTTTTTTTAGATATTTTAAATAAGCAATGCATTTGAAAATTATTTTATTGACAAATTAAAACATGTTTCTCTGCATAATTTTACATACCTTTGTCCAAAATGCGATACTAGTCAACTAGTATACATCACGACCATAAAAGTGTCAAAAAGTCAGCTGATGTGCAGGCAATGTAAGGCTGAGTATTCAGTTTGGTAGCAGTAAGAAGTGCGAGTTAGCATTAGCATTAGTGCAAGACCTAAACAAAATATCACAGGAACGTCACATCCGAAAAGCTAGCCAAATCAGTATATCAAATGAACTATGACTAAATCTAAATAGACTTTTCATTAGAGGTTCTACAATTCTTGAATGATCATTGTTAATTACAAGCAGCCTGTTCCTGACAAGAACTTTGTTCTAGTTAGAGAAAAGGTTTTTTTAATCACATTGTCTGAATATAAAACATAATTAACTTCTTATTAATTACTACTGACATCATCTTACAAGTTGGACCTAACGATTAACATTTTTTAATGACAATGTGTAATATATAATTTATGTGTGCATGAAGACTGAATACAAATGACTTCATAAGGATGGTTTCTCTCATTAAAGTGATTACTCAACCAATTGATTAATCAGCTGAGGAAAGGCTTTGGATCAATGCTTTATACACGGCACATGACAACACCGCAGAATAAAAATATATTAATCATAGCTGACATTTGAAAGTGAGAATATTCTTTGTGTTCTTTTGTTAAAAGATAATTAATCCTAGATGTCATTATTATTATTATTTTTATTCTGGCTAGACATTTTATTTAAATTCATGTGTAAAACGGAGCTTTAATAGTATTCTCTTAAATTGTAAATAGTATGTATGCTAACAGGTTGGCGTGGAGATGTATTTTGAGTTTGAGTCAAAGATTTCTGTTCTTTGGATTCAAAAGCTCTAGCAGTTTTGAAATGAGTCTCTGGAAAACGGTTTAGTGGTGGGTGTAATTAGCACCATATTAACACATTTTCACCATAAAAACCTATTTTTATACATTGGTCAGCCATAATATTACAACCACATTCATAATATCTTGCACGTCCCCCTCGTGCCACCAAAACAGCTTTGACCCGTCTAGGCATGGACTGCACAAGACCTCTGAAGGTGTCTTGTGGTATCTGGCGCCAAGACATTATCAGCAGATCCTTTCAGTCTGTAAGTTGAGAGGTGGGGCCTCCATGGATCAGACTTCATGAATCCAGCACATCCCACAGATGCTCGATTGGACTGAGATCTGGGGAATTTGGAGGCCAAGTCAGCACCTTGAATTGTTTTTCATGTTCCTCAAACATGTTCCTGAACAATTTTTCCAGTGTGGCAGGGCGTATTATCCTACTGAAAGAGGCCACTGTTATTGGGGAACACTGGTGCCATGAAGGGGTGTACTGGCCTGCAACAATGTTTAGGTAGGTGGGACTCATCAGACCAGGCCACCTTCTTCCATTATTCCATGGTCCAGTTCTGATAGTAACATGCCCATTATGGGCAGGGGTCAGAATAGATTCTCTGGTCGGTCTGTGGCTGTGCAGCACCATACGCTCTAAGCTGTGATGCAATGTGTGTTCTGACACCTCTCTATCATAGCCAGCATTAACTTTTTCAGATATTTCTGCTCCAGTAGTTCTGCTGTAGGATCATACCATACAGGCTAGCCTTGGCTCCTCTTATGCATCAGTGAGCCTTGGGCACCCATGACCCCATTGCTGTTTCAGCGGTTGACCTGCCCTAGACCACTTTTAGTCAGTACTGACCTCTTCGTACCAGGAAGACCCTACAAGACGTGCCCTTTGGGAGATGCTCTGACCCAGTCGTCTAGCCATAACAATTTGGCTCTTGTCAAAGTCCCTCACATCTTAACACTTACCCAGTTTTCCGGTTTCCAGCACAACAACTTCATGAACTGACAGTTCACTTGCTGAATATAAAATGGCATCCTTGACAGATGACTTTGTAGTGGAAAAAACTCAATATTATTCAAATCACCCGAGAGTGGTTTTAATGTTACGATTGTTCGGTAAATATGCAAATTCCACCACGTAACTGAGAAAAAGAAAACATAGCTTCAGTACAGATTCTTCAATTGTTTATTTCATCCATATGTTTTCCACTTTCCCTTCCTTCTTAGTATTGGTAAAAGTTTTATGAGCAAAGCTTCCAAAAAGTCATTGAGACAATCTGTATTGCAGTGTGGCTTAGAGGTTTACTGCGCAAGCAGAACTGTTTTTACGGCAGATGTTGCAGGGAGGGGGTTAAAACAGAGGCTGATTTATTAACCTGTTTATACAGGAAGGCAAGCTGATGGCAAATAAAAGATCCCCCCTCCCCTCCAAGGAGCCAGAATTAAACCTTAACAGATGGAGTCCAAGTTACCAGATGAACTCATATATAAATATAATATCCAATTAAGAGCTACAGACAGCAGGTTTATGAAACGCAAAGACCAACAATGGAAATAAATTGGGGTCAAGGCTGAGAAAAAAGGTGCGAGAACCACAAACCAAGACTTTTCTTCCCTGCTCCCTGTGTCGGTCGCCTAGCACTGCATCTGTATTCTCCGAACTGACCCTATATAAGATCCCAGCACCCTCAGAGAGTCCAGGTAAGACCAGCTGGATTTTGCTGACCGAAATGCACGAAAGGGCTCCCAGATCAAGCCTGCAGCTGTGACTTCCAGCTGCCCACCTGAATCCGATCTCGCGACCTCAACCTTTAAAAACAGAGGGAAAATGATACCATAATAATGTACACGTGTTGAAAATTCATTTTCTGTATTTATGAACCTCCCCATATAGTCAGTACAGAATAAGTTACACTTAGAGTTTAGTGAGCTTGGTAGAAGTCACTAGGGGTGCAGCAGGGGCAGGAATATCTATCCAGATCCAGGTGGCCCAGTACTTTACAGGGGCCCTTAATTGAAAGTGTGAGGGGGCCTTGAATTTCTAGCTGCACCCCTGGATGTCAGTATATGGCAGGGTGCAGGGGAGCATCACCCTCCCACAATGTTCAGTGCCAGTTTACCTTCCCTGTGTATTAACGCGGCAGGTACTGAACACCGATTCAGGGTGCATTTATCAATCTGTTCATTGATCAGCTACCAGCAATTAAGCCACCCGCCATGTTCCCTTTCAGTGCGCTGTTGTACTCATTTTGAGCAATAGCCAATTAAAAAAACAAAATAGAAAACAGCTTTACGCAAACTTTGCTCCCCAGGTAGAGAGAACGATGGGAAAACAACAAGCTGCGCTCTTTGTGTAACTAAAAGCTCCAGCACCTAAGAACTTACTAAGAGCTCGTTTTGCGAGCAGAAAGACTTCACAGAAAAGTGCAGTGAAGTTGGAATTGAACAGCGGGATTTAAAGAAGTAGGGAGGGTCTGCGACTGCATCAATGTCAGAAGATTAAAGGTAAGACCAGGGATGCATTAGCACCACAAACAACATACTCAACTCGCATTCGACGAGAATGGGTCAGCCTCAGACCAAGAATGCTGTCAGCGATATTGAAAATGAAGCTTTCATTTTGCCCCTCGTTTGATCGGCTTAGGTTGTTACACATTTCTAAATAGTGCTGTCTTGCCAGGCACGTCTTTTTAAACAAAACTTCACAGTAAGAACAGCACACCATGTATTTTGGTCCTGTTGTAACATCTTTGTTGAAAGCAGTGGGGAATTAGCGTTCCGAAAAGTTTTCTGCTTTTGAAGCCGCATACCTTGTTAAGCAGAAATAATGCATGAAGTATTTGAATATTATACCCCTACATCATTCAAAGTGCAAGGATACCATATAAATATTTAAACAATGTTTATGCAGCAGCTGAAAACGTAGTGCATTACCGCACCTCCCATTGTGAAGTAGGACGCAGTCATTAGGTAACTTGTGAGGAAAATGTTAATCACCGGAATGCATTCTTTTCATGCAGAAATAGTATTTTCCAACTGGAGGGGCTGAAAGTTTGCATTCTTGTTTTGTACAAAAATAATAGTTATGTCACCTAAAACAAATGAATGCTTTGAGTTCATACTTTATTCTTTCTAGCAAAGTTTTTTTGCTAAGTTTTCTGCATATTTCTTGATATATTCTGATGTATCTCTTATTCAAGTATAAATAATGCAAAAAGGAGAAATAGACTTGATTGCTTAATCCGTGATCTTTGTGGGTTTCTGTGCTTGAAACGGAGGCACAAGACAAAAAATCTTTATAATGCTTCACTTCCAACATAAATTAGAGCTGCGATGATGTTGTATTGATAATTTTGCTTGTAATAGGGAATGTCTCCAGCCAATTTTGCATTCTTCAATGATCAATGGATCTGATTATCAGCCCACGGGTTTTACATGAGAATAAATCAGAATGTGTGAACTTTTTTTAATAATACATATACTCATCAGATGCTGTGCCCCATTACACGCTGTAAATCTGTTCCCCTTTCGGAGAGCCCTCTCTGTGTTAACTAAAATTCTCAAGAAATATAAAAACTATATTAATTGAACCATTCAAATACTGTAATTATACCAGGACGAACAATTGGCCCATATTAATTTGCAATTCCATTAATTCACCTGAATCTCCCATTATTGTGGCATCATACCTGTTTAAAGAATTGATTCTCAATTCTTAATTGACATTGGGAAATATAGAATCCATTATGACTTGCATACAGTGTTTCAGATAAGCAAGAAACAATATTTTGAAATCAGGACTTTTAGATTTCAGTTTATGTTTTATTGCTGCCTTTGATCTTAGCTCCTAAATTGTTACGTATCCACTGTAATAAAAAAAAAATACAAATCAGTTTAATTAATTGTTTATTCTGACCTCTACTTAATTGCTCTGTGGGCCCTTTAAAAGTTATATCTGATAATTGACCACTACTGTGTTGCTTATTAAATGGTTTTGGGTAAAGTCTAGAATTCTGCCATCTAGGTTCTACTAGACAATTGCATGAAATATTAGGGGTGAAAATAAATAATGGCAAATAGTCTCTAGGTCATGCTCATGTAAAGTATACACACACAATGAACTGCATCTTTGACAGTCTTATGTAAATTAGTGTGCATGCTGAGAATTAATTTATCACTCATATCACAAAAGTCACTTTTGAGCTCAGGGTGCCTGAAGTCAGAACAACCACCCAAATTATTTTCTGTCAGTAGCTATCAATAATGTTTTATACAGAAGTGCAACACAAGCTCATGCGTGAGGTGGCAGTGCTGACCACTGCGGTGCTGTGCCGCCCCTGATAAGTAAGTTGCTTTCAATAAATATCCACAGAACTTTTGTACTAATAAGGCAAATTGTTAGAGGTCTGGAAGTATGTTATTTTTGGATTTAATAATGAATAAATGAAGAGCAATATTGCCTCATTTTCTTACCAAAATAAATTATTTAACATAGTACATTTATTGCTTTTTTAAAAGGTCAGTTGGATTATTATGGACTGTTAGCTGAAGGAAGAACGTCTTGCCAATCATAATTAATGGATTATTTAATTACTCTGTTACAAAAAGTGTCAGCAAAGGACTTTCGGAAGTACACTCTCCTAATGCAGCCTTTAAGTGTTCTACATAGTTAAGGGAGAACTTGGTTAAATGTTACTGCCTCCATTGAGTTTGCAGTAGACCTATTTGTGTAAAATGAGACAGGGAGTGGGCTACCTTACTGGCTTTGTGGGAGTGGAGATGGATCTTAGAAAAATGGAAGAGAGATCAAAACATGACAAAGGTTACGGATTAAATGGATGGGAGAGAGACATGCAGAGAACGAAGGTTTGGATTGATGGGGTCTAAGTACATTTAGAAGCGAGTGAGTGAGCGAGAGAAGACGCAAACAGCCACGCAGGCCTACGCATTTACTGTACATGTGACATTTAATTAAAGTAAAAGGTCATTGTTATAGGCTACAGCCAAAACAGGTTTAATTTCATATTACATTATTATAGGAGTAATACTGGTCAATACGGATCACCCATTCTCTAAATTTTCTTGCATAAACGTGTATACTTTAATGTGTATCGCTATGGTATGACAGCGCATAGAATATTTGGGTCATTTTCTCTCAACCAGTTTCTTAAAAATAATGAAGGCAATGAACCTTGTCAGCAGGCTTTACAAAAGAATAAACGCCTAAAAATGATATCATTTAACTTTCATTTGCTCTCACCGCAAAGATTTTTATAAAAATAAACTGAACCAATATCACTGCAAACGAGCCTGGTTTCTCTTCACCAGACGCAATGCATTTTTAAACAGCTAGTCTATCATAAATTAATGTTCAGAGAATGCCTTGTCATTAATCATTTGGTTGCTTCTAACAGAGAATGTTTATCTCATGTTCAGGAACTTTGGAGAATTTGTATCGGTAGTAATATAACAATATGAAATAGGAAAACTGTTGATATACATTGTTGTGGTGATTATGAATATTATTGACAGAAGCTGATCTACATATGATTGTCTGTCTCCATCATAAAGATATACAGCCACGTTCCAACATAAATGTTTTTGAGACTGGTCTTGTTATTCATATGTAATATGTCAGTATTTTTGTACATTAAAATACATGTGAATTCTGTTCAAGGCAATAGTTTTGAGAAAACCTGTATATGAAATGAATCAATGGTAGCTGTTTGCTAATTTCATCCTGAAGACTGGTCATTTTCATTTCCTTCACTTCCACTTAAATATGTAATGTATATATAAAAAACTGTTTTATGTACATGGTGTTGATTTTGTATTTAGCTATTGAGATTAGCCCGCTAACAGCGTACAACAGGTGTCCGCCGGGATGCACCTTTATAGCTAAACAAAGTTGAAGATTATGATGCAGTGCATGTTGGATCGGTTAGCTGTCAGTATGAGTCATGCTTTCTATTCTTTGATTGTATTTAAATTTGGCTTCATACGTAGTCTTCTTGGTTTTATTTTACGCAGACTCTATGTTGAGGTTGATTAATCAGCTCCAGAAAGGTAGGGTGATTCGGAAGTTCTTCTGCCAGTTGTGTCAAACCGTAAGGCAGATTTTTTTTTTACTAAGGTTGTAGCAGGTCTAGGCGATAAAAATGCAACACTTTTTTTGTTTTAGTGAAACTTAATGACTGATGGTTGAAAGATTCCTAAGGTTACATTTCCAAAATCTGGTTTGTGAAGCTGCTGTAGTTTGTTGTACACGGTTCTGTCACTTACATGGTGTCATCTTTCTCGTTGGCAGCCTGTAATTGCAGAACAGTCTCATTCCCATGGAGCTCTAAAGCTGTATCGCGTCATGCCGTTTTGTTAAAATGGCAGCTTACATGTCTGTCTACCGAGCTATGATGGTCTGCTCAGCTGGCTTAGAAGGCGTAAGCGGTGGCCTTGCCTCATCTCTCAGTAATAGCCCCAAGGGACTGGGTAGCATGACAGTGCGCTCAGCTGAAGGATAATTGTCTTTTAAATGCAAAGCCAGTCTCTCTTGGACTCCACCCACTGCCCCACTGGTGCCCAGTGATTGGCTGATCGAGTTGATGGTTTCTCTAGAGATACTGGAGGGAGGAGAACTCAGCTGTCTCAGGTGCCCAACAAAACATGAGACAGTTTATGCTTTCTTGCTGTAGTTTCTAATAATGAATACACACAGCAACAAGTACCAACCTGAGTTTTACACTCGACGGTGCGCCTGGTAAAAATATTTTTCATTTTGAGACCACTGGTCATAGGCAGCAGAGGTGGACATTTCAGGTCCAGAAAGTAAAAATCCAGACTGTGACTGTGACTGTATATACTCAACTAGTTGGTTGAAACAAAATCCTGGGTTGGATTTTTAATTTCTGGACCTGAAATGTCCACCTCTGCTGGGCAGTTTAACCATATGTAAAGGTGAAGTAATGTTCTGAAAAATCAGTGCAAAGGCAAAATCAAGGAAAACCCCGCCCATTCAATGCCCAGCAACTTTGCACCTCCTCCCACTTGTCCTTCTTCGTTGGTTTTGTTTTTGTCCTGTTTTCATGAAATATGACAGGGGGGGCCGGAGCCCTGTGTAGCTTAGTTCTTTCCCTGTTCCACCATAAATGATTCAGCTCAAGAGCTGTGTGGTAA
>JAODUD010000033.1:13221698-13264193 GCA_026784285.1 Stomatorhinus walkeri | reverse complement strand
TCAGGTGGGTGAGGGGGGCTCTGTCAGGTGGGGGGGCTCTGTCAGGTGGGTGAGTGGGGAGCTCTGTCAGGTGGGGGGGCTCTGTCAGGTGGGGGGGCTCTGTCAGGTGGAGGGGCTCTGTCAGGTGGGCTCTGCCGTCTATTTGTGTTCTCTGTATGTTCTCAGTGTTGTGCTTGTGTACCACTTGCTGAAATTCTGCTTACACCTACACCTAGGTATTCATCGGAAGCTCAGCCCAGCTGCGCTTAGGCCTAGTCGACGTCTCGACGGCATGTATGTTTCTGATGTGCCCTTTGCCTCACTTGCATGCTGTTTTGGACAAAAGTGAATGAAAGTAAATGTAAGTGTAAATGTAAATGGTCACCTCCGCAGAGATGTGGGCTGTCATTGTCGTCACCCCTGCAAGTCTAATCCTTTAAAGCTAACGTCAACGGGTTTTTATTTTTTCCTAATAGTTGCATTACATGTGCGTCGCTTTCGATTATCCGGCATGCGATAAAGAGACAGAATGGGCCGGGTTCGCTGTCAGTTCCCCTCCATTTCCGTCAGAGGTGTCCTCTTTCGCCGTGGTGCCCGACTCGCTGGGGAGGCGGACACCCTCTCCGGTCGTGTGGAGGGGTGACGAGCGCCTCCGTGTCCCGGCAGGGCACCGGAACTGCAGCGCCGCTCTGTCTGAAAGCCGAATAGAGGCTTGTCTGGGTGTGCGGATCTGTCAGAGTTGCCTTTCCTGCATGTAGGGCTCATCACAGGATATTCCTCCTTATACTGGTAATACACCAACATATTTACACATATTACAAATATTTACACATGATATATGTTAAGTTATATGCAAGTTATATGTTAATATTAAGTTATATGTTAAGCCGTATGCTAAGTCTCTCTATGGATATAATGGAAATATTGTGGTATATCATAAACATGAGCACCTCTTCAGTGTGCCTCAGTTGGTTTTTCCTTTGTGCCTGCGATCAGAAGGTTGCTGGTTCAGATTATATAGTCTGATAGGCCTTTGATCAAGGCTCTTAACCTCCTAAAAGACTCACGGGGGCCTGTGCGCAGATGCCAAGATTCATCTACACATACTGTATATAACATGCAAAATTCTCTGTATGATTTCATATGCGGTGCCAGTCAAAAGTATGGACACACCAAGCTGCCAACATAGTAGAGTGATAGTATAGTGGCTTTGGAGGAGTTTCACCAAATAGTTAAGGAGCCAGAGATGGAACAGCAACATCCTGACATCCCCACAGTGGTGCCCCCCCCCCCAAATATTATTATTATTATTATTATTATTATTATTATTATTATTATTATTATTATTATTATTATTATTATTATTATTGTTATTTATGTTTAATACTTTTTTGGTCACTGCCTAATTTCATATATGCTGTTTTATAGTGTTTATATCTTTGATATTAGAGAATAGTACAAATAAAGTGTGTCCAAACTTTTGACTGGTACTGTGTATAATTAACTTCATGAGCATGTCATCGATTTAAGCCAGAATGTCACTACTACAGATGAAGTTGTTAATATTTGACAAATGTTTTTCTCAAAGTCTGGCCCCACCAACATGTTCTTTGCACCTAAAGACACGATGGATGGGGAATATTCCGGCTAAACATTTGTACAGTAACTCTGCCAGTCAGGCACAGATGGCCAGAGGAGTAACCGTGGCCAGATGGGGAAGTCACAAAAAGTCAAGGCTGTCTTTGACATCCACTCGTAAATTGTGGAAGCGTGAACTCATAGAGATGACATACTGGCTCAGCAGATTGCACTGCTGCCTCACACTTCTAATGCTACCTACCTAGAGTAAGTAGCTGTTCTGTGTGGCTAGAGATTCCAGTGTTTCCCGATCCGGTCCTCGGGGACTCGCAGACGGTCCATGTTTTTGCTCCCTCCCAGCTCCCTGCCAGACAGTCCACATTTTTGCTCCCTCCCAGCTCCCTGCCAGACAGTCCACATTTTTGCTCCCTGCCAGACAGTCCACATTCTTGCTGGGAAAGAGCAAAAACATGGACTGGCTGTGGGTGCCTGAGGACCTGAATGGGAAACTTTAGGCTAACTGGTGTTTTTAAATTGCCTATAGAATGCGTGTGTTTGTGTCCTGTGATAGAGTGGCGTCCCGTACAGGGTGTCCCCGGCCCTGTGCCCTATCCTGCTTGGCTTAAGCTCCAGGCTCCTGAAACCTTGTACTGGATAAATGGCTGGAAGATAGATGAATAGAACCGAAGAGGTTTTTATTAAAGGAAACAAAAACAATATTGAATCTGGGTGTATCGCTTTGTATCACTAGCCGTCTGTTACTCAGCTCTGACCAGCACACCAATGAAATATTGTGGGTTTCCTGCACACATGCGTTCATTACAGAAACAAACTCAGGGACAATAAATCGGAGAGCAATAGGACTTTCCACTGCAATCGGGGTCTTTGTTTATAACTATTTGCGCGGATTTATTTAAACAGCATTGCTCCTAATTTGCTGAAATTCCAGTTCTTGTCAGGTATCTTATTTTATCCTGTCTTTTCCTTAATATATCAGCAGCCTTTGAATACTTGAAACTATTTTGTCCCATTTTCTGTTTCCATCCAATATTTTATAAGAAAAGAAAAAAACAAATTGTTTTCCTTCACTGTAATACAGTGTGACATGCTGGAAGAAATGTGAGTCAAAGAAATTATTTTTGTGGCTGCCAATAATGTTGGCAGATAGAGACAGCAAAATAGTGCAATAGTGTAACAGTATCATTCAGTGCAGTTGTTAAATTTGACTCAACAAAACAATATGCATTTGGCGTTAGCCAAAATAAGTTATCTATGTACTGCTTGCAGAATATAATCAATAGTCTGTTTTTGAGCAAAGAAATAAAGAAACCTTAAGAAAAAACATTAATATGACCAAGCCCACAGGGACGTAATTCAACTCATAATTTTCAACTCAGACTTTTCTTATATGCAGAACAAGTAACAAGTAATGAATTCCATCATCCAGACATATTGAACAGTATGCCAGATACCTTCAGGCAAACACACACAGCCTAACTAAATATAGAAATGGACATTTCAAAGAATATATACTATATGTATAGGTAAAATTAACATAATTATTTTACGATGCATCATTTTATGTTCTGACTATAATGTATTGTTTGTAGTGTAGTGTGTTGCTACAAAACATTTGTCATGATCTGCAATCTACAACTGAATCATCTTATTGCATAGCTAAGTGTACAGATTTTGTTATTCATTAATGAAAAAACTGTGGAGAAAGCAGACAGATGCAAGCCAGTAATGGACTTAAAACTGAAAACGAGCTCCACCGCATGAAATCATTGCTTCCCCCAGTGTATTAAATAGCTGAACTTTAATAGATATGTGCTATCAAGGGAAATTCTAAGGATGGGTAGTTTGGAGGATAAGAAACAGACAAGATCATTAGCATTTCTTTGGTGTAGAACAAGGTGTGATCAAACAGAGAATTGAGTGCAGAGTCAAATGATCTGCAAATGAGCTGTGATTGCCTTCCCTAACTTATCTGCTTATCGTATATGAAGTATGAAGTACCTCTATTGGCTATCTATCTTCAAGAAGCTCCTTTGCAAGGTCCCACACACCTCTTCAGAGCCTTCTTTCCCTTTGCCGCCAGTCTGTGTGACAATTTAGGTGACTCTGACACAGGCAGTAGAACAGAGGGACCAGAGACAGACTGATATTTTTGGCACGTTGCTTCCAAGCAACTGGGGACGTGTGAATTGATCATTCATAAGCATCTGTTACACATGGAAGGAATTTTAATGTGTTCACTGTACTTAAATATTTCTTTAGAACAATCTGAATAACAAATCTTATATCAAATTGCAAGGCTGTGCCAAAGAACAGTAGAAAAAAGTGTGTTGAATACGACTACTGTACATTATTATTGTTTTGAGTGTTGATCATTAACTTGGCTGGATTCAAACAGTAAATAAATTAAAGTGTGTTGCATATACCAACAAATGTAAGTTCCTTTTATCTGAATAACAACTCTTATCACAAGTTTGCTCTGAAGAATTGGAGAAAAAATCACATTCAATATAAATGCATTATTTCTTTGGGTGTTGGTTATTAACTTGTTTGGAATCAAACAGTTGAACGCGTCTGAATTCTCTCTTGTGTTCCTTCTCTCCACACTGCCCCCTTTCTTCCAGGTGCATGCCAAACCACTGTGAGCATGGGGGCAAATGTACACAGACCTGGGACAGTTTCAGCTGTAGCTGTGATGGAACGGGGTACTTTGGAGCCACCTGCCATACCTGTAAGGGCACTGCTTTAACGTGTAGACAGCAGCGGAAAGTCCGGGTCCAGAAAGTAGGTTTTGTTTCAACAATTCAGCTGAGCATAAAGAGTCACAGTCACAGACGTCTCAGCTGGTTGGTTGCAACAAAACCATGGTCTGGATTTGTACTTGGATTTGGTCTTTTTGACTTTATTTCCTTTTTTACTTTCCAGTTCTGCATAGGCATATGTTATTCTAATCTTTAGAATTCTAATACACTGTACATATACAAGCATATATGTGCGCATATATGTGTGTGTGTGTGTGTGTGTGTGCGCATTTACATTGAATTATACATGTATATTAAACAGAGACAAGTGGTCCTGCCTGGCATTTGATGTATTGCTCTTATTTGTTTAGTTTTAAAAAGGAATCATGTTTTATTTCTGTGTGTTTGAAGGGACGCCGTGAAATTCTCATGCCACATTTTTTAGGGTGAGGGTGATAAGGGAGAGGACAATGAAAGGCAAGACGGCGGTGCATGCACTCCTACATTTGTAATGATGATGTAATTGAATGTCAAGGAAATTGTTCCCTCTGTTCACGAATGAATGCGTTCTAACAAACGTGTTACAGCCCATAGCTGCGCTCAAACCCCAGCCTCTCGCACGGAAGACAGAAGGCTCTGTCTTTGGCTGCTCTACCATTCGGGTAAAGCTGTTTAGCGAGGCTCTTAAGATTGCTACATTGGATTTTTATGCAAATTACGCACACACACACACACACACACACAGACACACACTGAACTAGTGGTGATGTTTTGGGCTAATGCAAATCATAAACTTTTGTAAGTTTTAAACAGTTAAACTCTCATTTTTTAAGCTATTTCAGCAGCAGGCTGAAAAAAATATCTGACGCAATAAATATTCTAAGCGTGATGTTATTTTCTCAATTGCCGCAGCTTGTCAGAGTAAATCAGCCTTTTGACGTGAACATCAGACCTGGTTAGCTTGTAGCTGTTAGGTTTTTGCCCTGCTTCTGTGACAGTGAGAGTCAGAACAGGATGTGTTTTTTCTCTCTCATTAATGGACAATGTGACATGCGGTATCGGATTCCTATGATGAAATGAAGCTCCCAGTCCACTCCTTAGTCAGGTGCTGGAGAGGTCGCCCGTGAGTGCACATCTCTGCAACATTTATTGAGCTATACAGAAATAACGTTTTGCCTTTCCGCACAGCAATCACAAATTCAAAATGAAAATATGAAAGCTGATTTTATAATAATGACATTGTTAGTGTCCATCATGGATAATTGGGGCTTTCTCGTTTACATTTTCCATTTTACATATTTACCAGACTCATTTATTCAGAGCAACATCCGCGGCTATTGTGAGAAAAATGTTAAACGCTTATTGAAACAATGGTGGAAATCAGCCAAACAACACAGGGAGCATTAACATTAGTTTCCTGACACTGTTGCAATTAGTGACACCATCGTGTTGTTCAGTTATGCGGTACACAATTAATTTTACCTTTTGGGTTCAACCCTATGAGGTGAACGTCTAGTTTAAGATGGAACAGTGTATGCAGTTCAGAATTGCTTAGCTCTGGTGTGTGTTAGTAGTTAGGCATTGCTGAGCAGTTTAACTTGTGAGGTGGGTGTGGAGCTGTCCTGAAGAGGCGTAGCTCCAAAGCCTTTTCTTGTTTGGAGTGACAGAATCAAAGCAAGGTGTTGGACATTCCTGCTGTGACTGACAGCAAAAGGTACAGTCACGAGGGAAATAGTGGCATGCGGCTTCGGTGTTTCAGGCAGGAAAAACCGTCATTGTCCAGTTGAAAAGATAGTGAACAAGAAAAGTCCGGTATATGGGAGGTGAGGTCATCGAGGATGGAATGGGAGGAGCCGAGATGAAGAGCATCACTGGGAGGAAAGCGATGAACCAATTCATTGTAGAGAAGACTGTTGCCCTGACATCATGAAAGCTGAAAGCTTATGAGGCTATGATGAATAAGGATGTTTGGACATTTATATACAATGTGATAATGAAAAGCTGTATCTTGTCTTTGCAAAACACATTTCATAAGCAAGGCCTTATAAAATGCACAATTAACTTCTTTAAAAATCCATTATGACTATTCTGTCTATTATAAAGATTTTGCTGGTCTTGCTTTATTTAACGTATGACATGTTAATATAGAATATGTTAATGTACTCGCCAAAATGTAACAAAATGGGAGGTAGTTACAGTATCTTTTAAAGTAAGGATTTTGTATGGATGACAGGAATGATGTCAGGAAACTGAAAAAATGTGCTGAAGGTTCAGTGCATTAAACTGAAACAAGTGGCATTTTATCATTGGATTGAAGCACCATCTTTGTGAGCTAACAGTGGCTGACTTTGAGGTCTTAGCAATCACTTTTGTCCAGAGTGACTTGCAGTTTTCATAAATGGGTATGTTTACTGGGTAAGTAATTATGGTTAAGTGGATTCCAGAGTTTACTAGCTTCTTCTCTGCAAACACTGCTGCACCTATGGCCCACTTGACAGCTGTGATTTGTAGATTTTTAAAAATGTATTTCGTAACCCTTTAGAATCATTGAAGTCTTGCTCTTCTTCTCTTGATATCTGGGTCAAAAATCTCAAGTCCCAGATATTTAATCCATCCAAATCCTCTTTTATCTTTTAAATCTCCATTTGTGATAATTTCCATACATCAGATTTTAATGTTGTGAAATTGTTAGCACACATTTGGTTTAACCTGAGCTATATTATTTCTCACATTCTTGTTGCTCAGAATGCTGATGACCACAATGCTAAGTTATACTGTAATGGAAACGAAAGTGTGTGAACACTGCTTGACATTTAATAGGCCCAGTCAATTTTACACCAGTTATAATAATAAATGGCTGGTTATCATGAGCATTGATTCATATGCCTGTGTGATATGCACTGCAATATTTACTGTAATATAACATTTTTCATGATAACAGTTTAGAATTAAAATTCCTGTGTCGTTTTGAATAACTCGATGTGTTCATTCTACACAACTCAACAACACTGAGGTAAAAGTGAAAATGAAACTCTTGGTCAAAATAGTGAATAACTCCATTATAATTTACAATAAATATCACACCCACCAGAGTGAGCCTATAGCGCTATTGATAAAGTTAGACTTTGGTTGTTTTCAAAATCAATGGGAAACCTGAATGGTCATATATTCCCCACCATCCATGCTACAACGTCTACAGTATAGAAGAAGACATAGGTGGAAAGTTCCACTCCAGAAAGTAAAAATCCAGACCGGCATTTTGTTTCAACCAGCCAGTTGCGTTGACTGTGACTGTGACTCTTCATACTTAACTGGTTGGTTGAAACAAAACCCTGGTCTGGGCTTCTGGACCTGAACTTTCTAACTCTGGTTGCTGTCTGCGGACTGTATTGATAAGACATAAATGTCAACATATTTTGTGTTGTTTTGTGCAGCAATCTATGAGCAGTCATGTGAGGCATACAAGCACCTGGGTAAGACTTCAGACACCTACTGGATTGATCCTGACGGAAGTGGGCCCCTCAGTCCCTTCAGAGTAAACTGCAACATGACAGGTAGAGGATGTTTTTTTGGTATTTTCTTCATGTGAGTTCCACTGAATGTGCCAGAAGGTGTGGTAGCGCAGAAGCAAAGCATGAGACGCAGTTTGTCGGTCTAGCAAAGCTATTGCAAATTCTGGGATAGGCTTAAGGCCACACCAGTGCGATGACGGGGAGTGAAGACGGAGCGTACTGCACTTCTTTGCCCGTGCGCGCAGCGTGCTGCGAGGTGGATGCCGAGGATTTCTGAAAGACAGCGGAGTCGCGGATTTCAAGGGCTTCAAAGTACAGTTCTCTGTGCTTGAAGGTGTGCCTCCTTTTTGTGTTGTAACTCGACAGTACCAAGAAGAGTAATGAAGTCGTATGTTAAAACTGCAAGTCATATAATCGTACTCTGATCATGACAATGTTTCCTGCGTTCTCCTGTGTATATATATTGAAAACAAAAATACCAGCAAATATGAAAAAAAATGAAAGCCAACACAAAGGAATTAGCAGAGCAGTAGAGAAAGGAGTTATATGAATAAAGTAACGATAATAATAAAATAATATTAAGGATCATTTTGCATAATATACATTTATATTTTGGCATAGTTTATTTTAATGAGCCTGTAAAACACGTCATATGCATCTTAATTTAGAATGGAAATAGGTCTTTTGAGTGGAAAGTAGCTATTAAAGTAATTTTAAAACAGCTAGTCTACGCAATACCTGAAAAGAAAATGGTACACTACCATTGATATCAAAATAACTTTAGCAGACTGGGTATAATGAAACAAAATGAATAGGTTGGTTTTTATATGTTTCATTTGATGAAAACGTTTATTTCCATTTTTGTTCTGTATTTCAATACTGACAATTGCCTTAATACCATGAAGGCAATACAGCAAAAATCTGGAATGAAGAGGAGAATATGGTAGGACTGAGCATATCAGATGATGCGTTCTGAGCTTTCTATAGCAGATGTCAACTCACTATATCCAGCTGATGCTTAAAGTTTGAAAACTGAACCCATATGGAATCTGTTCATGGAGTTAAGAGTTGAATCAGTTGTCATGATGCCCATCACCCTGGGTATCAGAGAACACGAAGCAGAAACATAAATGAACGTGTCAGCTTCAAACACCATTAAACATTCACTCATATTAAAATCTCTTAAGAGTTTTGTCTAGTTTAACACAGTACTTTATGAGTCATATAAAAAAAGTATTTAGGTCATTTTTGAAGCTAAATCCAGTAAAACAGGACAATATTTTGTGTTGCTTTTTTGAAAATGTAAAGTAAATGATGCAGATTACAATGATCTATTCTGACCTTAAGTCTTCGCTTAGCTTGCAGCCCTGTTTTTCTTTGCTGTACAATTTGCATGAACAATAGTAAGTCCAGAAATTTCTTCCTGGCTCAAGGAATGAGAGACGGGGGAGAGGTGTGTGTGAGAGAGTGGGAGAAAGAGAGAGAGACAGAGGGAGAGAGACAGACGGAGTGAATGCCGCCACCTAGGACTGGGGGAGGTCTATGAATCAAAATGCCCCACCACTGGGCACCCCCCAGGCTTCGGTGAACATGTTCGGCTGTCAGCTTACTGTTTCGGACTGCTAGGCGTTTTATTATTATTTTTTTAAATGTGCCATAGATATCACCTCAAATTAAATTGTAAGGCTGCATATATTGTACCTTGACAAAGTTTCATTTTCTGGTGTGCTGTCGATTGCCTAATGCAATCAGATTTCTCTGGAGTCTCTCAATCTGGTCTCAAAATGCCATTTTGAATTTTGATGTAATAATTCATTAGTATATGTATATGCTGGGGGGTGACATTGGGTTACATGTGTGTGGAGTTTGCATGTTCTCCCCGTGTCGTCGTGGGGTTTCCTCCGGGTACTCCAGTTTCCCCCCAAAGACATGCTGAGGCTAATTTGAGTTACTAAATTGCCCATAGGTGTGTGACTGAATAGTATGTGACTGAATGGTGTGTGAGTGAATGGTGTGTGCCCTGTAATTGGCTGGCCCCCCATGCTGGGTTGTTCCCTGCCTCATGTCCATTGCTTCCAGGATAGGCTCCGGCCCCCCTGCGACCCAAGCAGGTTGGACAATGGATGAACATACATGCTGCAAGATCATTTATTGGTGTATAATCAGGTCATTCATTTTAGCTCATCTGTAGTTTTTTTCATGAAGCTATAGTTATAACAGGGTCTAAGTTTAAAGTCTACAGTCAGTTTACAGTCTACATCTTGTGGTTCTTGTGTGATTGGGTGGCATTTCCATTCAGCATTATTTGCATGAAGTGTAATTATGGGCATTTCAAGTGTATTCTCCGTACCTGTGGGCTTAATAGTTACAATTTAACCTTCGGTAATTCTGACCCTAAATAATAATAAACCCTAAATTGCCAAACTAAAAAGTCTGCTTCCTTTCTTTCACACACTGTGAACGTAAAAAAAATAGTATTTCTTCACATTGTTATTCGGTTTATCCTAAGATCGACATGTTTCAAAGCTTTTTTTTGACTACCTAAAATTATTCCAAGGATTGATAAACCAGGGAATATAATAAGTGACATGCATGTATGGAAGTTAACTCGAATTCAATTTATTTTCAGTTATTAAAATCCAAACTATTCTAAGTAAATTTTTCATTTTTATTCCCTTTTCATTGCTGCATTGTCATGTGCCATTTAAAAGACTAACTTCAATTTATGAAGTTTAAAAGGATTCTGTCGTGAGAATTTTTTTTTGCCATTTTATATCCCCCTTGCTATATTCTTTCCTGGGAAATTTATTTCTAGCTATTTAAATTTAATTCAAATTTAATATTAAATACTTGTAGTTATTCAAGATGATCATTCTTATTCTCAGAATTTCAAATTTGTTAAACAGAGACATTTACTTGAGTTTTTGCATGGGATTTTATTGTACATAGAGTGGATATATGCACAGAGAGTAAATATTTTATGTAGATTTTTACGTCTGAACAAAACCCACGTGTCCCAGCGAGTGCTCGTACATCGTGTCATTCTCCAGCCCGGTTGAATGTGTCCATTTTTTTTGTTTTGCTTCAGAGGACAAGGTGTGGACGACAGTGACAAACAGTCTGCCCCCGCAGACGTCTGTGACGGGCTCGAGTCGGGAGAGGCGCACCGTCCTGCAGCTGACCTACAGTGCCTCCATGGAGCAGATCTCCGCCATTACCGGCAGCGCTGAGTACTGCGAGCAGCATGTGGGGTACAGCTGCCGCATGTCACGCTTGCTCAACACGCCAGGTAAGGGCTGCTTCACACTCAGGACGTGCCACAGTGCGCACGCCTTAGTGCCTGAATTTTTACACATCTCTCGCCAACCGTGCAAATCGCGTACTTTGACGCCAGGGCCGAGGTGACGCTGTAGAGCAAAGGTGCCGTTTATGAATATTTTACTTAAGCTAATTGTGCACCACATACTCACAGTATGCATACTCTCCTGGGGTTACAAACATGTATTTTTTTTTTGTTTCGGGTGGCTTCATTGCGCATCCGTGTGGCACGTGAGCGTCAGTGTGCCCCCAAGGGAGCGTCCATGTGTGTCATGTGTGTCCGTCCAAATATTTTGTTTCGTTTCATTGGGTAATTTGTTCTCTATTTGCTTTTCTTGGTCTGTCCCTGAATTTTTACTGTTTTGGATTTCCCCAGAACATTCAATTGGCTCTGAACATTCAATGCCTTACCCTCATTTATGTCAGTGTGACAGACTTGCCCCTCCATGGTATTGTCCTTTCTACACCTTGTATTACAACCCGAAGGTTGAACATATCTGTGCAATCCAGTGGTTAAACTGAATTCTGTTTTAAATAGTGGTGCCCTTGTGGTAATTAACGTGACTTTGCCGTTTTTTTTTCCCCCAACATGATGATGGTTCATTCTGTAATGAGGACAAATTATGGGATGGGTTTTGTGAAACACATTCAGTGACCCTTATAAAACAAATGGGTCTTTCTCCTTGCTTCTCCGGAAGTCCCGCATATTCTGATTCGCTGTTAGCATTCGTCTTTGGACACCCACCCACCCCACCCCCCTCCCAGCAGCAGGCCAGTGTAACATACCATCCTCCACTGAAGAAGGGCGAGGGTCACTGAAGAACTCTGCTTCTCCTTGCACCCTCATCCTAGGCTTGCGCCCCACTCCTTAGGGTTGCAGAATGCGCCTTTGTCGCACTCTATAAAAAAATATGGTTTTATTAATAGATAGAAATGTAGTGCGCCATTATGCCTTGTTCGAAAGAATTTGCTTAGAGTGACAAAAATAAAATTTCACATCTCTCCATTTTCAACAGCATATCCAGTACAGAATTGTAGGAAATTAAAGCTAACTTTTACTTTTAAATTTAAGCTTGAAATCAAATGACATATGTCTTAACTAGATGTTATTTTACATTTTGAACATGTTTTCCTTGTGTTGCCAGGGATCGTTCGTGTTACTTTCTGCCATTTCATTTTGAGATGAATGCTCAAAACACTTCATCCAGTACCAATAAAATACCAGTAAATTCAGCTGTCAGAAAATCTGCTGCAACTGTTAAAGAGAATGTTTAATAATACGTTATATTACACCTGGACTGTGTACCTCACAGACTAGTGAACTGCAATGGGAACTTTGTGGGGTTTAACTATCTTTGAAGGTAATATCCAAGTTGGTTTGGTATGCATATTATCACATAAAAGAAAATGGGCTTGACACACACACATTAACATATAAAATGCCCATATCTAAAACATTTAGTAGGACCTATTAAAATATTCATTGTAATAGGCTGAAAACTAACCTTAAATAAGGCCTAATTTCCCATATCTTTTTTCCTTGTAATATGTCAGGTCTTTATCTTATTTATTTTTTGTTTTATAGAGCGTAACTTTGCTAATGCTCATATTCTTGGGTGTAGGACATTCATTTGTCTTTGAAATGAAGGTTTTTAATCATTTAAACTTCTCTATTGACAAAGCTGTTAGCATGGAAGGTAATAATGAGATTTATCTGCCCTGAGTCATCTGACTCATGTTGTCAGCATGAATTTCTTATTGACTTTCTGTACAAGGCGGTAATTATTCATAAGTCATAGGAAGTGCTGTGGAATTTTCCCGGCATGAGCTCAGAGCCCATTTGTACATCAGAGCACAGTTCGCTCCTGGCCTCGTAAATTTTGTAAAGTGCATTAAGATTAGACAGCAAAGTAGTCTGATGTTTAGTATTCACGCCTCATAATGTCAATATTTCATAATGATCAAATCAGTGAAATACTTTAGACAGACAGTTGAGAGTTTGAGAGCTTCTTTTCAAAAACGATGGTGTCCTTAGTGTTTGTCCTTATGACCATATTTAAATGTGATTTTCTTCTTGAAAGGAATTACCTTTATACTGTACAAAATTGATTTTATTTTGTACAGTTTTCCATTTTTGTTCCAAATATCTTAAAAAAATTATTCTGTTTTTCATAACTTGGCAATAGTTTTAAAACAGGGATACTGCAGCTTCTGGCTGCTAATGTGCAAGTGTTGATTTAGAAATATTTCCTATAAATGTGTATTTATATAAAAAGCAGAAAGTTATTAGTCCAATGCGCAACACCCACACCAAACCTCGGCATCCTATTAAGAGTTCAAAGTTTGGCAAAAAAAAATATGTGGGCAAATCCAATCATGATGCTATGATAAAATGGACAAGAAAAAAAAACTAATTCCAAAAATATGCTTTATAAATTGACTGTCAGATTTCATCGAATTACACCAAGGCTTGGAAATCCACTGCCAAATGAAGCATTAAATCCAAATTGCATCCAAGGTGCATTAAGTTCAGTAATTGAGGACTCACCCTGTAATTGTTCTAATTTCATGATACTGCCCCCGCTGCTTGAGCTGGCTCACATTATTGGGCTCCTCTCGTTCTGATCCACACCTGCTGCTTATTCTGCAGATCTCTGTCTCCTCAACCCCCATTAGCTAGTGCCAAGCTAGAACAGGGCGTGAGAGATGTTCGGTGTCAAGATCCTCATCTCCTCCGTTGTTCTGTGGACTTTAAGTGGTAGCAGTCTGTTTGTATCAAGTCTCACAAAGGTTACAAGAAATATTGTAGTATTTAAGTTGTTCTCATCATAGCTAAATTTGGTGTTTTTTTTATCTATAAACAATGGACTTTATTTAATTCTGAAGGCATTATTATATTTTCTTTTCTCATTACTGGAGTGGTCTAGATAACCGTTTTGATTTTATTATTAGAAATAAAGCTTGTTGAAAAAATATTACTAGAAATTAACTATTTAATAATAAATTATTGTTTTGTAGGGTGGACAGTTGAACAGGGTCACATATTGAATACATTCTTGAGGCACTTCAACAGCAAATATCATCTATAAGCCCATCCTTTGCTGCTACCTTAAGCAACAACTCTGATTCCTACTCAGATATTTCTACTCAGTAGAAATACACAGATTAATGAGTAAATAGATACCAGATTCGTTTAATCAATCATACCTGGTCTCCTTTGCTAGATAAGTGATTTCCTATGGGTAATAAAATCTTAACATTTTCAGTTTAGCCATATGGATGGAATGGGATAGGTGAGAGGTAGCTGGTGGTTTTGGTAAAAGCAAAGGTTTTCTCCACATTTGTTTAGCAGCTTCTTAGCGTAACTTTAAGCAATTAATGTGAGTATGGTGAGTATGGTGAGTATGAAAGCCCTGGAAACTTACTGGTCAGATGGTTTTCTCTCTTCTGCGGTTGATGATAAATGCCTGCCATTTGGATTTCATTTTGTGTCCTGTTGTTCCAGGGACTACCTCCACCTCCTGTGCCGAACGCTGACATTTGGCAAACCTTTGCCTCCGGTCCTCATTTATTGCAGCTATGAAATCACTTTAGACATATGATAATCTTTCCTGGAAGTGTCCTTTTTAACATGCGACTGTGAGCCACCGCAAACGAGGAACTGTCATTGTGGCGCCCCCCCGGATTCCCCTCAGGAAACAATTGAATTCTACAGAGGCTCGTTTCTTTGTGGATAAGGCAGCATTTTGTGTTTTCCCCTTGCTTATTGTTCAAACACACTTGGGAGATCTTCTTTGGCTTCTCAGAAATAGAAAAGATGTCAATTGAAAGTGCCAGAAAAGCCTCCCTTCCATTTGTTGAGCTCAACTATAGATAGAATAGAAATACCGTGGTACAGCTAATACAAATGGCTTGCTTCCCCATGCTGTTTAAACCACAGGGTGGGATGTTTACTCCATATAGATTATGCCATTTATCCCTGGCTCTTTCAAAGCAGGTGTTGTAACTATAATAATTGGGTAAGCACTGATATAAACACTGTTTGCATCAGCTAAACATCGAAATACAGCTGTAGAAATTAATTGAGACCAAATCCTCATTTAATCGTGGTTCTGCTGGCAGAAGGCTACGCTTCCTGGTGCAAAGTTTCTAAGACAGCAGCACACAAGAACAAGATGAAGCAGGAGAAATGGGGAATGACCAGAAATCAGTCAGGTAAAAGGTGGAAGCGACAGTCTAATGGTAGAGATGGCTGCTAAATTATCATGAACTGGAGGATGATATCGAGTGACCTTCAAAAGGATAGAGGGGCATTGAATGCAGGTGAGAAGTGCACTGCTAGGACAGTGTGTATCAGGCTCCTAGAAGCAGGACTGAAGTCCCATAAAGCAAGGAAGAAGCCCTTCATTAATGATAAACGGGGATGAATCAGGCTGCAGTTTGCAAAACAATATATATTATTTATAGACACACAACCATAAATGGAGAAATGAATGAAACAAAAAATTCTGCTGTGGTCTCTTAATTTTTCCATGCAGTATGAACTGCGGCATTAATTTTGTGCCCATTCTGTTGCTGATCATATACTATCTCTAAACATGCCATGATTCACTGGTTCAAATAGTTAATATGAGAATTTGCTTTGAGAGCCATAGGTTTGATTGCAGAGCATGAAGTAAAGACAGTAAGCACTGGGAGTACTCATTTTAAATTGATAGGCCTTAATTAAATGTCCAATTGCATTCTCGCTTCAGCGACAATCATTATTTTTATGAAGCACAATACTGTTAATGGTTTCCTGTTGAGCATGTAAAACAAATGGACACAAGAGGAAAAAAACGGCAACATGAGGAAAAATGAGAACATCATGCGACTGCAGAAGTATGTCACCCACTGCTGGGTGTTGTATTCCTTAGGTTGCCAACACATGTGCACGCAGGCATTCGTCAAGAATACAAGTGATGGAGAAGATGTCAGACTGTATCACGCCACTTCACTGATCAGTAGTACATTACTGCTTTCCCAGCATCAACAGCCTCACAAACTGGAACTGACCATTTGTGCGGGTCTTTTGAGTGGCGCTCCATCCTATGAGGTTCTCTTACAGTTTTTCTCTATTGCTTTGAGACATTTTATGAAACATACTTAACAATCTCAAGACTATAAGGGCATTTCTCAAAACTGGTCATGCATATAATACAACACTGTGGTCTAGATGCCTGTAACTTACTCAAAACAATTAAAGCAAATAATTCCACTAAAGAATTACTCAGTGCCACCACAATGAAAAGTACAGTCAGCCTTGAGTCACAATGGCTAGACAGATTGTCAGTATGTCATTGTAGTATGCTCCTGATGTACTTAATTCTGAATTATGAATATAGTTCATCATATATAGATCATTTCCCTTCTTCTCATTGTCACTGACTGAACATTTTGCTTTAGTAAACTGATACTTATTGATGTCAAAGACACAAGTTTCAACATTGCAAGGTTTGCAAAGTTTATAAAGTTTACTGGCAAGAGAAAGCACTTGCATGCATGTGGCTTCCTCAGATGTCAAGACACAGTACAAAATGTCACCCAGCACTGTATAAGACAGAAAACGGCAAAATGGCAATAGAAGCAAAACAAAAGAGCAACAAAAACAAATGTGTGTGAACCAAAAACACAACAATGGCGTATCACATACATTTGATACAATACAATACATTTTAAAATCATTTTGAAAACTTGTTAACTGATTTTCATGTGGTGACTCACACGAAGATCATCCAATCATACATATATAATTTGGGGTGTATATTATTACAATGAGAAACTACATAATCTATTTTGACCAACAAGACTAAAGCAACTGAAAATTGTGCCAGATGATGCCAATTGTTCAAAACCATTTGCATATATGTACTAAAACATTTGGAAATTGTGTGAAGCCGTGAGACACGATGTTCTGCGGTGCAGACGTGATATTATGGTGGGGGCATTAAACTTGTTGTTTTGCAAATATTAATTGTCATTTGAGAAATGCTCCAAAGTAATCGAGAAAAACTGTACGATTCTCTTTTTGTTGGATCTGGGTTTTGAGAGCTGATGCGTTTCCACTTTTTCCTGCGCTTCAGTAACCTTCCAAATGGCTCATTGCAAATTATTAGTGATTTCTGTAGATGCCTCGAGTCTAAAGCTGCCTTCTGCTCATATTGTCAGACCTGAGGCAGACCCATTTACAGACTGACCTTACTTCACTTGAAGGTGGTTATCAGAAATTATTACTAAGACTTCTGATGAAAGCACATATGCTTTCATAGTTAACCATGTCAACTAAAGAGATTCAGGAGAATGACCTTGACTATACAATAGAGGGAAAACTTGTTGTTTTTGTCTGAGACTTTAAATTGGTCTTGATAGAACTTCTTACTTTCCCTGTCCTTCCAATCATATTCTCATATGAAAAAACATTTTCTTGAGCTGCTTTTCGGGTGCATTTTCTTTAGAAAGAAGCTTTAAAGAGCTGAAATATAGGACCTCATGCTCTTACAACACAGAAGCTTGAAGCTTTAAACTTGTCCATTTGTTTCATGTCTTTAAAAGTTATATGGCATCAGCGCAAATCATTTTTCAACATAAAATGAACATATGCTCTATGAAATTAGGAATTGATTTTTTTTATCATGCCTCAGGAATAATTCATTTCAAATTCCTACATTTTCCCTACTTTTTCTTGCAAACCTTAAACCTTGCCACTGTGTTCAATAGAACACTTTGCATGAAAAAGTGAAAATGAACTGCATTGTATAGATACACTGTCATGCCAATCAGAGCACCACAAGTGAAGGCTCCTTAAAAAGAATACATTAAAATGGATATTTTGTGGTGATTCAAAAATTATTAGCATCTCTGCAGTAGCTGATTGTTTGACGTGTCGATAACCTTTTCTTCATTAGTTAATTTGGCAGCAATTCCACTGTGAGCACATTTGCATCTACATTTTTATGAACTGAAGAATGAAATCTCAGAAAGCCTGGTGAAATAACTCTTCAGATTGGGGGCAGAGACGTGGGGTTTTTTAAAAGGAAAGTAATTAAATGTATTGTGTTTATAATCATGTTGCTGCAGAGACCTCAATTGCTTCCTGACCACCCAATAATGTGTTCAGCTTTTAAGCCGTTACCGTGTTCCGCTTCACTTGGGGCAAAGGAAATGTTTCCCGCACTGGATGCTAAAAAAGCGTTTATCTTCAGGCATAATTTTTGATCTCCTGACATTGCTGTCTGATATTATCTCATTTGCAGTAAATGGGTGCATTTCACTTTAGGTCATTCCACACCAAATTGTTTTACTTTTTTAGCAACTATATAGTCGTTCTACATACTGTTGTTTTTCAGTAACTTTGACCATGACAATACTGAAATGGGACTGGACCAATAGTGTGAGTATTATTCCGTCATATATTTCAGGAGAGCAGTTTATCTTTTTAATGATATGGCGTGTGGCTCAGTGGGGTCAGGCTTTGGTGCCTGTGATTTAGAAGGTCACCTGTTTGAGTCCCTTCCTCAGAAGAATAATCTTTATTGAGCAAGGGCCCTTAAATACCCCCCCCCCCCAAAAAAAAAAATTAAAATAAATAAATAATGTCCTTGGGGTGCTGGGTCGGATAGGCAAGAAGATGCCTACCAGTGTAGTTGTGCAAATGCCATATAAAACATCATTTCATTTTATGGTCCTGTCACATGTTGTATGAACAGATGAGACTGTGGTCACACATTTAATCTGATAGCCAGAGGTAGAGATTTCAGGCCCAGAGAGTACAAATCCAGGCCAGGATTTTGTTTCAACCAACCAGCTGAGTACACTGTGACTGTGACTCTTTATACTCAACTGGTTGGTTGAAACAAAATCTGAATTTGTACTCTCTGGACCTGAAATCGCTACCTCTGCTAATAGCTTACTCCAGCAGTCAGTCATACTGTGACATGAGCTAGTCTTCATGGTGATGGACCAAGAACTTGTAAGGTGACTGATAAAAGCACTGATCCCAGATCAGTTAATGCAGCATATCATGAATGATAAGTCTATGGTTCCTGATGGAACATTTAACCATTTCAATATGCAAAAACATGTCCCCATCTTTCCCTGGTTGCCTTTGACTATTAAACCATTGAAAACAGAGCTTGATAGCTCTTTTCTAACTTTTCAGTTTCAGTTATTGCATAACTTGTACGATCGGTTGTTTTGACAGCACACCTCCTGGTTCACTTTCAGCAGCTGTGCACGGCTAACAGGTAAATGTCTAAGCTTTTTAAAAACCAGATGAATGTGCACCTAATGGCCTGTAAGATACACTCCACTGTGCTGTCTCATTTTGTGACCGTTTCATAACTAAGAATTTAATTTTCCAAGTCTGTCTTTTGCCGAGTTGCGGCATTTCAGCAAACTTTTAATTTCTTTACTTCGTAAATGTCTGTTCATGCAGCAGTAGCTGTAGTCTTGGGTCCTTATAAAGAACTATTTTGTTATATTCTGCAATTGAGTTTCTATACAAAAAATAAACATAAAACTAATAATACTGGCAGTTTTGTACCATTTCATGAGAGGTTTACCTTTATTAAAAAACCATGTCGAATTATTTTTAGATTATGGGTATTCTGTTTTCCAGTGTTTTTTCCCTCTTTTATTTGTTGCAGTAAAATATTCATGTTCTAACTTCTGAGTTAATGATCAGTTACAATAAGCCATCCCCAAGTTCAGAGCTTGATTCATTTACATGCCACAATATGCTGCCTGGTTTTTGCATATAAAAATGCATCATTACCCACAATAATGTTGTCGTATGTTTTATTGACGATGTCATGTGTCAACCCTTTACAGTATCTCAGGAAGTTGTTGGCATGGTAAAAATCGGCACAGCCGGTCGGCGAGGATGAGCCAGAATAAGCAGAAATTAGGCCAGTGACAGAAATTGCTCAGTAGAGATATTTCACCCCGACTCGGGCTGACAAGGATACTGGCTCTGGTGTGTGGTAATTCGTAAACATGTCCGCTGCCCTCCAGGAAGTGAGAAAAAAGGGTGTGACGGATGCATTGAAAAATGGGAGCCCTGTAATCCGGTCGTCAAGCCCAGGGCCCACACATAAGTCACAGCGTAGATGATCATTTTCCTCGACTTGAGCGAGACCCCTCAGGGGTATATCATTTCACCGCTGTGAGGCGCTTATCTTTGCTTTTTAAGATTCCATGGTTCACAATGCACTTACTGTACTCACTCGCTCGGTTGGGACCAGCTCCATCTCTCCGGCGTGTCCCTTTTCTCACCCGGCCCATCGTCCTGCATTGGCACCCTCGCCGGGGCCTCAGTCATCGAGGCAATCTGGAACGGAGAACTGCGACAAGCGCTGAGCCTATTTTCCTGACAACAAATTAAAATTTGGCCCCAGTGACTGAATGGACCTTGTCCAAGAAGAGTCCCCCCCTCCCCCCACATCCAGCTGTGATACCTTGGAAACGGTATCCAAGTGGCCGCTCCAGTTAATTGCGCTGGGCGGCCAGAGCATCATGCCGCCGCCCGCCTTGTGCGCTCCAGATGGTTTAGGACAACACAAGATGCTTCATTAGCAACATGGCCGCCCGCGTAGGTGCCTGCTGGCATTGGCCCGCCTCGGTGCGACCGCACTACGAATGAGGCGTGGCTCTGCCGCCGACGGACACACGAGTCCCCCATTCCCGTGTTATGTCCAGTTTTTGGCTCGCTTTGTTTCGTAAATAAGCGCAACAGACGTTGGCTGAATTTAACACCACCGCCGAGCTAAATTAAAATGGGGCTTTGATGTGAATTTATGAATTGTCTAAACATAGGAGATATTTCCTAATTAGTAAATTAAAATTCAACTACTGAAGTAAAGATATTTTGCCTTTATAAGTAAGTGGTTAGTCTGACTTTACATTTTTTGGAAGTATTATTTTCACCGTGTTTCTGAGTGAGCACAGATTTCTTATTTTCCTGCCAGTTATGAAAACAGTAGGTGTGAGTAATATAAATGAAAGTGTATTGTTACTAATCATCTTATAAGGTTATTTGTATTACCTGAATTCCCTTCATTACTGTGTATGATGTTGATTATATATAGACTTTATACTTTGTCCGTGCGGCCAACAAATACCAGTCCTGAATTTACTTTAAAAAGTGTGTCAGAATGTATACATATACAATTATGTACACAAATACATCTTTAATATTTATTTTCTCCCTCCAGCACTAAAAAGAATAGTAGTATTAACCAGCGTGACAGACTGTTTACAAGGTGATAAAATTGTGACACACGTGTCAACGCATCTGCAAACTGATCTCTAATTTAAACTTCTCACTCAAGCCAGCTGACCAAAGTTGGCAACTCCGACAAATGTTTATTTTTGTCAGTTTTTTTGGTTTAAGGTTGACGTTTTGTTTTTAATGCTCTGATTGTACATAAAATCAAAATTCTTTGAGCCTCAGATTTTATTTTGCTGATCAAAAATCTTCATTCCTTGACATTTAATTATTAACAGTCAAGCAATAGATTAGTGCTATTTTGATCTGTAAAATTAATCAGTTTTGTGTTCTTCCGCTTATTCCATTTTGAGCCTTTTTCAACCCAAGACACCCCTGTTTTAAAGGTCCCCTATAAGCCCTAAATTTCAACCATGTAAAATTTTGATTGAAAATATGTTCTAGTGAATTGCAGTGAAACCCAGCTAAATCACCAACTCTTCTGGCTTTTGCATAATTCTGTAGATAAAGAATTTTTAGTCTGGGGTTAGTATTTCTGCATCACCACACTGAAACTCTTCCGTAAATGTGCTCATCGTCTGATGATAAAAACATAGCTCTTCATTATGAAATCAGTGTTTAAGATGTACACAATTTACAAAACATTCATTTTTAAGGTTCTAGAACGAAACATGCTGCTCTGGTGGCCACAATGTAATTAAAAATGAAACCAGACAAAATAAAGAAGATAGACAATAAACAAAAGAAATAATAAAATAACTATACAGTAAATAAAAGCACTGAGGGTAATAAAATATATTTTTGCATGCCAACACTTATGGGGCTATGTGAATTTGCCATAGCAGCAGTATGATTAAATTATGGTACAATTTTAATTATTATGCAGTAAAGCACACAAGCACAGTGCAGGTTATTTGCAACGCTGAAGTATAATGTTCAGATTGCATAGAAATTTAGACGTCTGGCAGTGTGTTCCTGAAGCTGCATGCTTTGGCTTGGATCCGAAGCAGCCAGGTAGGAGGTAAAGAGCCAATAGGGGAGTTTCTGCCTTCCCTATAAATATTACCCCCTGGCAGTGAAGCTGCTCCCAGTGACATGCTGGGCTGTTTCCACCACTCATTTGAGGGCCTTTCTGTCGATAGAGAAATAAGTCATTACGTGGCATATGTTAGCATGGTGCAGAATCATTTTCTTAGAATTGCATCAAAAGGTCAGTCTGTTAAATCAGTGATTTGAGTATCTGATTTGAGTTGCAAATGTAGCCAGTCCTAGAGAGCTGCATGAGTCTGATATGTACCCACATCCCTATAAGTCCCCACAAACATCTAATCTAGGGGTAAACAATCATATCCAGAATGGGCTGTTGTGTATGCAGATTTTCCCTAATTAGATGGTAAGTAGAGGACTGATTGAAAAGTTCTCACTTTGTTTGAACAGCTGACCTAAAGGTTGTCCCAAAAACCAGCATTCATGCTGGTCATTTGTGGATAAAGCTGTGTTCCATTTGAACTCCTAACTCAGAAATTCCGAATTCCTAGTTGGAAATTTCAATGGGAGCGCCCCCTGCAGTCGAAATTGCGACTCGTGAAGTCGGAGGACCTACGATGGCTGCGTCCTTCATCAACAGAAGTTAAAGCTGTAGTTTTATATTCTCTGCCATCACTTGTGTTTTATTTGTGGCTTGTACACACAGTACTGTCCAACCGCTGTCCGTTGATGTCTTGCTACGACGTTTTAAAATACCGCATAATGTATTGTTATCAACCGATATTGCTAACGATGGCTAACAATTAATAGGGCTAGAACTGGAAACTGGGCTTTCAGAAAACACCCAACCCTATCTTCACCTTCACCAGCGAGAACAAATAATTTAACAGAACAAATGGAGTTATAATTAATATAGCAGATACAAGAAAATATATGCAAGCAATTTCATTACTGTTACCACAGTGTTACTATTCACTTTCTTATGATCCACGCAGGAATACTGTAAAGATCATCTTCATTCCCACTGTTACCATGGGAATGTTTTTTTTCTCCATTCCCACGGAATACTGCGGCTATCCGTGGTACTGCCCCTTTCCCTATTCCTGTGCAGCCCACTACCCTGGTCCTCTCAAAAGCGTCCTTTTTGCCATTTTATTTCAGCTTATTAGACAATGCGCCACCTATAGGTGCTTTTTAATATTGCTGGGCCCCTTCCTGCACTCCGTATTTAACTTAGTAAGATACCAGGTATCTTCAATCTGTCCATAAACATACAAACGTATCCGTGGCAGGATTCACCTGTTTGAATGAGAAAAAAAGAAAACGTGGGGTACTTTTAAAAGTCCCATGTCTGCAGTAAACATTGTGTTTTGATCAAATGTCTGCCAGAATCCGCCGTGTCACTGACCCTTGGTACAATGCCCTGTCTGCTGTATTCAGACTTTCCAATGCCGTGTTTATTGTTGGGATGTAAGTTACATTATATAATATGTCGCAGTAATGCATTTCAGGGATGCTAAGAGTCTTGCTGTGAGTAAAACAAAAGGGGTGATTTTAGTTATTGTGTTTTACCAAGCTAAACAACGTTTCATATACATTCTCATAGACTCCTGCCTACCTACACTATTCTGTTTCATATATTTTACTTTTGTTTAGGATGAATCCAGGCACTGCAGTCATGCAGTAGTTAGCACTGCTGCCTGAAGAAGGTCCTGGGTTCGGTCCCCGGGCCGGACGTAGGATCTTTCTGTGTGGAGTTTGCATGCTCTCCCTGTGTTTGCCTGGGTTACCGCCCTGTAATGGTGTGTGTGACTGTGTGAGTGTGTGTGCACCCTGTGGTGTGTTGGCGCCTGCCCAGGCTTGGTTCCTGCCTGTGCCCATTGCTCCTGGGATAGGCTCCGGTCCCCCCCACAACCCCAGTTTGGATTAAGCAGTTATAGTGATGGATGGATGGTATGAATGCAGCCATTCAGAGTACATGACCGATGGAAATGTGTGTTAAAGGTCCAGTGATGAAGTATAAAGTGCAGCGCGCACCAGAATCACACCAACTTTCAATGCGGAATGAAGCAGAATACAGCTGCTGTGGCCGGGTTTATCCTTCTGTAAAAAAAGAAAGAACAGTAAACAACTTTTTACAGTGCTGTGTGCTACTACAGGCTTTTGGCTACCAACCAGCACTACCCACAGTGCTACAGGAAAACACTGTGGGGGTGCGGGCAGGCAATGAGGACCATTTTGCATATCAGGCAGCGTATCATCGAAGGCATGCAGGAAGGTTGCTGGTTCAAGTCCCAGGAGGATCCCAGTTGTTGTACCCTTGAGCAGGGTACTTAACCTAACCTGCTTCAGTAAACAGCCAGCTGTATGTGGGTATGATTTAATCGTGTATTTGAGCATTTGTTTCTTTCTGGGTCAAAATACTGCTCCAAAAAATGCTTACAATGGAAGTTGTTGCCAGGATATACAGGATATACGTGAGGGGGCTTGTTTCAAATCTGTCTTCTGTGTAAATGTAATTAACACACTATAAAATTACACAACATTTCTAACATTTGCACAAATTAGATTAAGAATGCTCTATTGGGGTATAAAAATTTGCATCTTGTAATTCTCAGTAGCCAGTCTAGCTCTTGTGATGTTAACTAATTTTGCCTAATAATAAATAACAGAAACTCTCCAAGGAATTTTATCAGCTGTAGTTTCTGTATTTGACACCTAAATATTTATGCAATAGTCAATTCAGCAAATATAATTCCTGTTCATATGGTGACATGAAGATGGCGATGCCATACCAGTAATATGCTCCTTTATCCATACTAATACACCCCGGCATTCATTTAGTTTAACTTAGCTATCGCATGTCTAGTTGGCATCTAGGAATTGCTGATACTAAGACTTCTTGGGTCGTTGTCTTTGCACATGTGTGATGACTTGCCGTACATAAAGCCTTCTGCAAGGAAATGCTTCAAACATTTGAGACTTACAGTGATTGACAAGATGACTTGTGTGTCTTGCTCGTGATATGATTATAGAATATCCATGCGATCGATTTGTCGGTCCTTGTCACTTGCAGTGAGAGGTTGGATATCAGCCATTCTGGCGCTGGTGGAGCTTAGCAATGTTTGCAATGTCTCCTGCTTGCGTGGATGTTGCCGCTGCATGCTTGGCTTCCCACCCCCTTGTACCATTTGCCCGGGGGGCTATTTTTTATGGCTCTTTGCCGTAATCAGAGAAACTGTTTCCCCATTGGACTGTCTCTGTTGAGCAGATGATGGTTGACTCTTAGTATGACGTGTTAGTTTATTTGACTTTTTTCCTCAAGTGCCCTCTAAGGTGGCAACCAGGATTGCGGAAAAACTACACCATTTTAACATGTCTGTGCCATGTTAACTGCAAATAAAAAACAGACTTAAATAGATGTATGTGCCCTGCAATGGACTAATGGACTGACACCCTATCCAGGTTGTAATCCCTGTCTGGCACCCTGTGCTGCCTGGGATTGAGTCCCCTTGCAACGCTGACTGGGATAAGCGGTTGGAAGATGGATGAATGTTTGTAAAAGATAGAGCCAGCATGTGCTAACATTCTCATACTAGCTTAAATTGGAAATCTTTCCTTACCGAGTTCTCTAGACATCCATTCTACCACCAGCAGTGTTACTGTTTCCATCTAATGCTTGTATTGATTTGTGCTATTGACTATGACAATCAACCTTGTTCACATTTAGTTTACTCAGAGGCAGTAATATATTGCTATTAAGTCAGGAAAAATCACAGATGCATGTTCAGAAAAATAAAGGAATCGTTTTCAGTAACTTTATGTCCTTTTAAAAATGCATTACATGGTCACACTGTTTGTCTTTTATTTGCATAAGCTAAAATCCCCACAAAACACAGGAACTGTGTCTTAGTTGTGGAGTAACGGAGGCAGTGGGGTCACCAAAGTACAGAAAGGTGACCGAAAATAATAATAAAAAATAACAAAACATCAGGGACAAAAGAATTCTAAACAGACACAGGACTGCAAAAGTATTTGTTGCAAAAACTGTGGTCAGAGTCATTTAGAGTGAAAGAAAAATGGAACCCTGCATTTTATAAATTTTAGTAGTATAAGGAAGAGTCGGAAAGAGGCAATGTGAATAACTGATCACCTTACCCTCTCGGTTATAGATCATTTATTAAAATTACCTTTCTGCCACTGCAGACTTGTTTAACATAGGGAGTAGAATTATTTGTTCCTGTATTTTTTTTATAAAATACAGACAAACAGGAGAAGGTCCAAAGCTGAAGGTTAAATGTGGATATGACTTGCTTTCTTGCATTCTGATCATTGCTTCATGTTATAGCATCATCATCATACTACAGTTAAAATGGGTTGGAATGTGTGCGTGTTGCACACCAACTTTTACAGATTTGTTGTGTTTGAAAAGTGTAGAGATGCATGTTTTCTATTTATTTCTATGCTTTTTTGATGGAAGGTCTGCAAATTAGCACATCAAATGTCTTATCGCCTATAGCTACTCATTAAGCACAAGGAAAGCAGCTGGACACATGAAACCATCTGGAGATGATTAATGCCTCCGAATCGAGCCACTTAACCTTTTTTTCTCCTTGTGCAGGCACACTCGGGTTGAAACCTCCCCACATACACGTTCAGACACCCCCACAGAGTCTGTGCTATCTCTCTACAGAAGAGGACTTGACAGCTTTCCGAAAAGCCTTCCAAGAGTCATTGCTTCAAGAACATGTCAGATGTGTGCAGTAAGCAAGGTGAACGTAGCATTTCCATGGCCATTAATGCGAGCAGCACATCTGCTTCCCAATGTCCCCAATACAATTCAGGACACGACTCCTCTCCTATAAAAACTAATGAAAACATCGTAAACCTGTGTGGCATAGGAGTGGCGGCAGAGCACTGCAACGTGTTATGCAAGATCTCCCCCCCCCCAAGCCAGTCCGGTTTGGCTCCCGTCCACCCAGGAAGACAAATGAGAGGGAGATGAGAGAGGGATTGCTGGGGTTGTGACAGGCCACCAAGATGCATCCGTGAGCACTGTCTTTCAGCTGTGGTGAGGAGGGGTGCATGTACTACAGCTCGGTGAAAACAGCTGTGTAACAAGTCCTCAGTGGTTGTTGTGGTTGTTCACATTATGGCCACCGAAAGCCTATCATGCTGCATGGGCATTCCGGTTACACAGGGGCCACCCGACCTACTGGAATCAGTACAAGCCACTGTCTGATGCAATTTAACTCAGCATTAGGAAGCCGATTACAAAAAACGACTTTCCCAAGTCTTCTGGATAAAAGGGTACTCTTGTTATAATTTGTTTTATGGTTGGTATTTCAAAAGGAAAGAACTTAAGGAGAACTTGTGAAAATTGCAAAGAATTTCAGTCACAACCTGAAGTCCAACATTCTCGTGAAACCATACGCTGACGATACGACATGTGTGGCAGATATAAAATGTATTCTGAATACCCTTATTCCATTCTAAACATTTTTTTTCCTGCTTTACAAATTAATGTGCAGTTTCCTTCAAACAGGTTTTACTGCAGGAAGAAAATATTTATGTATACACATATTAATTTTGTATTTCAAAGTAGGCCTGGATCCCATTTCTTTGTAAAGTCTTGTCCTCTTAAGACATGTGCCTCTGACTATTTTGTACTGTTTTTTTGCCAAAGGCAGACTTTGTGTTAAAAGAACGGTTGGAAAATTGGAAGAGAAATTTTCCAAAACTCGTTCAGTCCACAGGATATCTTTTTGAGAAAATATCTGTGGATTTAGTGAGTTCTTCATTGGATTACATGAAGACTAAATGAGTTTTGGTTCCCAAAACTTTACCATTTCATGAGGAAGCCTCACAGACTGTAGGCCTAAATCTCGGGCTCAGGGAACTACTGTCAGACCCTGCACTGTAGTAACAAATTTCTCTACAACAATATCTTACTGTAAAAATGCATGTAGTTGTAAATTGTCTTAGAAGTCATTTCAATGTGTGCACAATATTGTACAATATTTACACGTTGTGTGGAGGCAAATAAACCGGTTTTTGAGCTTATTTTCAACATTTTGAGCCCCCACCCTCCTAAAAGCTTTTTAAAACTTCCCCCACACTTCACTTCAGATACTATCTCCACTCCTCGCTAACATTAGCTTTATAGGGTGATGAGTTGGGTGCCAAGTTAAGCTAATATTCATGCTTTTTGAAGACTGTGTTAAGCAGAACAGTTGCCTCAGAATTGGAAATATTGGTTTATCCTGCATGTCATATGCTTTAGTACAAAGGCTCTTAGTGGATATACCTGTATATTTTTGATGGGTTTCTTCTTGGAACACTCTGCAATTCAAAGATATATAAATTGAACCTTCATGTGCGCTATCCCCAATTAAAATAACATACAGATTGCCTGTTACCTGCCTACTTTAGCTAAAACGTTTACAAATGCCATTGACTTGATTATTAAAATAAGGGTCCCCCTGCTGATGCGTGCAGTGTTACCGCCGCGCCGAGGCCCGTCTCGTCCGATGGATTTTGTAAAAACTGCATTACGGCTTTGAAAAGCAATTTATTGCTTGAACAAATATGTTGGAGTGAATAATGATGACGCGGCATTAGCGACAGTTAGCACACCGAAAGGCCAAAGTGACGAGGCTTTGGGCCGTGACTAATCTATAATTCGTGGGCCGAAGTTGGCCCTCGTGGTGGGCTATTGAATAGTCGCGAATGTCTCAAGCCATCGGCTCATTGTTTGGGTGTAGATTTATGAGTCTGTCCGACGTGTCCACGTGATTAGATGCTGTGCACCATCGGCACCCCGTGTAATTTTTATGAGAACAGGAGTTCATATAAACAGTGTGATGTCATTCACCCACTCAGATACACCCCCGATCCTGGTGTGCTTTGGGTGTAAGACAGATGACACCCTGGAGAGGTAGCCAGGGGTGACCCAGCAGTATTACCAAAAGGTCATCCAGGGGTAGGCATCTGGGTGTATGTGTGTGTGTGTGTGTGTGTGTGTGTGTAAAAGCTAGTGAAAAACGTTGTCACTGAGCTATTAAATTTGGTCTTATCTCTCTTGTGGAGGCGTTCTGTTTGGGTGTCCACGCCTCGCCCACCTGCAGCCACACCCCTAGTGTGATCACAGGTGTATAGTTAAGCACACATAGAAACATCAGATAGGTAAACAAAAGTTCAGTTACAGTCACGGTCTCACCTAAACCCGGTGTCTTGGAACACAGAGCTGAGAGCTGAGATCAGAACGCTCACAAGGCTGCCACTTAGAAATGACACCCCCAGCCTCTGAGACGCCTTGCTTCTCTGAGACACAAATGGCACCATGGTGCATTAATGCTTCAGGGTGATTCGATTTAGTTAAGCAGAATCGTGAGCCTGGCCAGCTGAGCTGCTGTGTTGTCAAAGAAAATGCTCATTACATTGCAATGAGTATGACCCAGGTACCTATGTATTATATTATTTATGGATGCCTATGTTGTTGTTGCCTTATAAGTTCTTTGCTTGATTGATTCGTTTAATTATTTGTTTGTTTTGTTTGACTTTTTTGTTTGTCTGTTTTTTTTTGTTGTTGTTGTTGTTAGTTGGGTGTGCCGGGAATGTTTCTCTGAAAATCGAAATAAGTAATGGTTCATGAGTGGTGGAAAACATAATATTACAGAAACATGCATAGCTGACTCTCCCTGCTACACTGTGAAATGATTACTTCAGGTACTGAGCCAGTACTACTCCATAAATACTGCTTGTCTCTTATAGCTATGGATGACAGTCCATGTCACCTGAAATGAAGGAGCCTGTTTTTCCACCCAGAAAAGAATACCTGTCAATCACACCGATCCTCTTGATCCCTGCAAAACATTTCCCTGGTGTGACAAAGCTCAGTTGAAGCATAAGTCTTCTGTATTCATAAGCTTTTAACTTATAAGTTTGAAATTATTCATTTTTTGAAGGTGGGAATGTTTTTTTGTGTTAAGGGGATAATGGTCTAGTCAGTTCTTTAAAAGAAACTCTGTGTGCTTCATTTTATAAAAGTTCAAACGTTCGAAAATGGTGTATCTTAAAATATTCTTAAGACGAAAGTTCTAAACACTGCATGCCAAATTTAATTAAATAAAATGAATATTGCTATAAAACTGAATATGTAAATGTAATTATTTAATGGATTGTGATGCACTCATTCAAAAAAGGGAGGATAAAATAGGTTGCTCTCTTGGTTTGGGGAAATGCATAAGCAACAAATAAAATGGAAAGATTATCATGTAATGGCCATAAGTAGATGTGGTGTTAAGCATCAAGTCTGAGATTGTCTTCTGGGAACAAGAGAAAACCTTATTTTATGGTTAAAATTGAGGAGCTGGTAAACTACATGAGTGGTCTCGTTGCCTGACTTTGCCCCAGCCCTAAACCACCAATGCTAATCTTGAATTCCAGTTAAGTGAAAGTCAGACTACGGGAAAATTTTAAAAGGATCATTGAAAGGAGAAGGTGTGCTTCTGGAGATACATTCAGTCAAACCGCAATTAAGAGGCAGAAGAAAAGAAGTGAAATTATAATTAAAACTGTGTCATGAAACGGTACACTTGTGAAAGCCTGGAGCAATCACAGCCACGGAATAATAGACTGAACAAATAAGGCGGCGGGCTGTTAGACCTCTGTTCGTCATTTTCAACATCACACCCAGGAGGATCTCACGTAAAATGGCAGGCAGCGGATGTGGAAGGTGAGGTGGTGTTTTTCACAGATGAAAAAGACAAATCAATAGATCTTTGAAGACAGGTCAAGCAACGAAGCCTGATGGTATGACACAGATAGATAGATAGATAGATAGATAGATAGATCAGAGAAAAGTGATGTTTTCATACATTCCAAATAAATAAACTCTTCAAGAATTACTTTTATGACTAGAAAATTTTAATATTGCAGTGTTGGTGTCAGATTTGGGAGTCAAAAATCTTTTTTTTTTCCTTTTGCCTCTGTAGACAAATTAAACCCATTTCCCCACCACAAATAGCAGGCCTTTGCTTTTCTTCATTATAGAGGCATATGCATTTAGATACTAACAGCCCTGTTTGCAGGCAGGAAAAAGTCCCCCAAGAGACAAATTAAAGTTACAGTAACAGCAGATTTGCTAAACTGTGTGTGTAATAATTACGTCCAGGTATTAGGCAGCTAAAGAGAATAACGAAACAATCTCCCCGCAATTTCTACAAGTCAACAACTTTGTTCCTTTCAAATTTTTAGGCCATAGAATCTTTGAAACTAACTACTTGGCACTCAAACACATGCTTAGCTAGTTACCGGGATAAATGTTTCGCAGGCTTTCTTCAGGGGCACCCAAACAGTCCACATTTTTACTGGGGGCTGGGAGGGAGCAAAAATGTGGACTGTCTGGCAGGGAGCTGGGAGGGAGCAAAAACGTGGACCGTCTGTGGGTCCCCGAGGACCGGCTTGCGGAACATTTATCTAGAATGATTCTATATTATTAGCTTTCAGCGATACAGGCTAACAAGGTAAAGTCATGCACCCCATAAGCCGTAACTGGTAATTGGCAAAGCATCTTGTTGTCTTCATCATAATAATGGTGCAGGTTGCAGCCAGGCTGCTGCTGAATAAAGTGAAAGTAATTAGGGAGAAGACATTTTTGAAAATGATAGTTTATTGCTTAGATTTCTAGATTTAAATTTCTATGCATGCATTACAGAAATGTACGTGTTCATGAACTTAAAATTTAGGCCTGATAAATACCTGATATTTTGCTCACATAATCGAGATTAAGTAATTAACTTTTACTTAGTACAATTTGTGTTAAAATTACAAAAAAAACTGGTTTACAATACTGATTTTAGAATTTTAGGCTTAATTTTGTACTGCTATGCTTAGACTCAATTATAAATTATATATAACATGTACCAATTTGTTTAAATTCAAATACTTCATTTTCAGCTATATACTAGTGGAGTGTTTACATTGGGCATAGTAAACACAATGTGTAATAATTTTCTGACATCCTACTTGGAATGGAAGCTTACAGAGCTTTAAATTAGACTTATTAACACATGGGATTCATGAAAGCCTTGGTAATAGTTAACCAATTACTACATTTGATAGTCTTCAACGCCAGCCTATCTTGTTAAGATGATATGGTGATGCCCCTCTTGGGTAAACACTCTTATGTGGGGGTCAGTAAATGAACAGACTGAAAGAACAAATTCAGCCTCCACGCTGAGAGTATCGCCAGTCATCATCCTCAAATAAACTACGGCAGGAAGCATTGATTAACAAACTGCCAAAAAGTAAGTCAGTCCTACTTCATCATCGCTGTCATGACACCTTGTGGCTCTATATTTCATCGCCTAGGTCCTTTACGTCCACTGGATGAGTATTCTGGGTCACAGTGGAGAGGGCAGCCTCTCAGTCAATGGGGAAACTAGTTCTACACATCAGAGGTTGTTGACAGGACAACATTTCCAGGGGCAGGAAGGACTTCTTTCTGGGGTAATGCTTAATGGAATTGGGGTATTGGAAGGCTATTTGAAAATGCATATTTCCTTCCGTTGCTGGGCTTACCCACAAATATTCGCTATTCCACGCGGCACCCTGGGATTGAGCATTTCCCAGAGTTGTGAAGTACTTCCTGTCCTTTCATATCGTACAGCTTGTTGCATGTTGCTCCTTGGATACCGAACTGTTCTGCATGCACCCCTCACGAACAGCTGTCAGTGGGAAATTTGGCAGAACTCTATGTCTCGTAAACAGAGGTCGTGGGGTCATTCCATCTGGAGAAGGGAATGCTTCCATAAGAAGAGAAGAAGGAGCGACGTTGAAGACTCTAGTCTTATTACTGGAAACAAATTGTACGCATGTTTATTTATGACCTTGTACTGCAAAGCCTGCTTGAACAGGTATGACTTCATATGAAAATGCATTGAAGTCATTCTCCGAATGTGACTTGTGGGTTTCACTTTGAAGTCCGGAGAAATGTTTTGGACTGCAGAGGATAATGTATTTTAAATTATTTTTTAATCCTCTATATCAGTGATTCCCAATTTGGTCCTTGGCGACCCACAGATAGTCCACATGTGTGCTCACTCCCAGCTCCGGAGCAAAAATGTGGACTGTCTGGCAGGGAGCTGGGAGGGAGCAAAAACGTGGATCGGCTGTGGGTCCCCAAAGACCAGATTGGGAAACACTGCTCTGTGTGAAGTAAAAGATCACTTACCATAGAATGGTGTCAATGACCTTTAGAGCATCAATTCAGCAAAGATAACCCATTTCCATCGCTATCTCCACACATTTAACAAGACCCTGCTCCATTACCCTCATCACTTAAGAGATGCTATTTTGTGCTGTAACTGTATTAAGTTTATAGCAATTTCAGACTGATTGGACATTATATATAGGAATTGTTCCTTTACTAAAAGCCCAATGGTTGGTAGATATTACAATGGGGCTATAATAGTGAACCATAATAATGAGGCATAATATCAAACAGTTAAACAAAAATTGCAAAAATAATTTGCTATATATGAGGTTCTTTAGCTAAAATGCTACGAGCTCAAAAATGAAATAACTTGAATAGGAATGTGAAAAGTGTCATTTGTATTCTCAGAACATCAGGCAAATATACAGAAACAAGCAGACACAAACACACTTGTTATGATTGACAACAGATAAATCCCATTTCAGCTTCTAGATTGAATCAATTATAAGATAAAATGCAGCTATGTCACACCTACCAGCTGAGGTTAACTTTTCTAAATAGAAAAAACAGGGAACTGTAGATTGTCTGAACTCAACATATCCTTCACTTTGGCTGGCTCCCCCAGTTAGCCAAAGTCAACAAACAATGTTTAATATTTTACCAGGAGCCCACAGAACTTGTGCAATTGGTGGGCATCAGCAATTAATTTGGAGAGGATATAGAACATGAACAGAGATTCACTGCTCTGTTGTATGTTCACAGCACCTGTGAGAAGCACCTTTCTGTCCACTGGGGGGGCCACAGGAGAACCCCATCGCTTCTGGCAATTCGGTGACCTGCTGCTTATTGGGAGGGGGGGGGGGGGTTGTTCCCTCTCCACTCCTGTGACTTATGAATCTGTGTGATATGGAGCTTATTTAGTGCATTAATCCATCTCCACATGGCACCATTTGAGAGAGTAGAGATCAAGGGCAATAATATATTCCAGCACTCATAGATCCATCACTGACAGACCATCGTATTCATCAGGAATAATCATGTCAAGCGATCTCTGATTATATCTGCAATTTTGGTAGAACCAGAGCCCTCCACTGTATTGCAGCTTTGTGTAACCTTCAATTATCTAGCTTTTAATTGACATAAAAAACTCTCCCTTTTTAAATTATTAGACACAGTAAAATTTCTTGAATTTTATAAATATCTCCTATGTATTATCTTTCAGCTGGAAGTATAACATTCTTCAGCATGTACATTTACAGTTGCATATTAAAGCAGTATTTTACTTGGTTATTACTACTCTGGGGGAAAGTCCAGAGCAGTATCAAAGCTGAATCCTAGCAGAGGCCTACTTTGGAAAGCTAAGCAAGAATAGCTGAACCGCATACATCTGGCTTTTGCTTTCGTGGCAGTCTTCAGAAGATTTGTTTAGCTGCTGTGAAGCCCTTGTTCTGGCTTCCTCCCCCCCATCTCCTTTGATAAGAGGCGACTTCCATCCCACAGTGCGAGATGTCGGGATTTGGACCTCAACCTCCACGTACCGTTATTACCATACAAACACGTTGAATTATTAATGGAAAAGTTTTCAGTCTTACTCTCTCAAAGTTTAACAAACTTTAAATTTTATTTTATTTTTTCCAGACCAAATTTCAGAATTCAGTAATAATCAAATGCTGATGTTTGTCAGTTTGTGTACAGAAACAATGTTTGAACTAGTGCAGGATCTATTGTGTCATATTAAAAGGCTCATAACATACCATATTTTGTACCTCAAAATTACTCATATTACCTCATATTACTCAAGTATCACCTGGTGGACCAAGGCATCGCAGAGACAGAGAAGGACAAGGGGACTAGCTTTCTGGGGAAAACGTGCTCTTTAATAGCAGCCCTGAGCAGGACTGTGACAGGCACCCAATGAGCACTCAACCCAATACACAGAATGTAAACACAAGGTTGTCAGATGCCAGACAATAAGGGACACATAAGGTGGGAGATTTATGCAAGGATCAGACAGGATCCACACAAGACACGGGCAAGCATGCAGATGACAATAGGGAAATGCAACCATTAACGACACAACGGTAAAACAAGGCCTATGTACAATTACACGCAGGGCATGCTGGGACATCCATCCTGTCGGTGCTGCATTCATTTTGTATAAACAATATAAAGCCTTCTTGTTAGTAGTCTTTATCATCTTTGTAGTATGTGTCCTGAAACTTTTATCAGTTCTGTTATGGTTGTTTATTGGTGTATTTTCTTGCGTCAGCTAATATGGTATTTGAACCTATAACCTTCCAGCCCAGAGTCCATTATCTGGTCTTGCTGCTTGTTAACACTTTGTTTACTGAGTAGTACTCAGGATCTGGCCTCTGGTATTGTGGATGTATGTGGCTTGTAGGGGTTATTGTGCCCACTGACGTTCCTCTGAATTCGCACTCAGTCATGCTAGCTTGCCTGGGACAATTAGGCCTATTAATTATTGCTCAGTTTAAATACGTTCCAGCTTCACATGACAAATAAGGGCAAATATTTTTGAGCACTTCAAAGCCATTTTTTTCAGCTTGGTGTGAAATCTTTGAGGAGGTCTGCATTGTGAGAGACTGTATAAACTCTAGGGAAATTAAATCATTTTAAATATCTTTTGTTGTCTATAGTCCTCTATGGTCATTTATGAATTTAACTTGGATTAACAGCAGCTGTGATACATTTAATAGAAACTGTGATATGGAATTTTTTCACTTCAGTAGCAGTTTTTATTGAATGAATTAGGCTTATATAACAAGGGATTCCTTTTACATATCTTTTCTGCTTGCACCAGCACATTTCCATGCTTTTTATGGTTTAATAATAAAGCATTTTAGACCTCAGAAGTACCATCAGAAATTCAGAACTAACTGAGAATTCTCAGAGAGTTCCCACAGGACGTGGAATACAAAGAGGACGTGGAGGGTTCTGCACAAAAACACATTTGTTAACTGAACTTTATCAGGGAATGCAAGACGTACTGTATGATCTGACAGACTCAACCGATGGCCCTGTTCTTCTTGTCAACAGGAATGTTACCCTTTGTTAAGTCACCTTCACCCAGGAGTGATATATTTCCCTAATGTGTTCACCACCAGCGAACTGCGCCGCTCTCCTTAATTATGAATGGTTTTTTAAGTTCTGTTCCAGTGGCAGAAGACACACTGCAGAGCATCAATAGCATCCTGAAGAATAGGCCTGTTCTTTATGCCTGCCAGAATTGCTTCCACTTCCCAGAAAAATCACATTAGCCTTCTGTGGCCTGGGAAGTGATTGAAATGATCTAAAATAATGATCTATGCAATTATGGTTGTGCATGCTCTTTATTATAGATGAACAATGGCGTGTCATTGACAGCCTTACCATTATGAATTACATGAAATATAGATGCAGTTTAAAACCGCACAATAAGGATTTATTATTTCTCTTCAAAATGATAGCTCATGATAGCCTAATTAATCACGATTTTTTATTATTTAAATTCAGAAGATGCTCAATAAGGAGCAACAGCAGACGGCTGGGTGGATAAATGATTATCATAATACGCTCAAGAGTCCTTGGGATGCTAACGTCAAATCAGCATGTATAGGGATAGCTGAAGATTGCTCATGCCGGATTATCATTTCAGGAGTTGGTGTCTCGCTGTGGACGGCATTCAGTTCTGTATGTAACTGTACAGAAGCATATCCTGACGATCGTATGTCCCCCTAGAAGGACATCTCCAAGGGGGCTGATGTCTGTTATTTGCTGCTATTTTTATGATACATAAAAGGTAACGCGGAGCATAATACAGTAGCCAGGAAGTTGGAGAAGAAGGGTACAGTAGCATCAGTCCTGTCGTCCAAGCATCAACTTTCAGTCCTGCGCTCATCCCATTCAGAGGTGAGCATTTCCATTGGATTTATACATAGATTCTGCCTGCTGGTTGTCGTGATTCCCGGTCATCTCGGAACCTGGAGTCCCAAGAAAATGGGGAGATTCACGTCAGGTGAAATGATGCGGGGATTTCAGGTTGCCTGGCAGTCATCAAATATGTACCACTGAGACCTATGCCTTTCTTTTTTCTATTTTAATTTTTAACTCCCTGTTCCATTCCCAGCACCTACTAAAACCAGGTCGGTCTCTTTCCTATCCATCTGATTGTTGTTTCGAATTATAAATTAATTCTCGTGGCACAATAAGTTTCTGACCTCTAGCTGAGAACCTCAAATGAACTGCCAGTAGCAGTAAAATGATAACAAAAATACATAGTTATGGTGATCACCTTTCAATACATAGTTATGGTGATCACCTTTCAATACTTAGTCAGTGAATGTTCAACATAGATTTCAGAAAACCTTTTTGAAAGATCCCTTTCCTACCCAATCTCCACCTTTGGTATTATCCCCAAAGAGATTTTAATGGCTGTTGGAAATAGAGACATGATAATGAGGGTCCATTTCTCTATTATCCAGGTGGCAAAGAAGGGTAATGATCCTATATCAACCACATTGCATATCACTGAGCTTCCAATTTAATTTCTCCAGCTAAGGAGAGAAAATGGAGCATGTTTTAAATGGTTCACGTATAAATCACTTAAGTTCCTCAGAGGGAAGTTCGCAAAGTCAAACTAAGTCGCCCCAAATGCAGATCAATACATATCTTGTTACGGTCCTTTAGTTTGCCAAGAGTCGTTCCTGCAGAATTCATCGAGGAAAGTGACACCTTATAGCGAGGACTGTTTTAAAAGTTCATTGAGGAAAGTGTTGCGACACCCTATAGCGAGGGCTGTTGTAAAAGTTCATTGAGGAAAGTGTTGCGACACCCTATAGCGAGGGCTGTTGTAAAAGTTCATTGAGGAAAGTGTTGTGACACCCTATAGCGAGGGCTGTTGTAAAAGTTCATTGAGGAAAGTGTTGCGACACCCTATAGCGAGGGCTGTTGTAAAAGTTCATTGAGGAAAGTGTTGCGACACCCTATAGCGAGGGCTGTTTCAAAAGTTGCTGGACTGTGTGGCCGCCGAGCGTGTTGGGGGTGCCTTGCTAACCTGGTCACAAGTGCAGCGCTGACTCTCCACTGCTCATTTTTTTAAGTCTCCCTGCATGTGTCCTTTTCGGAAGAAACACTACCTTTCTGCCGGGAGTGTTTCGTGTTGCCATCTTTTCATTTTCAAAAGAAGAATCCCTGCTTCCCAAGATTGAGGTGTCTACCTGGACACACATGGTTCAGTGCACTGGGGATGGTCGCCTGGTTAAAAGGACTCAAATGGACCCTCGAATGGGCACTGAGGTTCAGCGGGGGCAGTGAAGGATACTCCTTGACTTGAATGGCGCCACAGCCGCACTGCCCGGTTAATGAGTTTCGATCGGCCAACTGATGAGCCCTCCACTCTCTCTTTCCCCCCCCTCCCCCCACAGAGAGACCTCAGAGATGGACAGAATCCAAGAAGCAGGTAGCTTGACAATCGGTGCCCCATTCTGGCTCATAAAAGCAGGGAAATTAAGTCATCAGGCAAGCCCCAAAATATGGAGCCCAAATGTCTGCCATTGAACATGTGACAGGAGGATTACCCCAACCCCAGGGTGATTCCCTCCCCAGCAGATCATGGCCAACACCTCCCTCCATCGTTTGCTCTGTCCCTCACACGATTCATGGCACAAGGCTCTGTCATTCATTTGCTCCACCCACATGGGGCAGTTTTCATAAATACTGAAAGATGTGTTCTCTGGGATAACAGAGCAATAAAAAGTATGAAGGAAATGGTATAAAGGAGACTTCAAAAGAAAAAATATTTGACGCAGTGGAAACAAGGTTTTGGTCCAGTGGATCAGCCAAGGAGAGCTGACATATGGAAAGTGAGATTGTTATTTCACAAAATCTAAAAAAAGAAAAATCAGAAGAAAAAAAAAGTTATAGAAACAAATGTTGGTCACAGTGTGACCAAAATTACTCAACAATGACAGTTAAAAAGATAAAAGCATTTCTTTAAATCCCAAAATAGTTTCCATATGCATATCCCCCTTTGTATTTTGAAGAAATTAATACTTGTGTAATTAGTTTGACCACTTCATTCTCTTACTAATGTGAAAGTAAACTGTAATGGAACAAATGCATGCAATACAATGTGTCTGGTGATTTCAGATTTGCTCTCTTTGAATGACTAATAGGCAATTTATGAGCAGATCTAAGGTTAAGCAGAAAACTCCAATTGTCTATTTATAGTGTTTTTCGGTTGATGACACAAATATAAATTAGCAGGCAGCACAATAGCAAGTTTTTTCTCATGCTGAAATGATCTCAAAAGGAGAATCAAGTCAAGTGTCCCTGAGGAATCTGTTTATAATTTAAAATACAGAGGCTCTTTCTCCTCTGAAGTCCCTCGAGTTATTTCGCACGCGCCTGGGTTTGCCGGGAGTAGATTGGTGTGTTATACGTTGAGTTAACTGTGGTGTAAGCAGGTGATGCGCGGTCAGTGGGAAGAGCACCGCCTAATGATGCGTGGCGTCTTCTGAAGTCTGCGGAGTGAGGCTGCCGTGTTTCCTGCTTCCTGGGGCGGTGATGTCCTATTTACTCTGCGGCTGCTTACTACTACACAGGAACCCTTGGCTGAGCCTCTAACGATCTGATGGGGCTCTGCCCAACCAGCTAATGACCTTCCAGCGGTCAGGACATATTCAGACTCTATTTACAACCCTACACCCCCTCCATATCATGCACTTTTTTGCTTGTTTGTAACCCATTGTGCTTGACCAGAGTTACACTAGCATAATGTTGGCTTCCTCTAGCTCCTTTTGGCCTTGCTAAGCGCCCGGCGCCTGCACTCCATCCCACCTGTATCTAGCCACCATAAGGTGACTGTGATTTCAGCTGTGCTGCGCACTGGGTTGGCCAGCTTGTCCTCTTCTAATCGCTCACATAACGGATGTTTCAGACCTGAAGTGGTGGATCCCATCGATCGCCGTTATTGGCCCACCCAGTAACGGGTCTGCTGCTATCATCTTGATGCAGATAACTTCAGCAGCAGCTCAGTGCCAGTAAATCTTGTGTGAGTTCTTTGTCTTGCCGTATGGCCAAGTAAGGTTGTCCCTGAGTGAAATTTGTAGTAATGTTTTTGCTGTCCCCCAAGGTCTGCCTCGGGCAATGGCCGGGAATCTCTATGCCAAAAATGGTATCCTGTTCAAGGGTGAATGTGTTGTGTGTGGATACATGTGCACATATGTCAGGCTAAGATAAGTTTTACATGTTAAACATGAAATGATGAGCCTGTTAAATGTATGTACTGTACAGTACTTTTCAAAAGTCTTAAAAAGTATATTTGCACAAAAAAAACAGTAACACAATTAAGAAATGTATTTTCTCCAAAATGTTTGACAATTAGAAGGTTTCCATACTACATTAGTGGCCAAAACTGGGGAAAGAACAAGTTTTTTTGGCATCACACTTTAAAAGTCACTGCACAATATTAGTGGTGGTTTTTATATACAATCGGAGAATGTTTACATATATCATTGACTGGACGATTAAATAAATAACTGGAGTAACTGGAAGAAAGTTCTGCAGTCTAAATATTGGAAGTGTTTCCACAATTTTAGCCACTAGCATACGTATACCTACTGTAGTGTGCAGGACCATGACCAGCGACAGTGTTTGCAGTCACTAAGACCACAAATTTGCTTGGGGCCTCTGAGGGCCCCTGTTGGCTGCAAATGGTCACTACACTGTATAACAAATGCATTTCTTGTTTAGGAGATGTTGAAGCAGATCGTTTTGCTAACCAGCTAGCTAGCTGAAATCTTCTGACTCTACTCACTAGCTATTTAATTTAGTTTTTGAAACATCTGAGAGGAGGACAGGTGGACTCCAAAGTAAATTTTTGAATGGGGCCCAGAAACAGCAAACCTGCCCCTGACGACGGCTCAGTGGTTTGAGGATTGGACCTTTGAATCCCGCCCCCTATTCTGTATGTAAAGCTCTCCTCATACTCACATGGGTTTCCTCCTGTAGTCCAAAAATGTCCTTAGGTGTGTTAATGTTTCTAAATTGCCTGTCTGCCCTGTGATGGACTGGCATCCTGTTCAGGGTGTTATAAGGATAAGCCATATATTTATCTTTACAGTTTTGCTTGCGAGTAGGTACACAGTTGAACAGAAACGCCCACAGACCTGTGAATAGACCAGCTCCCAAATCTTTCAAGACTCAGCCTCTGTTCTTCTAGATCATACCGATCAACCGCAGTTTTGCTAAAGCCCCTCGGGGTACATTTGCAAAATCTCTCTATGAGCAGATCAACTTTGTGTATTTTGAGAGATGTAATTATGTTTGCCTGGGGATTATAGATGGCTATGAAACGATGGTGCAGCTCATAGAGAATAGCTATAATGAACTGTAAAACGATGGATTTAGGGCTTCCAAAATGCAATACTTTTTCTCAGAGGAAAGAGGGAAACTGACCTGTTTGGTGGATAACATTGTAGCCTTACACCTTCAGCGTCGTGGGTCCAATTATTGCCCCCTGGCTCTGTGCATGTAGTTTGCAAATCCTTTCTATGCTGATGTGTGTTTCCTCCAATAGTCTAAGCACATTCTCTAAAGTGAATTAGTGTGCCTAAATTGCCCTTGTGCAGTAGTGTTTGCCTTGTAAAGATTAGCAACCCATTCCCTGTCTTTTACCCTTCGTATCCTTTATATCTGTACATACAGAGCAGGGGTAGGGATTCAGCAGGTTTTTCATCCTACCTGGTCTCTGATGAACCACACCTGATCGCAGGCAGAGATTGCTCATCAAGTAGGATGGAAAACCTGCTGAGTACCGGCACTCCAGGATCAGGGTTACCTAAATCTCTCTCTCTCTCTCTCTCTCTCTCTCTCTCTCTC
>JAODUD010000033.1:13211386-13221617 GCA_026784285.1 Stomatorhinus walkeri | reverse complement strand
CTAAATACGGCTAAATTTGTATGGGTACCTGCTTTCTATGCTTAATGCATGAATGTTGCAGCTCTCAGGGACCATAATATTATACTGTTACCAAATAGAGTTAAGACATTATTGCATCTTATATAAAAATCATACAGCCTCACCTTCATGCAGACTTCATATTTATAGCAAATTGTTTTGCATCTGTCAGCCATTTTTTACTTTAGAAATATCACATTTGAAAAAAAAAATCTCATTATGGCACTTGGACTCATATGTATTTGATATTGCTTAATCTTTTGCAGTGACACTGAAAGTACAAAAGTTTGTGACTTTATAATTGCCAATTGTTTATTTGCTTAGAATTTATTCATACAGATTAAACTGTTTACACAGCAGCTGTAATTTCTGCTAAATACCTTGTTTTGGGTGCAACAGATGTTGCCCTGCAGGAATTGGACGTGCAACCTCACAAGTATGTTCCGCTTAATGACTATGCAAATTAGTGTGGGTTGCATTAATAATGAACACTGTTTATTTAGATATGTGTATAGATATTTACTATAGGTGAGTATTGTATACAGTACTGTGCAAAAGTCTTACACAGTCAAAGAAAATGATGTTGAAATGACCTTCATGTTGGTTTAAAACTATGATATGATTTGTCAGCTTGCCCATTTGCACAGCTCTCCTAAAGTCACCGCAGTATTTGCAGTATTTGCAGCAACCACCCAATACACCCATGCATTTATTGGCTCGACCACTAAAACACCTTGCTCGGCTAATCGGTGCTTCCTTGAGTTATTACACAAACTTAATAAATTCATTCATTGAGCCGGTATGATATTTAAAAAATACACGCAACAGCTGCAGTGCCCCTCATGAAAGGTTTGGGATCCAAAGTGGTGCAGTTTTAGCCGTAGAACAAGATATCAGTAACTGTTTGAAGGACAGAACTGTTTGGAAGAAATCCTTGTCAGCTTTGATTGTGTTACCTTCAGTTTGTAATTATTCTAATGTTAAATTTAGTGTTTTGTGAGAAAATGCACACTTCCTACCCAGGTAAATAGGATTAGACATTTTATTTGACTGCCTAAGACTTTCGCTCAGTACTGTATGTAGCGGTTGACGTCATCACCATTGGAGATATGCGTGCACGTCTGCTCAGAAGGTGGCAGATGAGCTGTTGGCATTGCATGCATGTTGCCATGGATTGAGTTGGTACTATGGCGGCTGTGTTTTGCAGAGGGAACGCCGTACACATGGTGGGTGGGGAAAGGCAACGAGAAGCACTTCTACTGGGGTGGCTCAGGACCTGGCATCCAGAAGTGCGTCTGCGGGATCGAACGCAACTGCACCGACCCCAAGTACTTCTGCAACTGTGACGCAGACCAGAAGCAGTGGTGAGTATCTGCCCCTGGAAGGACAGGCTTACATACAAACCAGACCTGCTGTTCTCCCATTTTCCAGGAGTTCACACCACAAGCAGGAAGTGTCCCGAATCGTCGTCGTCAAGCTGACATGTGACAAGCTCACCACGCGTAAACAAAACATGCCCACTTACAACGGCTTTGCAGCGCATTCAGGGGTGACTGATTTGTGAAAAGTCCCGCAGAGGATTTTCTTCTGAGGAAGCCATTCGGGCATGACAGTTTTACGAAAATGTAGGATAATGGCACTTTTCAGCAGATGCATTGCACACGGTGGCATGAGGACCCCCTGCTTTATTGGAGATTGATGCATTGTTGTCCTTGGAGGAGATGTAGCAGGAAGCCCTCAAGGTCCTCCATCAGAGGTCTCCAGCGCAATGTAATGTCAAACTTTATGTCAAGATGCGTTAAAGTATGATGGGTCTTCTGCAACCACAGCTAGTAAAGTCCTGCTCGTAATAGCTAACTATAGCTGGAGGAGCCAGTACAATGAATTCCGTCCCTGTTTATTTATTACCTTCAAAATAAAACTATCCAGTAAAAAGGCAAATGAATCCCACGGAGACTTTGCAACAGTTTACCCAAGGTCTGCATTTTTAACCAGCTGTGACAGTCTGTCAAAATGCCTTTTAGTGTGTGTGAAGAAACCATTGACTGGGAGATAAATAACTGAGATAAACCACATTAATTTTTCCATTCCTCCGCTCAGTTTTTTTGTTAGTTTTTTTATCTGATGAAATATTTATTGCTCTTCGTCTTCGTTCAAAAAAATGCGAAGTGACATGCGGTCCTTGTAAATAGGAAATAATAAAAAAAACAAAGAGGATAGGGGTTTTACATACATATCAGGCCTCACATCAAGCATGCGACAGAAGATGTAATGTGTTGTATTGAGCTATAGTACATTCCAGAATGACAAGTCTTGACAATTCGCTATAAATGACGTCTAGGGGGTAAACATCATATTTTAAGATTCAGAAACCTGGGCTGACACAAAGGCACTGAATTGTCATTTCAGGATAACCATAACCAGCCTATAGCAACCAATGTTGAGTTAGTGGATATGTTTTCTCATTCAGTGTGCCAATCACAAGCATAATAACCTACTCTCAAACTGTCCTTTAGGAATATATTTCAGAGAATTAATTTATTGATTGATTTTATTGGATTCTTGTTCTGTTCTCATTAATCCTGGCCAATGGAGAGGTTTGCGTCAACTGCCAGAACATCCATGGCATTATTGACCCTTAGGCGGTCAGTGTTTACTGTCAGCGCAGATGGACAAACGTTTAACGGCCGCATTAAAATTCATGTCATGTTTTCCATTAAACTTTACGTTGTGCAAATGTGCGCCCTATAAGCACATGCAGGCTCAAACGTTGTGTATAATAGATATAAAGCACTGAGAGGTTTTGTTTTATAACCTTGCTGCAACCTTTTAAATGAACATTAAAAATACATTGTGTGTTGAGTTTTTTTATTCAGCGGAAATGACTGCTGCATCGTAGAATCAAATATATAAATCAAGTATCTGTTTTCGGTGTAACATTGTTAATTTATGTTGCCCTGCATTATTTCAGCTATGATAGCATGAACCCAGCTTAAGCAATGTTGTAACTCTGAGGCCCTTGAATCTGAGTGAAAGATCGGCCAGTTAATAAATAATTAGTAAGTTTGTTGCTACTTTTGAAGCAACCAAAAGAGTATAAGGATAAGCAGGGATATTATTACAATCCTGTATATTTGCACTGCTTCGTCGCTGCTGCTGTGGGACTCTACACACACCTCACCTGCTCTTAGCAAGTGTCAAGTGATGAGACAAAAAAAAAAGTGATTTGATTTGAAGGAGAACTTGAACTCTCAGTAATTTAGTGTGTTATTCAAAAATTGTTTTTCTTTTTTATCTGGGAGAAACTAGCGCATAAAAAAATGATAGAACATTTAAAAAGAACTTTCTGAAGTTGACATTTAAATGGAAATTCAGTTTTGGGTCCACAGCCATCTGCCTCGTTAAATTGGGTATATTGCATTATTTGTCTCACTCAATACAGAAAATACATGATAATTGCATTGCGCCCTGGATACTCTGCATAAACCTTGTTTATATAGCCTATCAATTCCTAGGGTGGCGAAGTAGCAATTTACTCCGACCATAGTTTGAAAATCAAGAACTGGACTGTTTACCCTTTTTTTAAAAATGCCATATTCCAAGAAGATATATTCAGCAAATAAATTGATGCCTTTAGGATGCATTTTCTGTATTGATGTTTAATAACTCATGGAAATGTTTTAACTGTATGGCCAATATACACAGTTCTGTTTAAAATAGTAATAACCAGGTGAGAAGGTAGGTTAAGTAAAAGGTTTTTAATAACCTATATGTAGGTATAACAAAGGATGCATTAAGGTTTTAAGGAATTCCACTGGCTTGCTAGATTCAGTCAGTTGGAAAAAAGTATCTGCATTTCAATGGTAGTGTAAGATCTAGGGCCTTTGACGTACTGGAGCAGACACGGAGGCCATATTTCAGTACTTTGTAATGCACTTTGTGGATTTTTAAGATGACTTAGGAGTTGCATGGGTGCATAGTCAAAAACAGGCTTGGGTTATAGTGCTGAAACATTTAACACTTTAAGAGCGACAGTAGAGGAAAGAAGCCATATTTACCCAGTACTGTTTAAAAATAACCTGACTTTGCAATTCAGATAATTACACAGTGGTATGTCATATCTGTTCATCATATCTGTTTATTATTTCTTCATTTTTCTGTTTTCCTGTAGGAGAGAAGATTCTGGACTCCTGGTGTATAAAGAACATTTACCAGTCAACCAGGTGGCTATCGGAGATACAAACCGACCAGGCTCTGAGGCAAAGCTAACCGTTGGTCCTTTACGTTGTCAAGGAGACAGTGAGTTCAATATTTTATTATGTCTCTTGTTGTGGTTTCTCCTTCTTTGATGGCAGAAAAACCCTATTGAACGTGTGTTTACGCTGTGACCAACGGGACGCAGAGCAATGGCAAGGGGCTGGGTTCTTGGATGATCCAAAACAGGAGCCGCTCAGGAGGATCTAGCTGTCCTTAAAAGGAGGGATACAGATTATTGGGGATAAATCAGGTCAGCCTGGTGGATTACAGAGCCTGCTCTGGAGGATGAGGTTGTGCTTCACTGGTGATCGCTACATTTCACAGGTTTTGTGAGGTCCAGTTTTAAGTTGTTTTGTTGCTGTTGTTTGAGTTTGCAAGTTTCTTTCAGTTTTGAGCCTATTTTTTATTGATTTCAATGGTATGATGGAATTGGTTACCACCCAAGCTGAGTGCTGAGTGGATGTTATGGCAGCCATGATGAGGGAGAGACAGCGGCAACAAAACAGAGTTTTATTGACAAAAAAGACACAAAGGGACAATCAGTAAACAAACGGACCGTGCGGGGGGTCAAAACGAAACAGGGAGCAACACCAGGAGCTAAACACTAAAGGCAGGTAGGAACAAAGGAAGGTGCAATAACCAGCACAGGGGTACAAGCAACACAAGGAAATGGCCACAATAAACCTCTGAGGAACAGAACAAGAACAGGCACTTAAATACACTACTAACAAGACAAAGCAGGACAGGTGAGAACCATAATCAAAACACATGTGGGGTAAATTACAATTAACAGGCACTAGAGACTAGGAAACGAGAACAAACACTGAGGGCTATCAATACTAGAAGAGATCAAGGAACACAAATAAAACACAAATTAATAAGCCCCGGTCAGGGCAACCATAAAACAAGGACACAAAAGCAAAGACATATTAACATTTGTAGACACCGGGGGATAAAATAAAGACAATATTAAACAATGGTGAGGCCTCAGGCCAGCCTCAAACTCATGTATCTGCCTCCGAGCCACACACCACACTCCATCCATTCAGCCGCATGACAGCCTGGGCAGTAGGTAAACACCTGGGTAACGCAACGGGGTGGCCAGTGGGAGAGGCAGGCGAACGGGGAAGAAGCACATGGCACAGCGCCAGACGGGCACCAAACCTGGCGGCGAGGCAGAGCGGTCCCAGGAAAATGACTGAAGCGCAGAACAACAGATTTCTGGAGCATTGCGCATCACGCACGGGTAGAGGGTCCTGCTGGCAATTTGCGGGAGAGTCCCGGAACTTCAGGGAGATGTAGGATGTACTGGAATTGGGCTGCTTCATTTTCCAGCCCTCATCGGAAAACCTAGACCATCGATTGGATCAATTATGTTCAAAGAATACGCAAAAACATCCTAACATGGTTAACTGGATTGGTACAAATGAATAAAATATCATGATGCAAGTAAAATACAGGATTTATGCAAATCTACTGCAACAGCAACATATGTTTTAACAGCCGTTTTTTACTCCCATACGTAGTCATCTGATATATAAAGCAGGATTTTCACTTTTAAATCTAGCTTGATATGTATGTTGCAGCCTTTTGCCTGATAGTGCTCTCAGCCCTGCATCACGTTTTACACCGGAACGCTACCCTGTCAAGCAGAACCGCAAACGCAAGGCGCCCGTGCACTCTTAAAGGAACAGCGACGCTGTGAGCGCCTGCCCAGAGAGCTGTGGCTCGATATTTACAAGCAAACTTCGGAATGAGTTAATTAAATCATGGCACATAGTTTGCATTAGAGGGGTCATTTTGACCCTCCATGCTCCAGCCATTTCAGCGGTGCTTTGATTAATTAGGATCAGACTTAAAGCCTTCGTTTCTTTTGTTGTTTTAAATTAGAGCTGTTGTTCACCCATTACTTAGCACATATTATTGTTGTTTCCCACTTTAATTTAGCTCAGCTGCTCATTCGCAAATTTAAATCAGCATGTGTCAGAATTAAGCAAAACCCCGCAAAGGCTGGCATCGCGTAAAGCGGAAGTCTGCTCTTGTAGTGAGCATTCTCATCATAATTGAAAATGGTAAACAGCATTTTCACCACGATCCAGCTGCATTTACTGAGGAAGTGTATATTTTGTGTGCCTTTGGCATTGACTCGGACCTGCATGATCTGACCGTTCGGATATGGTTGCCCCCCATTCCCCATTTACAGCATGATACGCGAGCAGGTGGGATGGAGGGTATTAATATCTGGTGTAAGACTCAGAAGCTTTGTGGGATAATCTCTTCTCTTAGAACCCGTAGCTCCAAGTTGTTTTGGCTAGATATTATCATGACAGAACAGTTTGAAACCCTTTTGCCATAATCTGCACTGGAAAACTAGAAACATTTATTACCATTTTTTAATTACCTCTTTATTTATTGTTGTTTTCCTTGCATATTTTAAAGGCACTAATACTCAAAGTATAATTGCATTAATTTACAACAGATAGGCAGACAGACACAGACAGACAGACAGATTGGGCCACAGGGAGTCATGTGCTTTTGTGCACTTCGATACCCATGCCGTAGGGTAAATTAACAGAGATAAATAACCCTACAAACATAAAATACCAGTCATGTACTACAAGTTAACAGAGGGAGGAAATTAAAAATGAGGACGCAGCCAAGGGTGTGGCCGTCGTCTGGTCTGATGTGTATCATTTTTTGTGATGTTGCTTGATTTAGTGGTGAGCTTTTGTTGTCAAATAGGTTTTTTTTTTTAAAAGAACTGGAATGGTTTTCACAGTTTTCGCAAGTGAAATTCGAGCTGTTTCAGTGGAGTAACTTCACTGCGCCTAGAATATTTATGATTTAAGTCGACAAAGAGATCTGTGCCAAAAATAATGCAAGTTACTAAAAAGGGCCTCTGTTTTCACTTTATTTGTCATGCCATTGATTAATTTCTTATTTATCCTATGATTAAGTAATCCACCAAGGAATAAAAAATCATAAAATATGAATATATAGAAACAAATAGTAATAGATGGTAAGTTGTAGCTGAAAGCTACAATAGTTGCTTTTCTTCTCAAGTCTGTATGTCAAGAGCTTTTCCCCCCCACACCTTTCCTCACTTTCTATGTTCTCTGGTTATGTTTTGCCAGATTAAATCCTTCATTAAATGGCTGTGTTGACCCTAAGTGTGTATAGCGGAGTTAAGGAGAAATTATCATTTCCCCAGCTGGTCATTTACAAAGATGACTCCCTTGGCAGAAATTTTGGGAAAACCCAACAAATTACTGCTCAAAGGCCGCGTCGTGAATATTCTCCAGAGACAAGAAGTATAGTGGCTGATGACATCAATTTGGCCAGCTTTAGTACCGTTGCAGGTCAACGCCTCGTGGGCCTCCTACCTTATAATAGGATTTCATCCTCCCCTCTGTCTCCCCCTGCTGGCAAAATAGGTTAATGCCTCCTCCATCTATTTGCTCTCCCAGATGCTTCCTGGTATGATTCAATTGTAACCTATTATCCTTCTTCAGGAGTTGCAAATGCACATTATCTGTATTCCAGTGATTTTTACTTGCAATATTTTGGTGAACTTATGGAAAAAGAAAAACATTAATTTACAACATTTTGTAATTTAAGGCAATTGAGTAGGAGCTTCCAAAAGTGCTTATTGTTGAGGAATGTGTTGCCCGCAGGGAAGATACCACAGATGGAATAGCAAATGCAAGCTGCTTTTTATTTGTTTATCTTTGCCTGCTGCTTCAGACAGCGAGCAATAGGCACACAACTGCAATGCCCTTATTTGGAAAAACAGAGGAAGGACAGAGAGTGGAACCTCCGTGAATTTTGGGAGCAGGTCAGAATTGTATTTACTATTTATCTTTGCCTAAGAATTTGTTACCTGTCTGGAGTCCCCATTTCGTAAAAAACATACCCACTGTTATCACACAGAACAAAATTAACGTTTAACGTATTGTGTTTGGTTCTATAAAAAGAACTGAAGAAAATACACATCTAATTATTTATGGTGTACAAAGCTGCACTTTTTTCCGTTCATTTCCCAGGCTAACTTATATGACATCTAAGAATCAAACGTTCCAGAATCGACAAAGACTTAAACTGAACACTTTTATGGGGACCATTAACAGTCGAAAAGCTGCAGAGAGTCTTTAATCTTATCAGGATATTTTATCTTTTACCATCACCGAATAAATGTTGACTTGTGTTTGCCTGTATATTGCGTTTTTGGGCTATTAATGCAGTTTGAACACTTTGTCGGTGTATGTGCCGCAGTGAAATGTAATTCATTTTATGGATTACATCACACAGATGTCATATTAATGGCATAATTATGGATGACAGCCTAATTTCTCCCTTGATTTTCCACAAAGGTCTTTTTGGCCAGTGGTTGGGAAATGATGAATTGCTATATTTGATCCTGAAGAGCACTCTCTGGTGACAGAGAAACACACCGAACACAGACAGTTTCTAATTACTAATCAGGTGTAGTCTTTTCCTCGACCCTGACCAGGAGCTTGGATGGATGGATGGAATGTATATAGGTATGCATACCGTTTAGTTATATTACATCTTAGCTGTAAATGAGTGATTAAAATCAGTAGCAGTCATTTTTCCTTTTCACTACACACTATTTACAAGCATGTAAGGCAGCGTAAATAGTATGTATTTATTAACTGGTATTTTACAGTGTGTTTTACCTATAAAAATCTCTGGGGTAACTTACGTTGTGTGATGTTTTAATATAATGTTACCTGTTTTGACACGGTCAGCAGGACTGGTCTGCACAGATAAGACATGAAGACGGCAGACGGCAAACAGGATCTGTGGAGCATGACTTTGCGGTGCTCGTGTGTGGAATAAAGCATTCAGTAGCACTCAGCTTTCCATCACACACTCCAGGTACCACTGTGGCAAATTGAAATAGTAAAGATTGAAGAACAAGCTAATGTAAATATCCATTCTGTGCATTTTCAAACACCCTCCACTGCCAGCGCTTCCTCTTTCTCTGAGGCTTCTGCCATTCCTCAATTCCATGTTTCCTTTCCCATCTGGAGGAAATAATGGGTCTGGTCTGGTTTGATTTCTGTGCCGAGGTTAGTGTGGTCGGCTCGCACCTCTAGAGACCTGGGTTTAATTCCCTGTCCTGGCTGTACCTGTGTGCAGTTCGTGTGTTTTCTTTTTGTTTTTATCGAGTATGCTCCACTTTCCCAGCTCAGTCGAAATACATGTTAAGGTGAATCGGAGTTGCCAGATTGTCTATAGGTGTGAATGGTGTATATCTTTGTGTCTGAGTTATTCTGAGCCTTGAGCATGCTGTTCCCGGGATAGGCTCTGCAACCCAGCATTTCCATGCTATTTTTTGAAAACAAGCCAGTTCTTTCTTTTCCATCATGTTAACATGCTTGGGGGGGGCAGAGGTTTGGGCAGCCAGTTGACCTTGGACCACCAGAGGTTTGTTTCTCCCTATTTGCAAGATTTGGTTCTTCTCCGTTGTCATCTTTCTTTCTTTCTTTCTTTCTTTCTTTCTTTCTTTCTTTCTTTCTTCTCTACCCATTTCCCTGCTTTTGAATTATTCTGTGAAAACGATGTAGGAGTGTATCACAACACACCCATGTATAGTGCCTTGGGGCGACTGTTGTGAAAAGCGCTATGTAAAAATAAATTGAACTGAATGGAATTGGACAAGTGAGTATGGAAAAATAATGAACGATTTCTCGAACTGCCCTAGCACTACCCATAAGGAGTCGGGGCTAAGGATGAGGCAGATTGGCATCGGGTGATCAGATAGAATCAAAACACACTGAATTTACTCCCAGATATATTGCACAGATTTAAAGCCACTACAGCTATTTTTATTACTGGGAATACACTTAACACTTAACTGTACAGGGTGGGCCATTTATATGGATACACCTTAATAAAATGGGAATGGTTGGTGATATTAACTTCCTGTTTG
>JAODUD010000033.1:13197736-13211286 GCA_026784285.1 Stomatorhinus walkeri | reverse complement strand
ACAAGAAAAACAATGGTGTGCTTGGTTTTAACGTAACTTTATTCTTTCACGAGTTATTTACAAGTTTCTGACCACTTGTAAAATGTGTTCAATGTGCTACCCATTGTGTTGGATTATTAAGGTGTATCCATATAAATGGCCCACCCTGTACTTTCTGTGTCAGTTCAACCAAGGAGAGTGGCCAAGTTACCAACATATCAATTAATGTTACTGCACTCAGGTCAAATGCACTGCAATTCCTACACTGCAGTAAGCTTTTCATTGAGGGATTCAGGTGATGAATGTTCAGATGTGTTACACAATGGAAGTCAATGTCACATAATGACATAGCATTGCATCCTGTTGGATACAAACTTGAAATTGTCCCAAGTCGGTTTTCTTCTGTTATTATGAACTTCCAAAGTTTAACTAGAGAGCAACTATAAGCCACAAGATAAATTGCTTCCAAGGATGTTACTTTGGTTTCGTTTGATTGAATGTCATTGATGCTGTTTGATCCTTAAATCAGCGCATAATAAAGGTTAGCCGCCATGATAGGTCAATGACTGCTTCACAAATAAATACGCAGATATACGCAAAGTAGGGACTGTTTTATGGCGCAGCGATCCGATTAACAGGGGAGTCATTTTTTTCTGGGTGTGACCTTGGAGTGTGAATCTTTTAGACATCATTATACATGACATCGTTAAGCTTTGGGTGGCTGGAGGTCGCCCCAGAGTCGCTGCCTTGGTGATGAGTGTAGGGGCCATGTCATCAGGACCAGCTTGTGACAGCTGCCCACTGAGTGATCTAGGACAAGTATTTGCTCTTGGCCGGGTGGGGGTGGGGGTGGATTATTATTCAGTGCGCTTCCTGTTCGTAGAACACCCATCTCCATAAAAGTCAACAACATCCCTGCTCTACAGAGGGCACATCAATAAATTCAAGTTGGTACATTTTCCTGCATATTTGACAGCTACTTCAAGGCGTCCTAAAAGCAAGTCAAAGAATTACTTGAAACAGAAACTGCTGAACTTGTAGGTTCCTGGCATAAAAAAATTAATTGAGGGGAACATGAACACATTTTGTCTGAGAAATGATGTCATACGACTTGTTAGTGCCTCTAATATCAAGTCCCTGATATCAAGGTTACTTTAATCTGTTTAGACATCTAACATCAGACTGAGATGAAAATCCTTGTCAGCATGTCTAATTTAGTCAGAAAAAAATACGTTACACTGCTGTGACAGGTGTAGCAGCTGTGCACAGTGCTGTTTCATTCAAAATATTGGTTCCAAGGTTATTCTTATTAATTAAAAATAAAATCAATTCAAAAAGAGGTTTGAAGCCGAAACTAAAAGAAGGCTTCAGAAAGAAATGAATCTAAAATAAATTTATTTCTTTAATAACAGACAAAAATACAATATCTTAGGAATGGATGGAACCAAATGACTAGGAACGAAAGACATCAGACATTTCACTCATAGAGTTTATTGAAAGTTTTACATCTCAGTTATCAAACGTCAGCCTGTGCACTCACCAAAGCGGTAGCTTTCTGCACGTTTAGCTCCCCCACACAAACTCCTTATTTCCCAGCAACCCACAGCTCCTCATTTGCATATTTAAGCCTGCCCCTTGTCCTGTCTTCCAGCACAGTAAGGCATTCACGGCAGTCCACACAGTGGACTCTTCACAACAACACCGTTCATGACATTAGATTTCATTTTTGCGTTTTTCTCCTGCAGAGGGCAGCATTTTCCAGAGGGCAGCGAAATTCTGTATCTTTTAAATTTTCCACATCATTCATTTTTTTGCCTGCGTGCAACTTGCCAAATCATTGTTCATTGTTGACGTCCATGTCTGTGTATACAGCCACTTACACACTACCAACAATGCCCATTGTATATATAATGCCACTTACTTTTGAATACAATTCATATTATATTTAGCCTTTTAACACTATTACCCCTCCTTGTTTCTTAAGTAATTTAATTATCCATTTTTTTATATAGTCTTTTTGTACAGTTGCAGGCTCAAACCAAATTTTAATGTAATTTCAAGTTATACCAGTGTAGGCAGTGTAACTGCACGTAACATAAAATCTTGAACCTGTAGGAGGGCTGTTTATGTTTTAGAGCAGAATCCTGGAAATATACCTGTTAAGGTATAGAAGCGATACCTTCTTTAACAGTGTGTGACCTACCATGAAGTAAGCTAATACTAAAATGAATAGAAGAGATATCAAATTTCTACTCACAAAAGAAAACTAAAATGTCCTTGTTGGGAACATTAGAGGAACTGAACGTTGGTGAGCTATGGTTGTTGACCCACCGTCTTCTTTTGGACAAAGAAAATGAGGATATAGGAGGGTGAATGAACGATTGTTAGCGATTGGAGTGGAATACCATCGACAACAAGTCAAGGCCATAACTGCTTTTGGACAATTCATGTGTTCAGAAAAGACTGACTCCGCTGGGATGGTTCTGTTCAATGAGAAATGTCTAAAATCTTTCAACTCACATTCACACTGGTAACATAGATCAAAATCATCACGCTGGTTTTTTGAACGCTGTAAAGCAAGTGCTTCATCTGGTATTGTGATTTAGCTCAGAGTGGTCACATGGCAAACCCTGTTAAAAGTGAGATACAAAGGCCTCAGTGGGAGAATAACACAATAGACCAGTGTCTATACTCATCAATATAATGTAAACATGCTGCCTTATAGCCTAAACCAGTGTTTCCCAACACTGGGACACAGACAGTCCATGTTTTTGCTCCCTCCCTCGTAGACTGTCTGCCAGGGAACTCAGGGGGAGCAAAAAGATGGACCGACTGTAGGTCCCCGAGGACCAGACTGGGAAACACTGATCTACACTAATTGTCCAGGCTTGAAAATGTCCAGGTATTTGCTGTTGGACATATTTCATTCACCTGCTACATACTTATTTTGGGAAGTCATCTCGCTCATCGCTGGTGTTATTCTAGATACTTTTGGAATGCTGCTCCTGGGATTTAAACCAGCATCCTTAATTACTGCATCATCTGCTGGTCCCGGAAAGAGAAACATGCATTTTCAAGTTCAATCATTATTTTCAAGACTGATACTAGGTAAAATTAAAACATGATGTACTCACGCAACTGATACATGGGGTTTTTGATTGAATGCAAGTCTGGAAAATGGAATTTTCCAATCTCCTTTCTGAGGAATTTATTTGACTTGTCCTTTGGCATTAACTTAAGGTCATGTCACACTAACTCCTTCATAATGGAGAGAAAAGCCAGCCATGGTAAGTAACCTTGGTTTTGGTTTGGCTTTGGGAAATAATGGAAACTAATTTGAGGGTATCAATCTCCAATACCTTACTGAGAAATGTATTATGTACCGTACATATATGTCAAAGTCTGGGCGTTCCTCAAAAATCCCTTTATCAAAATTCGTCGTTTTCTCATAAAGTCCCCCAAGATGCTGTTATTGTCAGCAGGGCCGTTCCAGATGCTCCTCACTTTACAAACTTGCTGTATGATATTTTGACTTTACGACAGTACGATAGCCATGTACATTCAATAGTAAACTTTGAATTTTGATCTGTTCCAAATCTAGCAATATGCCGAACGAAACTTCCTACTGGTGCAGTGTGATGGCAGAATCCACACAGCCACGTTTCAATTTCTATATCAGTCGCGAGCGTGAACATTTCATATAGTGTTTAACAACATATAGTACAGTGTTTCTTATCTTTGTTTAATCAAATAAACATATGCATTTAATTAATTTTCAGTTTTTGTTATTTAGTTATTTACAGTAGTTATTTACCTATTTATGTATTATTTCATATTCATATTTGACATAACGATATTTTCCACTTACGGTAGATTCATGGCAACGCAATACGATTGTTCGTGGACATTGTAAAGTTACTTAAAAGTGACCTTAGCTTTTTTTCCTAAAAACTGCAGTAATCTGCTCAAATGACATGCAGAAATGCTTGTATTACTTGCGATGGACACACCAGGAAGAAGTGAACAGCACGAAAAACCAATGAGCTCACGATGCGATGAAGTTAAGCAGTGGTTTGATCATTATAATAAACATAAAGAGTGTGAGCTGGCAGGACACACAGTGTGGGGCTTGGGTGGTCTATTGCGTTTCCATGGCAATTGATTGCCACCCCTATACCTACCAGTACCCCTTTCAGTGAGAATGGAAACCCTATGATTTGAGGTTAGTTGTTTCTAAATGTGGCAAGATCTGAATTGCGGGTCATACTTGGAACATTTTTGAGGTGCAGTATCTAGCTCTGCTTATTTTATTAACAATAATATAAGTTTAACAATACACCCATAACTGTATTTGTTTTTAAGGAATGGTCAAAGGAGAGTGGGAACAGGCTTTATTGAGGATTCATAAGCAGCACACAGTTATGAACTCAAGTAGAAAAACAAGGTGGGTCGTGTGGGTTTTTTATTTTTCTGGGAGTCTGGGAGACAGGCCAAAACAAGTCATAGAGAATCGCAAATACACACACACACACATACACACACACGTGCACACACACACACACACACACAAAAAAGTTGTCTCCTCAGACACTGGTTTCGGTCGACCAGAATCAAGACTCAAGTCTAAGCTTGGTGGAACAAACAAGAGCAGCATACATTATTATGAGCAGTGCATTCTGGGAATGGGGAGCAAACTTACCAGAGTCGAACAATGGGAGGCACCTGACCTGCTATCCCTGATTGGACAGTCGGCCCACCTTTCCCTGTCTAACTGCGAGTTATGTAACTGTTTGTTTATCTGACCTGGCCATAAATACATTTTTTAGAGCTAGTGACGAGCAGTTTTCATGCACCCTGAGCTTCTTTTTTTAGGATGGGCAATGGAAAGTGGTATTTATGTTTGCCAGTGCTCAAGGAGCAAACATAAGAGCATCTGGAATCACGTCTGCGGGAATTTTAATGGAACGACCTGTCTCGCAGCTGGGAACTGAAAATGGAGGGGAAGCTGCCTTTTAGGAAGATGGCAGCAGTTTCTCAAAATTGTACGGGGATAGTGTTTTCTTTTTCTTTATTTTTTTCCATCTTTGAAAGAAATTTCAGAGGAAGTACTCAAGTGTCAACAGAAGTGCGATAAACCAGCCATCTTGAGATGGCAGAGCTGTGCTTAGATGCATAATTTCAATGACATCTTTTGACAAAAAGATACTCGATTACATGTTATTTGTGCTAAAGTGCATTTCCCAGTTTTATATAAATAATCAACAATAATTATAGTCAATACTGTTATGGATGAAAGTAATAATAATGTAATTTGTTTTCTTGATTATTTTGGTTGGTCTTAATATTGGTCTAATTATTTATCACTGACAGAAACTATGGTTACTACTATAGTATCTATGGTAAAATTCTAGCAATGCAAACACTTGTGAAACTGTTGTGTTTGAACTGCTGTTTTGTGTCCTAATTTCTGCAGTAATAATCATTTTATCCTACCTAAGTTAAGGAGATACATGAAACATAGTAATAATACAGACACAAAAACAGCAGTCAAAGATAGGGCTACTTTATTACATTATATTTATGAGAGTAGGAAATTACTTGATGTGTTGACGACTTGGACAGTAATTGCGGTGCAGCTTTCAGCTGAACTGAGATATTGTTGGAAATTAAAATCAGAGATGAGTATAGAAACTGTCTGAGCTGGTCCACTCTGTGGATTTACCATAACCTCGATGGTTGTGGTCTGACTTTAGTGGAGATTTATGGTTTAGTGACTTGAACGTCACACATATCCCTTAGCACATAAATCAGACGCTGTGCGATTCTCCTGTGCAGATTTTGCTATTTTGTTCATTTCACAGTAACTCAAACACATGATTATCCTGTTTAGCAAGATAGTTTAGACCAGTTTGCTAGCTGCCTTTTATCTGTTCCACAACATATTCATAAAATAGCATGAAATACACGATGTAACATAAGGAAATAAAGCAAACTGTTTCCAACATGTTTCATTTAGCCAATTATTACACAACCTAAATATGTATTTACTTAGCAATTAGTTATTAAATGCTTAAACGTTTAAAAATATGAACTCAGACATGACAAGAATATATGGTCATGATTAAGGATTGTGTTTAGGTGACTGGAGAACAACAATCGAAAAGGACAGCAATTGAGTATCGCTTAGTATTTAACCCTTAGTATTTAACCCTTAGTATTTATCCTCTTTTTGGCATCCGTCTCAAGCTTCTATATGTCATTTTTTAGGTTATTTTTGTTTGGTGTTTTATTCCATTATCTTGGCAGTTATGTAATTTTACATAGTGATACACCCTGGGCGTTTAGAGGGGGTGACTGCATGGAGCTGAGTCCTTTATTTAGGTGTGTGGAGATGACTGATGTTCCTGAGAACAGACGTAGCTTGTGGCGTCTGTGAAATTGGCCCTGCATATAGCTGACACCTGCTATTATGGATTTTGGACTCTTTTTGAAATATTACTTTCATGTTCCTCCGTATTTGAGTCTGTATGTGTGCGCGCGCATCTGTGTGTGTGCGCGCGTGTGCGTGTGTGCATATCTGTGTGTGTGTGTGTGTGTATGCCCGTGCACGTATCCTGTCTTTTCACACGCATGTTAAAGTTTTCCTTGACGATTTTTCACATTAATTGCATCGCGTAACCCTAATCACAAAAAAATGGGTTGATGATGGAAGAATGGATGTTAATTTCAAGGTTACCTGAGCCTTTTCCCCGCTGACATTCTACTTATAAATAGACTGAAACAAAATTGTGCATGAGTTTTCACCGTTGTTAATGATAAAGACAACTTTAGACGTCTGACACCTTTTATCAGTATCTGGGGAAAGAAGTTTTTGGATGTATTCCGATTCATCTCGCTTTCACATTGAAAGATGTGAAAGTTCACACTAGTGTCAACAACAAGGATATTGTTAATGAGGCTGTGCTTCTTTTCTTCTAGATTAGCAGATGGACAGGGTGCTAATAGTGTTATTTTTACACTTTCATTTTCAAATTTGAGTGAATTTGTGTATTTTCAGAAGAGCCTTTGGTTAATTACATAAAAAGACAGGTATAGTATTTAAAATAATCTGCTCTATTTGTTCAGCATCTCTTGGTGCATTATTTATGCTTTACGCTTGGATGCATCAAGATCCTTCATAACAAATTCAACAAGCCAGTAAGTTTTTTTTTCCTAATTAAATGATTTATTTTTTAAGTAATACCACCCATGAGCATTTAAAATTAAGGTTTTAAAAAAAGCACTCGTGAGAGTGAACAAAGTTACCTATTATCTCTAAGAATTAATCATTTTGATCCAGATATTTGTTGAAATTAATTACATAGCTTACAGACTCCATTTACTAAGGCAGATTAGAGGGAATATTGTAAGGTCTCTCCACATAGTTGTGCAAACATCTACTTCATCGCAAGCTAGTTATCTTTGTGATCCACTAGCCCCTATGCAGAAATCTGCCCCCAGTTAAGGAAGCTTGGTTGGTACCATTTAACAGGAATCAGTCTTTGAAAGGGCAGGAAAGCACTGGGGCCTTGCTTCATTCTCATCCATTATTCCCCAATGGCTTTAATTCACTGCGTGCCTTCAGTTTGTTTCTCGTTTTCTTAGCTCCATGGGCACTTGTCTGAAACAAGAGTATTCAGAGCAGACATGCTGAAACAGTGCTGAATGAACTCACAAACTTTATTAGAGAGCTCAAAATGCAAAATGCAAGATCCAACAGAGAGAAACACTACGAGTAGCTAGCAGCCTTAATCTACACAAAATGCTCATAGTGGCCTTACATCCCATAGACTGGCTATGATGACTCAGAATAGTGAAATCTAGACAGCTTAGACACCTGCCTAATGAGTGGGTAATAATCAGCAGGTGTGTTCATAGCTGGAAGTAGATGACTGCAGCTGGCTGCTCACTGGCTCCCTCTAGTGGTTCTGGCTATACCTTACAGAGGATGCAACAGTTTCCAGTTTCACGTTATAGAGTAACAAACGCTTAGATTTTATTTATTTACTTACTTACTTACTTTTTACTGTAGCGTGATCAAGTAGTTCATGTGGTGCTTACATATTGCACCTCGGACCACAGTAATGGTCCTCTCTTCAAGACAGGTATCAAAGCCACATCTGTGTTTCTAGGTGCTACTGTTTAAGAAAAGCTGTTGAGAGCTGCCAGTGTGTGCAAATCATCAGGAGAATAGCAGCAGTCTATTGCTGCTCCACACCATTATGTTTATCTATGTATATTGCAGATGTTGTGAGGATCAGAGATCAGGGTCAGACTGAGTCCCTTGAGCTAGTTGGGTTACGGATCCTGCTCACGGGCCCAAACGTGGATCCACTCTGCCAGCCACTGCTGTTATTTTATTATGCTGGTATTCCTTATTTCATCTGAATGTCTTCCAATTATGTCTCTGATTAATGAATTTGGTCAATAACATAAAGTTTCAGGATCACTGGTTGTTCAGCTACTTATGCAGGGTTTTTCATGCAGTTCGTTGCTTACCGTTTACATCCCAATGAACTCGGTTCATGTCTGTTTATAAATTTGCATCCCATTCCAAGCTCGTTAATTTAGACGGAAAAACATAAACCTACTGGGATATCATTCTCATCCTCCAGAAAAATGAGGTTTGCCTCCAAAAATAAGGGCACCGCATAATCAGCTCACAATAGAGTCACAGTGGGGACACAGTTTGGGACCAGACGCAGGGTACACAGTTCTACCCCAGTGTGGGAGAGATAATCGGTGTAGAACAGTGCCTGGGTCTCCTCGATAAGCCAGGCTGTCTTCCTCATGGGCTTCAGGAGCTCACGTCGACTCGTCTGCATAACGGAGCCACACCTGATAGTATTACACATGGTATTCCTGGTAGTATATCTAGATAAACGTTCTCATTTGTTGTGTAGACCCGTTTTAGAACACAGCGGTGACAAGGCTCAGTCAAGGCAAATTTCTGCTACGACAACGACAGCATCTTCCCCACCTTGGATGCACGTTTCTGGATGTCCAGGCTTGAATCTTGCCCCGTGGTTGTAGCAGGTTCTGTGATGTGAAATCAGTGTCATATATAAATAATGCAGCAATTGTAAAAGCTGCGATGTGGGGACTTGACCTACAGGGAATATGGATAGTGTCCCTGTCTCTGGTGGGGCGATCACTCTCGTCACGCCTGAATTTGACTGAAACAATACATCTGCCTAGGACCCCATGTGGCAGCCTTGCAGGTGGAAACCAAATCACTACAGATTTTCCTGAAAAGCAACCCTCGTTTGGGTAGCGGTAGAGAAGCCAACTCAATGTAGCGATCCTAGGAGTCCATCTATGGGATCTCAGCCCGCCACTGATATGCTTAGGGTCCCTGCCTCCTAGCCAAAATATTACTGTATATTGCCTGTTTCCATAGCTAACGGTCCAGCTTATTCCCATGACGAGGGCCGATGAGATATAATCCAGTACAGATCCGCGGAGATATGAAGAGTGCCGGCGATATCATAGTGACGCCGGAATCATCACCCGCCCACTAGCCATGCTGTAAAACTCATTACAATCTCCACAGAACCTTACGTTTTGCCCTTCGCTAAATAATCCTTCAAGCATATTTGCGCATTTCTGCAAGACGCCAAATCGGTGAGTGGATGTTAGCATCATCCAGAACCACATCCAAGTGGAAGATCCTTTCACTTAACCTCACGCAACTATTCAGAGTCCGAGTGTAGGGCAAGAATATACACTAGCAGTCAAAAGATTTTGCACACACTAAAATATTTTACATTTGCGTGTTATTCACTTACTATGTTATGCCAGCTAACTGAGAAATCTTGGTTTGTGGAACACCCCTCAGGTTTAAAAATGTATTATTATTATTATTATTATTAGTAGTAGTAGTAGTAGTAGTAGTAGTAGTAGTTTTTGTCTTTTTACCCTTAATTGGTAAGTTTACATTCTTTTTACCCTTAATTGCAATTTACATTCTACTTCCACATCCAGTTGTTAATTAGCTCAGAAGTTCAGAATTATTTATGTATTTATCTAGTTCAATATTTTATCTACTTACAAGATTGGACTTATTAAGCACATCAGGATCACTGTGTGAGCACCTCGTGAAAAATGCTTCATTTACAGTAGTCAGAATTATATCTGAATTTGGGGCAGTTCAGTGCGTGTGTGACCCGTTGCTTCCATCTCTTGTAAATGTTATCCTTAGCACGAAAAAATACTTACATTATTTTCCCTTGAATGAAGAAAGAGATCACCCCCCCCCCCCCACACACACAAAAATCAATCCTTGCCCTGCCCTTTCAAGCTTGTTGTTGGCCTTCTTCTCCTCATTTGCGTTGTTTGGCTTGACGGTCCTCTCACCTAATTTAAAGCCTTTTTCATTTACAACAGGAAGCACAGATGTAACTCAATTTCTAATAGGATGGCCGAGCCTCTGGGTCACGGCTTCTCCTGTTTGCCTCCTGGTTTTCTCGTGGAACGTGAACTCCTGAGACAGATTCATAATTTACCTTTTGCCCTGGTAACAGTCTGGACAGCTGTAAATGAGGCTAGACAGCAACCTGATGAATCTGGCGGGGTATGTCTGAGTAGGTCTGAGTGCGGCTTCTGGAAAGGAGATGCAGAAATCAAAAAGCGCATCTCCCTCAGACTGACGCTGCCCAAGCACTAACTCAACCAGACAGGAGGAAGAATTAAACCTGCTTTGTTTAATAGCTTTTTTTTAACAAGCGTCTTTAGCAAATCTACTAAGGCATGCAAGAGCATGTGCAAGGGCGGGGCCACAGGAGCACTGGCCATTGCTAAAAGCTGATTGGCCCAAATAGTGCCACCTCCCCTGTCACTCACTGATTCATTGACGTTATTGGCAAATGATAAGGCTAGCCCCTGTCATGTACCCTACTTTGACAAAAAATCCTAGAATCACCCCTGGATGCATGCGAAAATGCAGACTTCGTATTGTCAGGTTTATTTAGCAATTTATCAGGTGGATGTTTACACGGCGGCAGAGCAGGTACGGTGGAATAAGGGAAACTAATGAATCACAGCACACGGGTATGTGTTTGTCTTACAGGCAGTTACTGGAATGCAGCGTCATTCAACACTCCATCCTCCTACCTACACTTCTCCACCTTCCAAGGGGAGACCAGTGCTGACATCTCATTCTACTTCAAGACCTCTGCTCCATACGGTGTCTTCTTGGAGAACCTGGGCAACACCGACTTCATCCGTCTCGAGCTGAAGTGTAAGTAGGCCACACCAGAGCAATTCCTGATACTGGGTATAGGTTACATCCCTGCTCTGGATTGAGGGTCAGCCCTAAAGAAGCAAACACTATGGTCAGAAGGTTGCTGGTTCAAATCCCAGAGCCGGCAGAATGATTGCAATGATTGCTAAGTCCCTGAGCAAGACCCTTAACCCCCAATTGCTCCTGAACCTGCTGTCTCTACTGTATGTTGCTTTGGATGAAAGTGCCTGCTCAATAAATAAACTTCATTGTATCTAATTACTGGGTGATTACACACCTCCTGTATGGGGGGCATGCAACGTGTTAGCAATTCTCCCTTGTGGGCACTTTGTCACAATTTTAGCATCCATTTGATGCGGTGATTACAAGTCCCTCCACTGGATTGTAGCATTGATTGTTCTGAAAACAGATTGTCAGTGAAAACAAATGTAGACTAAAAACAGACTCTATGATCACTTATAAATGTTTATTTACCCAAATCAGCTTTTGTTTTTTTGGAGGGAGGAAGGGTTACAAAAGAGACAACATAAATGAACCTTTATATTGCCAGATCACCTACTCTGCGAAATTCTAAGAGGCTGCTGTCAAAATATCTCGCACTCACAGTTCCCCTCACCCTGAACACTGGAGTCGATTTCTCGCAGACTGTTTACAGCACAAAGGATAATCCCAAGAGAGAAAAAAATACTTTTGTTAAACCCTTTGTGGAAAACACAACCGTCTGTTCTTTTTTAAATGGCACAGAGCCTGCGCGATCACGTCGCTAGGCTTGCAAAAGCCTTGCGTCAAAATTACTCATGCACGAAAACATGCAGGATGGTATTCAGGCTACCCATTTCCGTTACCCAACACGATTCGTTCTCAGTCTTCCAGAACCACTGAGAAGTGTTGCATGTAAGAGGGTCACCCAATAGGGCACAAGCTGTGGGAAAGAGCAAAGACTATGTCCACATCATTCATCAGCTTCCCTTCCCTGTTAGAGGTCCTCCTTAGTCATTCCCACCGCAGATCTCCTGCAAACATGGAAGGCAGATACACGGTCCTGAGATTTCAACTAGGGCATAAACCCACAGAAGAAAAACCTCATTATTTCTACAGCCTACTATGTGCCCCGTGACTGGTCTATAGAGACAATGTGCTGGGGAGTATCTAGAAATTCTGGGCCCCCTGACTAAATGTTGCTTTGGGCCTCCCCACCCATTTTTACATATAGTTTTACATATTCAAGGGTCCTTGTTAAATACTGCCCCCCCCCCGAGTCTACCAGGGTATCCACACCCAGGGTACCAGGGTATCCACACCCTTTTCACTACCTCGAACACGTGGGTCCAGTTTTGATAGCAGTGATGAGTTGGGATATTGGAGGGGAAAGGAAAGGCAGGTGGGCTATTCTCTCTGCCACCATCGATGGTCATTAATCAAACACCATTAGCACCTAGAACCTAAGAGCAGAGATGGAGGTTTTCCCTGCATCACTCATCTGCTGACTGTACAGCTGGCTGTATGTGGACTTAGGACCCTGCAAGGGAGGGGGGATGGCAAAATCCAGACTGAAATACTGCCGTTACCGTGGCGAGCAGCCACCGCTCTCCATGCGCCCCGGCTCACTGTGGTTCCTGGGGTTCCGCGTCTCCCGGCAACTGCCGTGACAGCTACCGACACTGAAGACTGATGTGTCGTATTTCCATATTCATAACTGATTGAAGCCTGCTTATTAAAATGCAGACTCTGTTTAAAAAATGAGGTAAAAGTCAAGACATATAAGTTCCCTCTGTTTTTTGGGAAGACTTTCATGCATTCGCGAGTCTTTTTTTTCGTACGTTTGTGAGGACCGAAAGGTACACCTTTACAGATTGTGGTGTATGATCAAAAAAAATGTCCCTTATTACTATTTTTTTTCTGATTGCTCTTGGAAGTATGTCACTAAAGTAGTTCAGCATGGGGTGATCAAAGGGGGCGTTTGTGACCGGATTCTCCCTCAGACGCCGAGCCGCGGTGCCTTTTTGGCGCGGAGTGGCACGTTGATGCCGAAATGCATTTTCCACGTGCGCCACAGTGCCATGGAGTAGAGGTCGGTGAAGTGGAGCCTCGAGTGTCACTCGCATGTGCAGTCTCAAGCCTTTTGTTAAAGTCACATATTTACTTCTTGTATAAATCCTTCCTGAAAAGATTAATAATCCTCTGCTGGCCTTTAGGCGCCTATGAGATCAAGGATGAATTCAGGGCAGTGGCGAGCGTGCGGCTGCTGGCGTACATAGTGAAATTGAGCCTCTCTATCTTTCTGAAGATG
>JAODUD010000033.1:13167775-13180852 GCA_026784285.1 Stomatorhinus walkeri | reverse complement strand
GTCTGGCCATGTGCCTCAGGGGCACTCTGGCAGCACAATGATTTAAAACCGTGACGGCAATTTTTTGTGGGCCCGCTGTATAACTCCGGACCCATTTCCACACCAGTGTGACACTTGCTGTGTGCATTCTGGATCCATGCCCCCACACCTGAATTAGACACTTAGCTGCCCCCCACCCCCCTCGCAAAACTCATTTCATGGTCCTGAAATACACAGCATTACAGAGAAATGGAGACAGACCGAATGAAGGTAGAAGGACACTCTCTTTGGAAATGGCTTTTATTTGTTCTGGAGACCATACTTGCTTTGTTTATTACTTGTTAATTACTACTGTGAATGCAGCTTCTGGCTGACAGTGCTATAGGTGATGCTCTTCACTTGATGCTGCTGTCCAGCACTCTTTTCCCCACTTCTACCCAAAACGGAGGCTAGGGGTGCAGTTAAGGGCTTTTATTTGTGAGGTGGCCGATTTCTCTCCCTGGATGAAGGCAAGCAAGCTGAAAGCCCTTTAATCACCTCAGATTATTCTCCAGACTGGGCCTGTATTGTTCCTCAGAGATGGAGCAGTGGAATCAAATTCACTCCCTCACTCTGGAGAGTGCTTGTTGGTTGGGATGGGGGTGGATGGGGTGAATCAGGTCGAAGGGTGATGATGCGTGTAGGTGGAGGTTGGGTGCAGCTCCTGGTAATGTACCCAAGTCGATTCAAAGAGGAGCCATTAAATTGAGCACTGGACTGATTAGTGATAGATGGAAGCGACAAATGTGATGAAATCACAAGGTAGTGGGTAGCCGGGTTGTGAGAAGGCCTGCAGGAAGATTCTTACGCAGCCGTGCTGAGAAATGTAGTAGGAGTTCGCTGCTTGAAACTTTGGTGAAATGAGTAACGTGTATTGAATTTTTCAACCCACTAATGTTGCCAGTATATGAAAGAGTCGTCATGTTGTTCTGTATCATTCTGGTATGGTGAAATATGTCAAGTAAACTCCAGCTTCGCCCCAAGGAAATCCCATCTGTGACTGATCAGATTAAGATTCTTAGTTTTAAAAAAAAGTGGTGTTTACTCTAGATTTCCATCCTTTTGCCATGGATTTTTACCACCTGATTTATGATCTCTGTAAAACAGGGCTTTGCAGATGATTGTATGTAATCTCTTTTTCTCAGTTTTTTTATGTTCTCCTAAAACATTTTCAGTTTTTTTTTATTACATTGTAGGAATGCGATACAGCCACAAGGTGGCACCAAAGTACCATGTATGTGGACAAATTAACCTTTCAGGGTTGTGCCATTTTTGTGCGTTGTGAGGCATTATAGACCCGTGAGTGATGGATAGCCCTTGCTTCTTTCTGTCAGTTTCATTCCAATCCACTCATCTATTTCTGTATGGTGCACCCTTGCAAACAGATTATTTTTATTTTTTACTTGTAATGCTATTATTACTTATTTCTTACATTGAATGTCCATTTTATATAATATGCACTCAGTGTCCACTTTATTGGATACCCCTAATACAGTATCTGTTACTACCCACTAACTACTTCAAGGGTTGTTGCATTGTTTATTGAGAGGAGCTTTTGTGTACACCACTATTATAATAAACTCTGCTTGTGGCCTTTCGTCTTTGCTTTAACAAGTCTATTCTCTCTCAGACCATTCTATGAAAATCCTAGGAGGGCAGCTATTTCTAAGATGTTGTATCCACCACGTCAGGCCCCAATAAACACACCACACTCAAAATCGCTTAGATCACACATCTTAGCCACTATAATGCTCAGCTAAGAGAACCTCTGTCTTTGTGCCATTTGTAATCATATGCAGCCAAACAGTAGCTAATTGGAGGAGCAGGATGTTTGTGTTAACAGGCAGTGGTACAGATTAAACTAGCCACAGTATATGGTGTTATGTTTCACCTACAAGGTCAGGTGACGGTCTCCTGGAGTGATGTTCCACTCTGATGATACTGTGGTATCAACATCTTCTTGTGCCTTATCCAGATAAGCTCTAGATCTGGATCCAGGTCCAGATAAACCCTTCAGCTGTGACCTGCTCCATTCTGACCAGATTGGAAGCAGACTAAGGCAGTTATACAATCTGCCCCTGCATGTATGGAGGTCAGAGATAATGTGGGACTCTTTTCCACAGGTGGACCACTACCCTCCAGTCAGCTACAGCCTCCCTGACACGTCAGACACGCAGTTTAACCTCGCCAAGACACTCTTCCTCGGCAAAGTTTTCGGTGAGTGCGCCTTATTTATTTATTTAAGACGTTGACAGCAGCTGTCACAGTGGATAATTGCATTAGCTAGCAGATACTGATTAAAACAAATCATTGTGTGCTGTGTAAAAAGATGAATATTTAGTAGGAGTAATTTCTGCTTCCTTGATGGGAAAATTGTGTTGTCTGTTTGTTGGCTGGTTATTGTTGCAAAGAATCTGCAGTGCGGAGCTGAAACATGCCCTGTTGCTAACATCTGTTTAGCTATTATGAACACAAATGAGCAGGAGGGGGTGTAGTGATTAAAGAACTGGATTTCTTTATCCAAAATTATTTAACAATCTACTGCCAGCCAACACATCTGTAACCAATTGTATTGATTATAAAATGAGTTTGCTGTGTATTTGAGAGAAAGGAGATCAATGATGTAGCATGGCGTGTTGCTTAGATAACTTGCCTGCGATGGGCTGGCCCCCCATCCAGGGTTGTTCCCTGCCTCGTGCCCATTTCTTCCGGGTTAGGCTCCGGACCCCCCGCGACCCAGTAGGATAAGCGGGTATAGAAAATGGATGGAAGGATAGATAGAAAACTTGCGCAATATATCTAGAGAGTCCAGGCTAAAAAACTCACCCCAATCCACCCTCTAATCTCCGTTTTCTGTGGGTCTCTTTACGTTCACGAAGAGCCAAGTATTCACACTCACAACATGGAGTGTAATTAGTGCTGTGCTGCGATTGCATCAACAGCAGGATGGCAGTGCACCGTCCCGTAAGGAATTGTCACTGATCCTTGTAAGGATTGAGTGTCCTTGTATTTAGTTTTGTATTGATCGAGTGTCAGAGGCGCACCAGGAGCTCAGCCGCCTGCTTTATTACATTACTTTGAGATGATTGTGTCCAGATGATTCCTGCGTGGCTAGCAGTTCAGAAACGATTTTCTCCGGTTTACTGTTATAACACCGATCTCTGAACAGTGGAACAACTGGACTAATCTGAGCTGAGCACACTTGGACAGATCTGAGAGGTCGTACCAAAGTGTGTTTTTGTTTACAATCAACACTCATCATCTGCCATGCATTTGAATGAGAGATGGTATCTTTATTTTCACAATGAAAGAGGTTTCTCCTAGCATAAATGTTGCTTGTTAGCAATTAATGAGGTAAAACTAACACAGAGCGCAGCATAAATGATTAAAGAACACAACCTACATCTGCCACATGGACTGAGGGATTCCCAGCAGGGGTGCCGTCAATGGGGAAGAAATCCCCGGTGATTCAGGGGCCCAGAGGGTGCTGGGACATGCCAACTGTCTACGGCAGTGTTTCCCAGTCCAGTCCGTGTGGACTCACAGATGGTCCACGATTTTTGTTCCCTCCCAGCTTGCTCCCAGACAGCCCGCATGTTTTGCTGTGGAGGTAGGAGAGAGCGAAAACATGGACTGTCTGTGGGTCCCCGAGGATCGGATTGGGAATCACTGGTCTTGGGTGGGGGGTGCTTTTTTCAGAAGGGACTCACGATTTCCCACCTTGCACCTGTTTCTCAATAATGTGCACATGATCGACACCTCAATACTCTTTAATGTAAGACACAGACCAAAGGTCTCCAAACGTTACCATGCGCTGGAGGAAGACACATTTCGCCTGGAATAAGCAGCAGCGCAAGTGAAATGATTGTCTGGTGAAGTTATTTTATGACGTTGAGATGCCTTTTTCACATTTTGCCATTTTTGTCAATACTTTGCAAGGACAGCTTTTTATTACTTATTAATTATATTTCCGGAAGAAAATTGTTTCTAAAGTGACAGCTTTATCGCGTCACCCCTCAAGAAAGCCATAAAGCAGTAAAGGTGACTGTCCACCAAGAGACTGAAAGCCTATTGGCTTGATAACTTGCCTCATCGTGTGGGCGGGGGCTCTGGGGTTCTGTGGTGCTGAGCTAGATCTAAGCGGCTGCACAGGCCACCTGCCAAACTATCAGTGGTATTGAGGTTTATTAGAGTTGCAGTGTCAGAATCACAACCTCCACCACATGCCCAGAGACCTATAATCAAAACAGCCACGGAATCATAACTCTGGGACGGCCGTGGTTTCCCTGTGACCATCCCGACTCAAAGTGGGAGGTGACGGTTGTTTACAAATGTTTTTTTTTCAGAGATTACAGAGAGAAAATAGGTCCTATTTTAGCTCCTCCTGAGTTCATTAGATTTGACGTTGTAGAACCGACTCCCAAACTGGGTCTTGCAGCTACATTTCCAGCTGCATCCTGGGAATCTTGGGATGGCCCACGATACCTAAAGTGGTAACATGCAAATGGGTGCACCCTTAATTTTGGACACATGCAATGATTAAAAGATATATGACTGATCTTTATTCGTTCAAGTTTATGGTGTAAGCACTGAGAATGGCATTTACGAGGCTGTTCAGTGGTGATACAGTTGATGGATTCTGAGTAGTCACGCTAACTCCAGCCACGACATCACTTCCTGTCCGCTACAGAGCAGCTTTCCTCTGCCTCCACACTGCGTGGAGGAGCCCTTGGCATCTCTCAGGTTTCCTCCCACATTCCTTCACGATCTCTTACCAGCAGGAGTCTTTGTTTTATGTACATTTTTTCTCTTTTTTTTTTTGGTCACTTGATGCTCAGTGAGTCATAACTGTCAGAGTTGAGAAGGCATCCCTTGTTCAGGATATCAGTGTCTGCAGTACCACATGAATGATTAAAGTCTGGGAATAGGGCCGCATGAATAAAACAGGCCCCTTCACGCCCACTATGCTCCAGAGGACGCCACTCGAAGAGTGATGTTATTGGCCACACCCTGGAGTGGTCAACGAGGCTATGGCGGCCCATTTGGGAGACCCGTAAACAATTCCTGTGGTGCTTTGAAGTGTACAGTCGTGTCCTCATTGTGATTGTTAATGTATTTTACGCATGTCACTCGCATCTCTCCATTAAATCATTTACTACGTAACTGTTTCAGCAGTATTGATTTGTGGACCTGCCACAAGTCTGTTAGGCAGCCATCTAGGGCACCATCTTCTGGGGGAGCGCCGACTTCGCGAGTCTCGAACGGGGGGGGGGCGGCGGCAATGGAGCAGGCCCGGGGCGCCACACGGGTTTCGGCTAGCACTACCTGGCGCAGTCCCCTGTGGAATCCGCTGAACCTCATTTCTGAATGATGGACAAGTGGCCTGGGACGATTTCCTCTTCAGCCTTCGCTGTGCCTTCCCCATAATCCTGGCTGTCACCGGAAAGACCTTTGAAGTCGGATATGGTCTGTCTCATATGCAGCTTTTTTTCTCTCTGATCACTGGTGTTCTACAGGGCAACCACTGATAAGGAGGAAACTTTTTATTCACTAATAATTGCCGCCAATTTTCTGAGATTATTTGCATTCCTTTGCAAAGATGTCACATCAGTATCACATCAGTGTCACATCATAAATGCTGCTTATTACCAGTTACTGAATAAGTCATCCAGTGTAGATTTGCTTTCCCTGCCTGTCATTTTCCAGGATATTATTTAAAGCCACCATGCAGTTAAGTAATGTAATATTTTTTCTTATCAATGACAGGGTAATAAAATACAAACATAATTGTATATTTTTGTTTTTAAATCATCAGTTTCTATCTATAATCGAGGCTCTGGAAAAAAATGTGCAGGCCATCGATGAAAATGAAATCAATTTCAATTTGATCTACTGTGAATCTGTATATAATATAAATGATGTTAGATTTATTCGAAAAGAATGGATGTCAACAGCAAATTTATGCATGACAGAGAGTACGGTCGACTAAGAAAGCACTATTTGTTCTCTGATGAGAAATTAAATAGCTACCTCTTTTGGGGCGACAGATTAAATAGCTGCCTGTTTTGGGTAGCATATACATGTCTTTGGTGACTTAAATAGAAGTATAAATATATAGATATATAAATATAAAGAAGAAAATATTACATGTCCTTTACCTGCTGTGCACATAGGTGGTGTGGATAATGGGGCATGCTGCAAAACTCTTAACATTGGGGGTCACCCCTACACTTAGTTGACGCCCAGACTCCCAAAGAATCAGATGGAGCAGGTTCACGCAATCTGGCAAAGCTGAGACTGTTATGGACCTTGGCGTTTGGTCAATCAGAAAATACTGACAGTCTGTCTGCTACCTGCTACTGAACAAAAATAAAAATAGGAATGTAGACCCCTGTCTCAAAGAAAGCTTCTAAAACCCCAGTTTATGACATATGTCAAGGCACTGCTAAATTTGTGTTGTTATTGTGCAACTTCTCAAAGATTCTGACAGCTTTAAAACAAGCATCTTGTCATTAAATGCTGTTTTTGTGTTGAACAAAGCTTAGATCTTTAAGCCAGAGGTAATGTGTAACTGAGAGTAGTAAATATGCAGTCCAGTGATGTTCCAGAATGATCAGCGAAGCCTTTAACCACCTTAGCTGGGTATCTTTTGACCAGCGATCATTTCTGTATACATGGGAGAACCTTCAATCTGCTTCTCCCCGTGGAGCGACGCCGGTGCCTATGAGCACCTATGACTTTGCGTTACCATGGTGAAGGAACACACTGCTGCGGGCTGTGGCAGCAGCCTCTCACTCTGAAGCACGCATCGCGGGAATAAAGGAGCGGCGATGAAGCGCGTTTGATAAGCGAGAACCCAGGACAGTGCCTTACAGGCGCTGAGCGCAGGGGGGGGGGGCTGCCTTCTGCTTGGTGTTTATGAAATTCGTGAGTAATCCAGCATGAATTCATGCATAGAGATGAGGGTGAAGTCTGTGACAGAATATGCAGAGGTTGCCCAGCCAGCCTATAAGATGATATCAAAAAGTGCCGTCAATAGTGAACCGTTTTAAGAAGAAAATATTTGAAAAATGAGAGAGAGAGAGAGAGAGAGAGAGAGGGAGAGAGAGAGAGAGAGAGAGAGAGAGAGAGATAGAGAAGTGAAGAGAAAACAGAAGAGTCAATAGCATGGATAGAAATGTCCTTAACTTAATTAATGCATACTCTTGTTTATAAAATGTCCCACGGAATAGTGGCTTCATTGCAGGTTGACTCATCATTGCTCAATCTGTCATTGGGTTTGTGTCTCGCATCTCTGTGGGTTTATCCAATTATTTCTCTTACAGTATAGTAGTTGCACTATATCCATGACAGATATCCGCTGGCAATGTTTCTTACATGTCCGAGATTAGTTTTCCTTATTGCCTGACAGAGGTAAAAATAACAAGTGATGTCACTGGAATTCTGACAGTGAGTGGAAGCTCGTGACAATGCATTAGCCAGACATGTTTGAGAAGAAGAGGGATGAAACCAGTGTGAGTGCTTTGGATCAGCGTGAAATGGAGAAGTGCTTTTGGTGACTGGTTGACAGGAAGACCACTGGAGGCGAGCATCGGGTTACCCACATGTTTAAGATCGTCCAGAAGAGCACGCCCTACTGACTGTGCATCCACTCTGTGACTGGTGTCACCTGCTCTACCTTCCCCACCCTGAGAGGTGGAGCTCTTGCATGGAGTTTCTTTGCAGTCCCCACCTGGCTATTATACACGGATGGATTTGCTTACGACCCACCAATGTTTTTGTCTGCTGAGTTTCTCTAGAAAAAGACACAGATTCCTAGGTCGTATTTCCATGTGGTTGATTGTACCGGTGCCTCTAATTTAGATTGTCTGTAATTTTCTATTTCGGTGATTCACTGAGCCTGGCTTCCCAGTGTTTGCATTTCAAAAGCCAGATTAGAATACAGTACATTAAGCCTCTTCGTAACTGTGAATGTTGGTGTTCCTTCTTATGGGTACTTTTGACATGGTTCACCGATGATTTCGAACGAGAGACATGAATAAATTAGAATACAATAGGGACCGGCTTACCGATTGAGCTAAGTAGGCGAGCCGTGAGAAGGCTGGAGCGGTTGGTTGGAGCTCGCTCCTGGCGTTTCTAGCTTGCCGCATCCATGCCAAAGAGTCCTTTGGTCCTAAATATGATACCCTGGGGCATGATGTCAGTGTGCCTCTGTGGCAGAGATGAAAGCAGGAGTAGGAAGGAGGCTCACATTTGCCTGAGAACTAAGAGTCTCTGTCAGCTTGGAAATAGCTGTGTTTTTACTCCACAGACTTCTGTGGGGGGGTGCCAAGGTGGAACTGTCATCCCAGGAGTACACAGTGAGCCCGAGTCAAAAGGAATGGGCCGTTCTGTCACTCACCCAATACCAGCTCTGCAAATCGTCATTAATACTGCAGGTCACGTTGTCACTGGACTCTCGTACTTGCACAACACCTACCAGATGCTGTCACTGAAAGGTAAAAATACCAAGGTCAACTCGTTTCCATAAATGAGAACGTAAGGGCCATCCAAAATCATTTTTAAATAACGTCAGGGTTTCATTCAAGGGAGTATTAAAGCATTTTAAGAATAACATCCTGGGGTCTGTCACCACAGCACCGGTTACCAGAGGCAGCTTGGCTTGATGAGCAAATGAAACGGTAATGGGGGAGGGCAGTGGGGGCTCTGATAGTTCTATTGTGAGAAAAAGGCATGAATTGCAGGAAAGCGCTCTTGGTAATTAAATCGACCTGTGGCACATCGGTCCTGCTGGTCTGCATTCGGCGCTAAATGGCGAGACCCGTTACAGCCAGCCTGAATTTCCTCTAATGCTAGAAAAATCGGGGCACCTGTCATGTAGTGCGGAAAGGACACAAGGAGAGATCATTCGCGGCACTGGCGCTGCTCCTGCCTCGTAGGTGATTGCCCAGGACTTATGTTTGATTCCATTATTGTATCATCTCACCATTTCCAGAAATAAATCTCTCAGAGTTCAGCTACCTCACAGCTTTGAAGTCTTTCTAACATTATTGCTCCGAAGCTGTTTGATGAACCTACATTTTGATCATTTCCCATGAGTCAATTTACATAGTCATGTCATTCAGTTCCAAGACGTCCATCTTGTTCCTCTACCTTGCACCTTGTTCCTCTAGGCTTCCAGGGTAAAGCTGGAGTTATTTGGGTATTGTGAAATTGAAAAGAACAACACTGAAACTGAACTATCAGTCAGGCGATACTATAAAGGGAACTCAACTGAAATATGCTCCATAGCTAAGATATAGTTATATCTTATAGGGAATCAATGTAAATGCATGATGTTATAAATTTAAACTTCAATTCAATTCAATTCAATTCAATTACACATGTTGGGCACTATTAGTTAGGCATATTGTATTAATTGGCACTATTGTGTAATTATATCAGTACTCAGTATCTGTTATCCAATGGCATTTGGTGAGGGGTGAACAAAGGCAGTGACGTCGCTCGCTCACGCAGAGCCAGCTGACATGGACAAAGCCTCAAATCCAAAGGCACTGGGATTTCCTTACATTGGCTTCCACCTTCTGCTAACTAAAGCTGAGAAGAATAAACACGAAAAAGACCAAAGTGGTCGATGGACAGAACGGCACAGCTGTGTGGACGTCACCGGTCATTTCATGGCAGAGGGGATGCCGATAACCACATAAGCTATAGATGTCCACCATCTGCAAGACATGAAGACATGCAAAGCCTGGGCGTCTCCCCCACATCCATGTGAACCTGAGTGCCGCAGAGAGGAAAAAAATCTGTTTCGAAGTAGACCGAGAAATAGCTTTGAATTGTACAGCAGAATATAGAACACCTTTGAACTTGGCTGTAAGAAAACCTGCCAGGCGCCGTTCCAAGGAAAGACATGATCTCCCGGGACACATCAGCAATGCGCAGCGGCGCTCTTGGACCGAACTGATTCATTTCACCCAGCTGAGTCTGTCTGTCAGTCTCTATCACTGATGCGCATCTTTCTCAAAGCAGTGTTGCTAACGCAGCTCGGTTAAGAACAGGAAACGTCTGTGCAGCTATCCGCTGTCTGCAGGGTTCCCCTCATATCCGTTTAACTGTCATGTGAAAATAAATACGAGTGTGTCAAAGCAACCTGGTGGAAAGAGAAGGGGGAGGGTCCCTTTTTAATGAAAGACAGAGGCTCTGCAACTTCTGCGTCATCTCCAAACCGTGTGTCTGTCTGCTCCCCGGCCGGGGATAAATCACTCTGCTGAGCCAGGTGGATCTTCCGCAGCCGCTCATATCTTCACGTTCCACAAACACAGTCAGAGGCGGTCGTGAGGCCTTAGTGATCGTCTGCGATAACAGAAATAAAGTGGCTCTGCGAGCATTTAAGCTGCCATCTCCCCACCTATGCGGCAATGGTTTTCACATTGCTGACTGAGCTGCATTTGTCACGTGTTAAAAATACTAGATTCGTTCACGTCGGCACCCTAATTAAAGGCTGAATAGCTGAAAATTTAAATTAAAAATTTTTGCTAGTCTACTGCAAACATAATACCATGACTGATGACGATGAGAATACTTCTGATATCTCAGGAATACCTTGTGCTGCAGATTAATTGACGTTGTCACTAATGGTGCACATTTCAATGTTAACAATAAAGTGCTGTGGCATTGTGCTGCAAGGTGCAATGCTTAGCGTGCTATTTTCAGTAACACTTAGAATGTATGCAGAACCTCTCCACTGTTAAGGGTCCTCGTCTTACTACTGTAATACTCCCTTGCATGGACGGCCAGCAAGACTCGTGTGTTTTGCGGTAGAAGCCGCTTCCTATGTGTTCAGCTGCCATGCAAAATCTTCACCTGTCATCTGAAAGATCTAAGCACCAAGCCCAATGAAAGCCTTCCGTTCCCACCTCTATGTTGGGGTCCAGCAGACACCCCTGGTCTTAAATCACAGGTGGAATTTAGCTGACCGTTCCTCTACCGTCGGCATTCATCGCCCGCATTTTCCTCTGAGGCGTCATAGGAATCCCGGCTGAATTTAAGTCGTTTAAATCTTACCCTGAGGTCACTGTGTTCAGCAGCAACTACGAGTAGTGAACAGTGATGCTTTTTCATTCTAGGTCAGGCACAGAGGAAGAGTACTTTATGTAAGTAAATAGTCTATGTCAACAAATAAAACATCCACAGAATACATGAATAAACTGTGTTTTAAAATAACATCACTGATTAGCTGAACATATAACTGTGTTAGTATACCTTTCCCCATGACTGGCACACCTTTGAATGTGATTGGACGGACAACTGAGTTGCCATTGATCTTTGTATAGTGATGTCATTGTGGTCCAGACTAATTTACATATCCCCGCCCCTTATCCAGTGTATGAGGCTACCCTCAGGCAGTCATAGAGCAGCATGTGACATTTTCTGGATCTATTGGTAATTTCTCCCGTAATGGACAAAGAGTATAGGAAGGGAAACAGGAATAAAAACAGGGATAGGAAACCCTGCAGACAAAATAGCAACATGCCATTTTTTAAATATTGAACATTCAATTTTTTTTTTTATCAGCAAATCTTGTATATTTTAGTAACTTGTGGAGCTCTTTTTTAAGAATTATGAAAATAAGAGTCCATAGGAAGTCCCCACGATGATTGTGCACGTGTTGAAAAACATGTATACAGCCAGGTTTAAGAAAATCATATTTATACTATTCATAAATGTCAGTCAGTATTAATGGATAGGTCAGAAAACACACATCATTAATGAGGGTTTTCTGAGTACAGCGACTGTTCAGAATCATGAGTCGTACCCATTGAATAAATCATGCAGAATTTAAATATCAGCATCATGGGCTTATTAAAGAGATCAGAAGCTATGATGAAAATACAGGTCACTCTGAAGCTTCTGGAATCTGTGCCCCCCAGCAACAGGGCGGGGGGGCGCACAGCGTGACTGCATGTCCCATCATCCTGCCTCGACGCCTCTGATCACCCAGTACTAAAATGCCCAGCCAGACAGCCACAAAGGGATATTTACTTTCAGCCAAAGGTCATATAACAGTCACATGATCTCAGCCCGACCGCAGCGGGGATCAGGAGTTATACCGTGAAAGGCCAGAGGTTGGCAGCGCAGAATGAATTCCAGTGATCATATAAATAATGAAGGTTACAAAGTAACACTGACCCACCGCCCCTTGCGAAAGATAATCAAAGATATCACAAAATATGCCATTTATTGTTTAGTGTAGCTGTTGTTCATCTATGAATAACATTTCTGAGAACCATAAGATCCGCATTTTATTTTTGCTATTAGTCCAGAATAAAAACTAGATTTGTTCAGGGTTGGGCCGCATAGCTATGCATCACTAAGCTGCCAGCGGGGGTTTGGCTCCCGATCCGCATCCGGGATCCAGGCTTTCCCAGGAGGCGGGTCTGTAGCGGACGCGCACGCTGCATTCTGAGGCGGAGGGCAGACGGGCGGAGGCAGAGCTAAGGGGAGGCACGGGGCAGTCGCATCAGGCAGCATCGGCGAGCCGCGGGAAGACAAGGGAGCGCAAGTGGAGAGAGGGAGAGGGGGAGAACGGAGCTCAGCGAGGAGCCACACAGAGAGGTAAAGGCAGCCATCATTTTCTGCAGTAAAGATGTGTGAGTGGTCCCTGTGTGTGTGTGCGTGAGTGGGGGGCTGGGGGGGGGGGGGTTTGTGTGCCGCAGGTATTTGTGCAAGTCTTCCACATCTTCTCTCACTTTTCTAATATATTGTAGCTCTGGGTTCTGGGTTTTTAAAGCACATCTAATGTCCAATCAGGATTCAGTGTGGTGCCTGCAGGCATGGCGAGCGGCGTGCTTCAGGCGCTAACTTGCGAGCGCCCTCTCAGCTTGCCCTTCTGCCTCTCGTTGGCTCTTCCTGAATCCTGTCCCATGCTGTCACTTGGCTGCCTCCATACCTCGGGCAGGTGCGGTGATGCTGGGGAGAAAGTGGGCGGCAGAGGGTCCTACCTGGGGGTCAGAAATGAGAAGCATTGCTGGGGGGGGGGGGGGGGGGGTCGCTGAC
>JAODUD010000033.1:13098466-13145549 GCA_026784285.1 Stomatorhinus walkeri | reverse complement strand
TTTGCTGTTTAAAGGTCACATTCCACACTTTTGTGGAATATGGAGCACTGGATTATAAGTGGTTTATGATTATCTGTGGATTCCTTCTGCCAGGCTTGTTATCCCACGGCTTGCGGTACAGCAATATGACACTTCAGGAGTAATTCACGCTGGTTTGTCGTCCGTCCGTCCACCCCCACCCCCCCATTGCTGATTTGAACACCATTTAATAAATGCAGTTCTTAAGAATTTGTGTTGACGGCCTTCTCAGGGAAATGCTCCCATTGGAGTAAAGAGCAATAATTTCTGTCAGGCTTTCCTTACTTATGCTGGTTTCATATTATAATCAATAATTTTGTTGGGGCATTTAGAGATTTGTGCTGACATTACTGACATGGCATCCATGTGTCTGTTGTTAATCGATCTGGAGCAGTATGGCTTTTGTCTCTGCCTACCAGAGCTACATATTCGCATGCAACCCCCTGCGCCAGGCACCATTCAGCAAAATTAAGGGCCACTGCTTCCAGTCACTAGTCTAGCAAGAGGTTAATAGATGGGAAAAATTACAGCATGTTGGAGTCATTGCCACAGCAATACCCAGCTCCGAGGAAAGGTGCGTATGGTGAATCCCACCGGTAATTAAGCAGCAAAGCAGTGCTGCATTTTAGCCACTAGGGGAGTTTATGGTAGATGGCAGAATTCCCATGCTAATTTCTATTATGGTCTTAATGTCTGTCTTGGATCAAGCTGGTGTTGAATCTGGTCATAAGTTGGCACAGTGAGTCTAGGGTAGGTTTGAATTCATCACAGAGCGATGCAACAATTGTTCTGTCCATACTATGGAAGGCACTTCTCTCGGATTTGCATGTACGGTGTTTTAATAGCCTGCAGTTGACATTTTCTTTTGAAAAGTTTGTCGGTCTGCCGGCAGATGAGATTGAAACTTGATGTGTGACTTAAAAACTAGCATAATGTGCTCTTGCTGGTGCTGCCACTTTCCTGCGTTGAATCTGAGCTGTACTGCATGTTGCTCTCCATCTGCGGACAAGCTGACACTGTCCCATCCTTCACACTGCGACTTGGTATTTGGGAAGCGCCTTCCTTACTGCTGCCTCCCTTCTGGTCTGATCCTCTGCTAAGTTTACAACATAATAACAGCTTTCATCTCAGGGTGCTTCCCTAGAAAAAGAGCGCCGTGTGAGGGAGGTGCCATACTGTCCCTTTTCCCGGTCAATGCTGTCGGATTTGTTGAATGGTCTAGATAGTATGAACATCAGTGGCTTGTTGCAGAATCTTTTCTTCATCCCTCTTTTTTATCATACAGCTTAAGTATCAAGGTTTTCTTCTACATTCAATGCAGGAGGCAAATATTCAGTACATTCAAAGGGGGTATTTATAGAACTAGTTTATAGACCCAGATTTTTGTTTCAAAGATCAGTTGGGGTCTGAAGTGGAGTGTTGCTCAATATGGACTTAAGTTGGCCTCCAACATCCAGCATAGATCCTAACTTCTAAGGATTAAACTTGGTTATCGACTCGTTCTCTGGATTTTTGTGCCACGTTGTCCTCTTTGGATTCACAAAGATGGGGTCAAGATGCTCTTTGGAACAGCTTTTGAGCTATTTTTTTGTTTAATATATGTATTTTCGTAGCGATACCGGGGAATTTACCCCTTCAGATATTTTTTACACAGTTATGATGTAATAAGCATACATGCCATTTTGACTGAAATTTTTCGTGGTTCCCATGTTGTCAGTTATTTTCTTCTGGGGTTATTGATCCTTTGAGTGAAACTGATTCCTTTCTCTCGCAGCACCATATAGATGCTAAACATACCACTGTTTTTATTATTATTGTGTTTTTAATTTAAAACTAATCCCGTGTTTCTAGACCTCGCTGTTTTGCCAGCCCGTCGCATTCTTTGTCTGATTGCCTTCCCAGTGGCTATCCTCTCTGTAATTTTGTCCATAGCACCACCTGACTTCTTCCCCTGGTTCTGGGTTTATATTTCATGTGGGGGCTGTAATTGCAGCCTCGTTTATAATTACAAGATGGATCGTACAGCTGCAGGAAGCGTTCCCACATTCTTCCTTTCAGTTGGCAGTGCTTTCTGTCCCTGGCTTTTGAAGCCCACTCAGGATTGTTTATGGTGGTACTGGTGTGTGAAGATCACCCTCATGGGGAGTGCGTGTCTGACACAGGTGGTTCTGTTAAAACAAGCCAATATTGTGTAGATGCCTCTGGGATTTTGTCACATCATTCTGTGTTTACAAAAAGAGCGGCTGGTATCAAAGCTGGCTTCGAGCTGGATAGGTGGCCTTTAGTCACTGATTCTGAAGACATTTTCCCTCTCTCCTATCTTGTTTTTGGTCTCCTTGTATCAGTGACTTGCAGGTCCTGGACATCTAAAATTTACTATACTTTTGAACCATTGCCCAGTGAATTATAGTAACAAAACCCATGGCTGATGCATAGCCTGGTGCTGTAAGCGATATGATTTCATAAATCTGAAATTGTGTAGTATGCCCATTGTGCTTTATTGGCTGAGCTGCCTCTTTATTAGATCAGAACATTACTCTATAGAAGCAAATATATATGTCGACTGTTTTGACATCCACCGTGGATTCTGGGTGCTGTTAGTACCATGTAGGCTGACAATAGGTGATCAAGTGTTCGTGAGGCATGGAAGTTCACTTTAACATACATTTAAAATGCAGCCATGTTTATTGTGATGCTGTATACACATGGTCTGGTACAGTGACAGTGGCTGTTTATGAGAATTCCCATGGATAGCTGCACATTCTGGTTCGTTGTTGCATGGTGACTGTGGATGATGGTTCCCACAGCCTTCTCCTGTAGTAGGGTGCTGAGCCTAATCTACTGCTGCTCCCACCTTCTCGGAGACTTGTATATATTGTGGTTCAGCAGCGCAGTATGCGTGCAGTCTGGTTACAATAAATGCTACTGTGAAAGCCTTTAAGAAATGTGTATTGCTTGTTCGTTTTTTTTTTTGTAATATTAAATTAAACAAGAACCGCTTGTGGTTTAGGATGACAGTCGTGTTAATGAATAGTGGATAATAGGCAGAAGACAACAGAGAAAAGGAAATGAAACTCTTCAGTTTGATGTTGAAAAGAAAAAATCTGCCCCACTGGCGTGGTAATATTAATTAATATTATTAGGTCTGAAAGGTGTGTGTATAGCAAAGGTAAAAATTCCGTAGATCTTGAGAGATTTTCCAATTCTACCTCTGCCCACCGGTTCATTAGTATCATTATTATTTATTCCTACAATTTTTAAACATCATTTTGGTGATTTATATTAGGCATATTCAGTCACTCCTCGTTTAGTGACCAAGACCTACCAGCTCGTTAAGCAAAACGGTCGCTAAGTGAAAGTCAAGGTACCTTGGAGTTGACCGGCTCTGCATACAATTTTACTTCAGCCTTTCATACTTGGCTTCTTGTATCCTGAATGAAGTGGACATTGAACAGCATTTTTTACTTTCAAGACCTCTCTTTCTCGTGTGTTGTCAGGCTTACAAAATTTGGTCGTAAGCGTGAGCATTGGTCAGGAAATAATTTTTTTTTTTTTTTTTTTTTTTTAACTGTTGTACTTGCAGACAGTCACTGACTTGGGTATTTGCTAAAAGGTTTATGCTGTACCCTAAATGTGAATGCCAGATTAGTATTCTGCATTTCATTTTCTTCCTTAACCAATGGGCTAGACATGTCTATAACTACTGTACAAGTGTGCACCAGTCCAACCAGGCCCGGGGAGCCGGTGTGCCCCCCTCTAAACCTTCCAAGAAGGCGCCGACACCTGGGGGGGCCCAGTTCGTCGGGCTGGAGCTGTACAAACGGCTGAAGGAATTCCTGAAGAACTACTTGACAAACCTTCTCAAGGTAATCACTCCCTTCTAATGACTTTGTCAGAGATCCTGTAACTGCATGCTCCTGTCGTACGTCCTGGTGGTTTCAGTTCTCATTGCCCTCCATCTCTGTCCGTGGTGTTTCGGCCGTGCAGTTTGGACTTTCTCGTGCTTCTGACTCAACCTGATTTAAACCTTAGACGACGTGTTTTGCTTGCGTCTCACCCGCAGCTTATTGCGAAATGCTTTCATGCAGTAGTTGTGCAACATGGAAGGAATTCCAGTTCACTGGCTGACGTCTCACTTCTGGAGCCAGACGGTTATACTCTGACAGTGCCACAGCGCAGTGTGTTGATATTGCTCTCTCATGGAGCAGTCCTGGTACTGCTGTCCTTCTGCTTCCAGGATGTCATTTCTGTCATTCAGTGAAACGCAGCCATTTTGATTTGTGTTTTTACTGTAAATCAACGCAATCTTATTTTTTTTCCCACTTTATGATTGGCCTAAGAATAATCTAGCTCACCCTTAAATTCTCTACTTGATTTCTGTATAAAACTGGTCATTTGGACTCTTGGGTATTGCTCTGAATGGTCATGATCATTTTATTTTTTTGTCATTCATCTTATTTTTGGTGCAGTGGAAATAGTGGAAGAAGCTCAGATGAATTTTTGCTATTTTAAGAAAAATAGGCAAGGAACTATTTGGCAATTTATTTTTGAACTGATTTAATATAGACCTCCAGTGATATCTTGTTTTGGAAGACTACTGGGTAACATGTTTGCGCAGTGGTCAGTGAGGGAATGTGCCCCTGTGATTGGCAGGCAGAGGCCCACCTCAGTATTGTCACTTAGTCTGGCTGCTGCATGGGTGGCAGGAACCCCAGGGACTGTAAATCTGCCCTGGAGGAGGAAATCCGTCAGCCAGTCCTGAGGTCAACTTCCATTTGTACAAGCAGGCGTTTTACTCGTGCCTTTCTCGCTGCATCAGCAGACGTCACTCACTCAAGTTTAATGATGCCCCTTTCTCTCTAAGGATGGGGAAGACCTGATGGATGAGAGTGTGCTGAAGTTCTATACCCAGCAGTGGGAGGACTATCGGTTCTCCAGCAAAGTGTTAAATGGTATCTGTGCCTACCTCAATCGACACTGGGTCCGCCGCGAATGCGATGAAGGGCGCAAAGGCATTTATGAAATCTACTCGGTAGGAGATCAATGTTGCAATCCGTCCAAAGAAATGTATATCTACATATCTACCATAAATGGTCACTAGCTTCTGAATATATGTATTTTTTTCTCCTGCACTTTCCAGCTTGCATTGGTTACATGGAGAGAATGCTTGTTTAAACCTTTAAATAAACAAGTGAGTATATATTGTAATTGTAATTGTGACTGTTTCCTGCTTGGTTTGGTGTTGTGTAAGAAAGGTAACATTACCTTAGATGTTTAGCCGTTGCGTTACTCTCTCTACCACAGTCAGTTTGAGCTTAACCAGTAACAAACAGTGCCTCAGTAGTTAGTGCTTCTTTTCATATCTTGCTGTTCAAGGGTCCCCTGTGAAACTCCAGTTCATAAACTAAGCATGCAAGAGCCAGTTTTTGTTAGCCGTTCTGCTGATAAGTAGTAGTCAGCTGTGCATGCATGTCGAACATGCGACCACATCCAGTCATCTCACGCCCACCCCGCTCCCCTCCCGCAGGTGACAAATGCAGTTTTGAAGCTGATTGAAAAGGAACGCAATGGGGAAACGATCAATACTAGGTTAATCAGCGGTGTTGTCCAGTCATACGGTAAGTGGACGCACCATTAGAATTCATTAGTGGCCTGTTTTCGTCCTCTGCCACAACGTGGTCTGTGGGATATGCGCTAATACAGATAGGGGGGGGAGAATGACCACCTTCTGACATTAGCTTCAGTTTGTTAGCAAGCAGTACGTCTCTGGATAGTAGGATGCTACAAAGCATTATTGATTTCTGCACGGGAAGACTGACCTGACCGCATGTTTTCGCCTCTTCCAGTTGAACTGGGCCTGAATGAAGATGATGCCTTTGCTAAAGGACCCACATTATCTGTGTACAAAGAGCACTTTGAGACTCAGTTCTTGGCAGACACAGAGCGTTTCTACACAAGAGAAAGCACAGAGTTCTTGCAGCAAAATCCTGTGACTGAATACATGAAAAAGGTGGGTTGATAATGACACTGCTTGTGTTTAAATGTAAAGTGCCGACGTATGCTAAGGTAGAAGCGAAGCGCTCCTTGTAGGTTGGGTAAAGAAATATGGCCAGGTGTCAGCCATCGCCATGGTGGCCCTATCGAGCATCTTCACATGCATCTGAGTTTGAATGAGGAGTACTGACCAAGGAGGCTTAGGCGTGAGAACTTGGCCTCAGTACCGTGTTAATTTGGGTCTCCTACTCAGGCAGAGGCACGGCTGCTGGAAGAACAGCGAAGAGTTCAGGTCTACCTCCATGAGAGCACGCAGGACGAGCTGGCGCGCAAGTGTGAGCAGGTGCTCATCGAGAAGCACCTGGAGATCTTCCACACGGAGTTCCAGAACCTGCTGGATGCCGACAAGAACGAAGGTACGCACCGGGCCCTCTGACCTCGTGGCTGCTGGCTGGCCCACACATCTCGTCATGGGCTCCCTTGTGCGAACCCCTGCAGATCTGGGCAGGATGTACAACCTTGTGTCCCGGATCACGGATGGTTTGGGAGAGCTGAAGAAGCTGCTGGAGACACACATCCACAACCAGGGGCTGGCTGCCATCGAGAAGTGTGGAGAAGCTGCTCTTAATGTAAGCTGGTGGAGAAAGTTGGACTTTAGTAGATAAGCCTTATGTGTGTGTGACAGAGAATCTGCTGCTTTGTACTGCTGTACTTCTCACCCTTGTGATTAGAGATATTTAAAACAGGAAAATTCACTATAAAAACAAAATTAAGAACATTTCAGCTTTTAAAGTCCCAACTGAGATCTGATACATCAGTTTACACGGAACTGCTCTGTCCCGTGTTGTACAGAGTTTGAGCAATTGTACTATCCTCACACTTGTTCAAAAAGAAATGGCAAGATCTAGCCAGTGTTGCCTGGCAACTGGATCTCTCTGGGTTCATATTTTAGTCAAGCTTTGCAGTTTCTTGTGACATTAACCTTTATGTGTCCATTTTCAAGATGTCAGCACTTTCAGTTGATTGATGTTGGCCGTTGACTTTGGAAGGCCGTTGCATATGGTGAAGAGACTGTGCTTTAATGTTGAAAATGAAGTTGTTTTCCATTGATAGTCTTTTACTCATTTTATTAGGCCAGGCTGATCGAAGAGATCAAAGCATGTTTTGCTTAACCAGCCTTTTTACCTTCTGTTGCTCTATCAGTGAGGTTTTGTGATTTCTGTACAGCTTATGTTGTTGTGTCCTTTGCGGTCAGAGAGTGGTTTTCTAGGTGCAGTTGAGAGCCCAGGCTGCATGCAAAGACAAGATATTGATTTGTTCTGGTTCACGTTGGACCTTTCTTTATGAGTCCCCTTCATTCATAGTGGTGTGTAAAACCAGCTCAGTCGCCTTCCAGCTCAGCTTCAGAGGAATGAATCATTCAAGCATTTTTAAAGAATGCACTCTGCCATGACCATGGCCCGCTCCCTGGCCACTTGCCCTGAGCCGGATTGTGTTATAGAAGCGTTTCCCTCACGTCAGCCCACGTTCATCTCGGGTACCGCCCTGGGAGGAATCATTCATTCTCGGCGAGGGATGAGCGTGTTGGGCTGTTTCGGCTTGAGCTAAGTTTCCGTGAAAAGGGGATCATTGTAGGGAAGGTGTCCAAACAGGCATTGATGAGTGCTACCTGGCTCCATTGTCTCCAGAACCTGCCTTGACATGGGTAATGGATTAGCTAGATGTTATGTGGGATGGTCCAGTTTCCATGTAGCATGTCTGGCTGAACGTGGGTCCGCTCTTGTTTAGTCATTTGCGCTGATTTCGGCACAATGGTTTAATTACTCTCGAGTAATCACAGTTCTTTGGTTCAATGAAGGCTTGGCTGTTCAGGCTGGTCCACCTCTCGAGACTGCTCCCAGAAACCTAATTAAAATTACACACGGGCCCGTCTCACTGGGCCCGGCCACATGTCATTTTCCTGGAGTTGTAGTGTAAGAAGGTCCCTCCTCTCGTCAGTTTGGGTTAGCCGGTTCTGTGGAAGACCGAAGCGATCATTGTTTCTCTCTGGCCGGCGAGTTCCCCATCTGCACCAATGTGCCAGCTCACCATTTTGTTCTTCCATTATTTGGAAGAACTCCCGGATCCCTTCCAGACTGCCTCACCTCGTTGAATGTTGAGCGTAAACACAGTATTTTTATAACAATCTAGTCTCCTGGATGGTGTATTTCTACAGGACTAATGTCAAGTCAAGTGGGCTTTATTGTGATGCCATCCATATGTAGTAGTGTGGAATAAGATTCCACTGTGGCCACAGTACAGTATTCAGTTAGAGTATGACTGTTGCAGCCTGAGATTCCAGTAGCAGCTCACTTAGTTTTCTCTATAACTCTCGTTCCTTTTCTTCCCTGGCAACTTTCTGAAGCTTTCATGAAGCTTCCGCTGTACTGCTTCCATGATATTTGCCTTTGCAGTTTTAGCACGACTCATTCTTGATGTCACTGGGAACTCAGTCTCGTGTGTTCAACTCCTTTTTTTTGTTTTGCAGGATCCGAAAATGTATGTCCAGACCATCTTAGACGTACATAAAAAGTACAATGCACTAGTAATGTCGGCCTTCAACAACGATGCTGGCTTTGTAGCAGCGTTAGACAAGGTAAGTTTGTAAGAATGATTAATCTGGGTGGTGTAGCTTATTACTGTTCTGAATAGGCTTCGTTTGGCTAAGGCACAGTACATTTTTAAATTATTTTTTTCCCCTCTACAGGCTTGTGGCCGATTCATCAACAACAATGCAATCACCAAGATGGCGCAATCTTCAAGTAAATCGCCAGAGCTCCTGGCCAGATACTGTGACTCTCTGCTGAAAAAGAGGTATCAAACCCACTTTTGTTACACAAATCACTTATTCTTAGTCCTTATCCTCTAGGACAGTGTGTCCCAATCTGACCCTCGGTGACTTGCAGAGATTCCCAGTTTTTCTTCCTTCCCAGCCCAGAAATGTGGACTGGGAGGGAGCAGAAACATGGACCGGCTATGGGTCCCAGAGGACCGGACTGAGAAACACTGATCTAGGAGTCTCAGCCATTCTGTATATTCCACCATCAGCACACATGACTCCAGTAATAAGCTCCTAATCAAGCCAGTCATCTGCTCATCAAACCCTTTATTAATTAAATCAGGAGAGTTAGTAGTGGAATAGAATGTATGTGTAATGGTAGGTGGGTCCTAGGGAGAAAAAAGCGCTCTGTTCTGCGCCTTCATATTTACTCCCTGTCTTCTGAGACTCTGACCCATAATGACTCTTTATTTACTTAGTACATCAAAACAGCTTGGATTGCCCGACGCCGATTTATTGTACGTTTGTGAAAGCACCTTGCAGAAAAGTGCTCTGAAGGGAAGGATAATCTTTGTTCTCCAAGTTTATCTGCACCACCTGCAATACACATTTTTCTTTTCCATAAATATTTTTATTGTTCTTCCATAGAATGCCACCAATAACTGGACTAGAGTAGCTATGTGTGATATAGTCTTAATATAAAACTTATACAACTGCTGGTTGAGTGAGTGTCCTGGGTATCAGTAGCTGTTGTGTGTTTGTATTTGTGTAGGTGTGACACTCCAGGTTGCTGGTATTTTACATTGTTTTTCATCCGTCTCCCTCTCAGTTCAAAGAACCCGGAGGAAGCAGAGCTGGAAGACACTCTGAACCAAGTGGTAAGTATGAGCCTTCGGCGGCTGGTAGATGTTCTTTTCGTTTCCATGCATGATACCACCTGACATCCATCCCTTCTAGGCCTCACTTTAGTTACCGTCTGTGTAATATTTTAACATCCTTTCTCGTAACCAATGTCTTCTTCTAGATGGTGGTCTTCAAGTACATTGAAGACAAAGATGTGTTTCAGAAGTTCTACGCCAAGATGCTGGCGAAGCGATTGGTCCATCAGAACAGTGCCAGTGACGACGCAGAGGCCAGCATGATCTCAAAGCTGAAGGTAGGGCTTCCTCTTTAAGCTCCACTGTGTTTGGCTTCAGGAAGCAAGGTTAGGGCCAGTCGCTGTATGTCTCTGAGCAGGTTCCAGTTCTAAGTTTTACTGGAAGCTAGAGCTACAGAGCCCCGAAGGTGAGTCATGCAGTGATCTGGGTTTAGTCTTCTTTGCGATGAAGGGTGCCCTCAAAACCAGGCTGGGTCACCTTCACTGGATGACTGAGATGGCTGGAGATTGCTCTACTTCACTGCTCTACAGTGACATCTACTGATAGCAAGCTACCTACAGGTGGAGTTTCTTGAATGGGGTTTTCCTCCCAGCGCGTTGCGTGGTTATAATCCGTAGCCCTGGGACTGGGAAGGTGCGGGTTGCTGTCATTGTTCCTGTCTACAAAGGTGTGGCCTTTTCGTGGCGTTATGCTGCTTTCCATTTACTTCGGAGATTGGAACTCGGAATGACATCACATACGAATTAAACGCGTTCCAGTACAAGAAGTCGGTAACCCAATTAGCAATACCAGGGACCCGTAGCAAAAAGCAAGATTTTTTTGCTTAGCTGGACAATTTGTCGGATTTAAGGTACCTCAGTTTAAATGCCCTTGATCTTCGTTAACTTAAAATTAGCCCGAATTACCTTAAATGCGACAAAATCTGATTAATCATGAAATCCAATTCTAGCCTGGCCCAATTCTAGCCCGATTAATTGTAAGCCATTGTTAGCAATATCAGTTGACACCGTAGCACTACATGTACTACATGTCCACAAATGAAGTAAATGGGCCACCTGGCAAATGTAGTAAATGGGCCACCTGGCAAATGTAGTAAATGGGCAATAAAATGGGGGATTAACGAGTGAATAAATTGAATTTGTAAAGTAAATTAACTGGATAACGTTTATTTTATGTTTTCAAATATCGCTTTATAGTGGATGAAAATAATGTCTCACTAATTTGTTTCCCCATACTGTCTCTAAACTCTCTCCAGCAAGCATGTGGCTTCGAATACACCTCTAAACTGCAGCGCATGTTCCAGGACATCGGGGTTAGCAAAGACCTTAACGAGCAGTTCAAGAAGCATCTCTCCAACTCGGAACCGCTGGACCGTAAGAGCCTGTCCCCCGCTCCCCGACACGCTGACGTGGGTCATTAATATCTCCAGGATCATTAGCCGCGCTCGCTTTCCTGCTGCATGCCTCTTCTGAAAATGGGTTATAGTTCTGTGAGCGGTATGTTGCCTCTTGCTGGACCGAGCCTCCTGATCAGCTCCTGCTGCAGGCGGCAGATGCCACACCTGTGCCTGACTTTCAAATGCACATTCACCAGCCTGTGATGCCAACCTGTACAGCAAGTCTGTCTGGTTGATGGCCCCAGGAGCAGCATTCCTAAACATGGAAACGATTTTCCAGTTCAACCAATCGGAATGAGCGTTAACCTGACACGAAGAATACACATTACGTCATGTGTAACGTAGAACCTGCATCTCCGCGGAAGCCAGCTTCTCCACCAGCTGTTTAGTGACAGACGTGGCTTATGTGTTGCAGTGGACTTCAGCATCCAGGTCCTCAGCTCCGGTTCCTGGCCCTTCCAGCAGTCCTGCACGTTTGCCCTGCCGTCTGAGGTAAGAGACCCCGTTTCTTTTTATGTATGACCTCGTCCTTGAGTCATTTACTAGGTCATCCAGGAGAAATGCCTAAGGGATTAACTCCAGCATAGTATAAGCACCCGTAAAGCCACAGCGGTGGCTAACAAACACAAGTGTTTTAACCAGTGTTGCCTCGTTGACCTTGAGCTCATGTTGTGACAGCTGTGTTCCTGGATTTGTTGGGGTGACACGCTGGTGTGGTCCTTTGCGCCTTCACATCTGCTGCTTTGTTTCCCCACAGCTGGAGCGGAGTTACCAAAGATTCACGTCCTTCTACGCCAGCAGACACAGCGGCCGCAAGCTGACCTGGCTGTACCACTTGTCCAAAGGGGAGTTGGTCACCAACTGCTTCAAGAACCGATATACGCTACAGGTCTACCTTCATCCATAACCTGCTAAGCCTGAGAAATGTGCAATTCTAGCATGCGGCCTACTTACAAATGGCACTTTGTTTTGGTTTTCTTGGTCATCACATTTAAGGACAGCAGTAGTTTGAGATGATACCTGCTTTATGTGCTGAAATATTTGTATGGGGGGGCGGCACGGTCGCTCAGTGGGTAGCACTGTTCTCTCACACCCCCAGGAATGTAAAATCTGTGCGTACAATCAAAAAACGAAAAATGTCAAAAGTCTTGTATTTTGTTAGGTTGCTTGGGTAAGGTTAGGACTGGGCAGGGATGTCATAATTATGCCCACAGAAATTAATGGAGAGGCCCCACAAAGATAAAAAGCGTGTATATGTGAGCCTACATGTGTGCTGGCCCTGCAATTGCCATCCCATCCAGGCTGTACCATAGCCTTGTGCCCCGTGCTGCCTGGGAGAGACTCTGACCCCCACGACTGGGATAAGTGCTTGGATGACGAACGTTTTATATGGGCTGAAGCCTTTGGAACTGTTTACAAGTCCGTGTTAAATGACGAACGCCGGGGACGTGAGCGAACGTCTCCCTCTGGTGGCCATCTGTCATCCCGCCTGGGCTGGGTTGCCAGATCAGTGACATGCAGTGCATCCCCCCCACCCAGGCATCCACTTTCCAGATGGCCATCCTACTGCAGTACAACACCGAGGACATGTACACCGTGCAGCAGCTGGCTGACAGCACGCAGATCAAAACGGTAAGGCGCTGTGCCTCGGCCACTCTCGGGGGGGCGGGCCCTTACTGAACCCTTGACAGGGGAGATTACCCCCTTATCTCACATTGGTATGTTTCCAAATGTGCTTTTTTACAACTGCCAGTATTTATCTAAAGTTTTTAAACTTTGTTTTCTTTCCTTTTCCAGGATATATTAGTGCAGGTTCTGCAGATTCTGTTAAAGTCAAAATTACTGGTAAGTGCGTTACACTTTTCTTGAAAAAAATATATATATTCTATTTTGTCTAGTACTTTTGTACAGTACATATGAAAACATCAAGGCCTCATTTTAACAATTAGCCTCAGCCATTGATTATGAACCTCCTCTGGTTTACATTGATTTGACAGATGGTTTTTCCGCCACCTAAGAGTTCCTTTGGTAATTGAATGGAGCAGAAAAAAGTTTCTTTGATCACAGTAGAGTTCAGGCTTATCTTACTGGGAAAAACAGAAATGCGTCGTGACTCTGTGATTAAAGGGCACAGAGAATGTGTTTATCCCACGATGTGTTGAGTCCAGGAGGCAGGAGCAAGGGGCTTCATACCTTCTATGTGTTCATTCTAATGAGGGAAGGAAGCCGATCCTGCTAAGCAGGTCTCGGAGTATCATGCAGGATAAATATTCACCATATTCCCCCACATTCTTCCCCCTTTCTGTACTCCCTTTAACGGGGGGTCCTCCGGCCGTTCCACACAACCGATTTGTCAGATGCCTGATTTAGGAACTCGCCCAAGTATGATGCTGATGGAACACATTGAGTATGTGGAATTGATGGATCACCGATGTGTTGAAAATCTACTGCTGGAGGGCTTTAGGAGGCGCCAGGCGGGTTCCTCGGCTCGATGCCAGGGGTGTGGCCTATCCGCTCATCTCCACTTCGCTCACGGTGGCACACACACCGTGATCCAGGACGCCATGCATTGTGTCAAACTGCCTGCATCAGCAAAGCCAAAATAATACATACGTAAACAAAGCAGCAACTGTTTTTAATACCACAGTGGAAATAGCTTGTGATTTGCTATCATTCTGTAGTATTCCTAATGATGTGGATTTGGTACAAAGCACTGGATTTCCTCACGGTTGTGTATAACCCCTGGTATGTTAATGTTCAGGTTCTAGAAGATGAGAACGCCAACGTCGACGAGGTCGACTTCAAGCCCGACACCTTAATAAAACTGTTTCTCGGATACAAGAAGTGAGTAGTTCAGTGCTTTCTTATGCCTGTGCACGTTTTTGGCGAACAAGGTCATTGAATGGTGTTTCTGCTCCTGTGTGCAGTAAGAAGCTGCGAGTCAACATCAACGTGCCCATGAAGACTGAGCAGAAGCAGGAGCAGGAGACAACCCACAAGAACATTGAAGAGGACAGGAAGCTTCTCATACAGGTCAGAATCAAAATCAGAATTTAATAACTAGGTATACCTGACTGTACTATAAATGCGTTTTGGTAGTATTGGTGCATACATTTGCAGACAACATAGAACATATATTAAGAAAAAATATAAGTAAAATACAATATTATGCATTTGAAAATGAAAGTTTGAATACTTATTAGAAACAGGTTTCCAAATTTATCAGATATCACTATATATTCAGTATAGATGTGCAAACATAGCAGCAGCAAATCTGCACTGATCTACTTATCGCTTCCATGCCTCCACATCTCTCTGTGTGGACACCTGGCAAATGTGCATGTAATTTGACTGTTCTGCCTCCACGCGCGTGCCCACCGTATTTTGGTCCACTTCACGCGTGTCGCGTCCTACCCGTCCATTCGCAGGCTGCTATCGTCAGAATCATGAAGATGAGGAAGGTGTTGAAGCATCAGCAGCTGCTGGCGGAGGTCCTGAACCAGCTGTCCTCGCGCTTTAAACCCAGGGTCCCCGTCATCAAGGTCAGTCTCCGTCACCTGCTCAGCCACAGTCTAGCTCTTGAATCCAGCGTAATGTTATGACAGGAAAGCACTGCTGATCCGTTTTGTTTAGCCTGTCTAAAAGAGAATGCTTTCAGGCGTGATGCTTTACTGTATTTACGCAGATAATAGCAGGTCACCGTGTTTCTCTGGTTTTGTAGTAATAGTTTTGTGGTTGTGGTTTCAGAAATGCATCGACATCCTGATAGAGAAGGAGTACCTCGAACGTGTCGATGGAGAGAAAGATACGTACAGTTATTTGGCTTAGATGTTATCCCATTTCCCCTCTACACTTTTCTTTTTTAATTTTTTTTTTATTCTTTTCTTCAAAGAGTCTATGAAAAATTACAAGGTCATTCCTCTTGACTTTTAGTCAATGTTATCAGGAATGTGCAAGCAGAACCTGGAACTGACAAGGTGACATTCTCGATCTCTGAAGTTGGCTTGTTGGTGGCAGAGTGGCTACAGTTTTGGATGTCCCTTTAAAACTGAGGCTGGGTTATCTTCTAGCCCCTGTCCCGCATCTACATCCGAACTTCTCAGGATCGAAAGACACGTTGCGACATGTAAATATGGACGTGCTCTCCCCCACCCCCTGCCCCACACCTAGCAAAATAAACATGACAGAATCAAGATCCCCCAAAAGTGTGGGGCTGCATGCTACCGCCTATCTGCATTTAAGCAAAAGAAATCAAATGCTTAAGGAACTGGATATGAAAAGGCTGCTGCTGTTAGCAGTGGTTGTAATTGAAAAATACATTTTAAAAACTAATTTATGAATGCAATTCGGGCAGCACTTTCAGAGAGCATAAGTGTCGGAATGGGCCCTTAGTACTGTGTAATCGGCACCTGCTACGAGAATATCATTTGTATAGTGTGATTCATTTTTTAAGTGTGATAAATAAAAATTAAAGGTTTCTTGTATACCTTGTAAAAGTCTATTTTCTTGGTTGGAAGTGTACTTTTCTAGCAGTATGGCTGACCAAGAATATGGTGATCACCCAGCAGGTGGCAGCATTCGCCCTGGAATTTACTAAGCTGGTTTCATACAATTGCTAATTGGCTTAAGTATGTGTGTAGCAAAGGTTAAACAAAATGCCATCCTTAAAAACTGAAGTGAGTCTTGGATATTACAAGACTACTAGATATGAAGCCTGCAGCCATGCACTTTTCCACTGGTGCTAATTAAATCTTGGTGAGTTTTTGGTATATTTTTCTGTTACAATAGTCAATTTTTACACAAGAAATAATGAATGCGCGTAGCAAAACCTTTAGCACAATTTTATTACGTTACCATGTAAACATTGAACTTCAGCACCATATAATCAGAGGTAACGGGTGGATAGTTCAATCTAATTTGGAAGAAACTAAAGTTTCATGACCCTTAAGCACGTTCTAGCAAATCTTCAAGTGTAGAAACTGCAAATTGTTGCTTTGACATGATTTCATTGGTTATTCAGGTAGTATTTCATTTAGAACTACTTTTATATAAACCTCAAAAAATAAATAGGGATTTGTTTTGTATATTACGATCAAAAAGATTTGTTCAATTTCTTTGGCTTTAATGTTTACACATAAAGAGCAACATACTATTTTACCCTGCAGTCCTAATTCTCCAGTGCAATGCTAGATCGCTCTAAATTTCAGCATGACAGGAAATATTCTCATGTAGGAATTTATCCATTACCCTTTGCTCTTCCGAAGTTAGACATTCAAATTTGTTAAGTTCACAAGCAACAAAAACATCCGATACTTTGTGGCATCAATGATGCAGCAAGCTGTGCTTAGGCACTCAATACAATACACAGTCTAGCTTTGACTTGTGAAATGTATCACACCCTCTGGTTTTCACATTGAAACATCCTGACGATCAATATACAGTGTCCAGCACCTTGCTTAGTTAAGTCTGCCACTTGGGTATGTTAAGTAGCAATCTACACCAATTTTATATAAAAAGCATCTGTCAGCAGCAGCGGCTGTCAAACATGTTTCTCAATTACTGCATCTCAACACTAACTTCAGAATTATTTGTATTACTGCAAACCACAAGAAACATACTAGTATGTGGGCAACATACTAGATTAAACTGAATACTAAAGATACCAAAGTTTACCATTATAAACCACTGAGTTATCTTGCGGGTATTTAAAATCCGGTATCAAAAATGAAAGGAATGCATGAGGCTTTAAAATCTTCCTGAAGAATAAAGGTGTTTTGAAGGTGGCTGGTGTCAGGGAATCTCCATCTCTCTCTCGATACCCACGTACTTCAGGGCGTCAGCTTGACTGTACCTTAAAGGGCAGTAAAGGACACCGCAAAGGCAGCTTTACGTACTTGCATTTTAGATATTAAAATCACATCCCACATCCTGCTCTCCACCAATAACATTCTAGGGATTAATATTCCACTGCTATTTTTAAGCACTAGAGATAAACTCTGCTTACCTGTAATCAAAGAACAGCTCCTCTCCAGTATGCATGGCTCTCTTGGCAAATATGCCTATTCTGTGATCGCCGTTCACCATCATAACTGCAGCAAAGAGAAGGAATTCCTGTTGTTAGGCATTGGAGTGCTAATCCTGCCTTCACTCATAATTATCATAATCATCTTACCTTTTGCATAGCAGTTGGGATTCACGGAATGATTGGCAAACCTGATTTTGTTGCCTTTCCGCGTCGCGTCCACGACGAAGTCTAAAAAGGGAGCGAAGGAGCTTGGTGTCACCAAGAGGAGAACCAACTGCTGGGGATGGGCAGGGATGCGAATGGGACGGTTACCATTGTTCAGATTGAACAGGAAGCTGCACATGTACTTGTCGTACACCTTTCCTCGGCGGTCAGCCTCATCCTGGGAGATTATCTGCATGTTCCGCACAAATTTGACAGTCAGTGAATGCAGAATCGAGTATATTGCTGCACTTTTGCCTCCTGCAGGCGTTCAAGCATAATCATACACGCACTGAACCGGTAAGTACTTGACGGCATCTAGCGTTATCCTTGTCACCAGAAAATTGCTTTTGGGAGCCTCCTCTTCAATCAGAGACCAACTGACCTCTCCACAGTACTCAGAGATGAACTCGTTCTTCTGCACAGGTTCCTTGATGAAAATGCCCCAGCCAGCCACGTCAGACGGGGCCATCAGCAAGTGCTGGGGGGGGGGGGGGGTGGAATGACGTCAGATCCCACAAGCCCGGAGGATGTTTCAACACAAAATCAGACCGATAAGAAACTAGAGACGGACCTTCTTGGCACCCCGCTGGATGCTGCAGTTCTTACAGGAGACGTTCTTGCTCTCCCAGTGCTCGGCTGCGCCGCAGGTGAGGCACAGGTCGGGGTCGCATTCGCGGACGGCCAGGTAGCAGGGGCACTGCTTGGTGTTGCACTGCGCCTTGCAGCGGCAGCCTGGGAAGCGGTTCTGACCTGCGGCGTCAGGCAAGTGCTGAGTAGCTGACGTACCCTTCAGGTTACGCCTTACTAAGGGTGGGTCTCGGAAGGCCGGCTGCATACTCACACTCTGAGCTGCACTGGCAGAATTTCTCACAGAAATTCTGCGCTGTGACGCAGGGGCACGAGCTGTCGCACGGCCGGCGAGGATGGTCACAAGGCTGGTAGTTATACACATGGTTTGAAGAACCATCTTGGGGGGGGGGAGGAGTAATTGACTGTTTAATCACACTGCTCAATAATATTAGATAAATATTCATATTTCAACAATTAGACATTTCCTGATTTACAATGTCCCTCCCCCAACAATGATTACATTTTTCTAAAATTAATTATTACAACTTGTTTACAATTATTACAATATTACATACAGGGTATTACAACGGTGGTGTGGGGGCATTTTTCACCCAGGGTGTGCTGTCTTACTACAAATCTACAAACGCTACAGTTACCATTCCACTCTGCAGTTTCACTTTAGCAATGCCAGTTCTGTGTGACACGCACAAAGCAAAATAGATATATTTTTGGGGGTTAAAAAAAAAATTAAAAATCTGCAAACCTTTCTTCAGCTGGATTTTCCTACAATACGTGGCCCACAACCTACACCACCAAATACAAGAAAGAGGAAATGTGCATCACTGTGCGGAATCTAACCGGAAGACAGCGACCGGCTTCTCAGAGTCCCCAGTGAAAAGATCCGAGACCCGCGATGTTAGAGAGAGAATCTTGCCTGTGTTTTCTTTTCTTCTTCCTGGGTGGAGTGTCCACATCATCTACGGGGGCACGTGCAATGATACTGGACTCTTTGACCCTGAATTCATACACCTGAAAGGTAAGAGCAGGAAGATGCACCTGTGATCTTATGTTCCAGAAGTTCTGAATGCAGTATACAGCCTTAACACAAAGCATTGCAGAGTTTTACTGAAAACAAACATAACACGATATGCAAGACAACATGCATAAAATGTTTATGACCCATAACCCAATTTAAAGCTTAAGATGATTACTGCCCTTTAAACTAGTTAACCTCTTATGATTAGTTGGAGGGTAACAACCAATAATATCTTTAAAACAACAAATAATACTGAGCTGGTTAAAGGCCTTCTACCACGCTAAGCAGACTTCAAAGCGCCCTCTGCTGGCCTGCGGTGCCCAGCGGCCCACCTGTGTGCAGGTCTTGGAGCCGATGAGTCTGGCGATGGCACAGAAGTTGTCGTAGTAGGTGCCGATTAGCACCCTGAATAGGGAGGCCTCAGCGCCGCTCCACTCCGCGAGCTCCGCCGGCTCGGAGTTCACCTTCAGCTTCACGGGAGTCAGCCAGCAGGAGTCGGCCTCTGTCACCCCGGGGAGAAGCGGGCACTCAGTCTCAGAAAGTTGCTCCTTCATGGTGCTGGAGCTGGCCGGCTCCTTCAGGCTGGTCCGCTTACCCAAGGAGTCAGTGGCCTCGTCCTTGTCCTCCTCGTCCTTGTCGTTGACGTCACCACCGCCAGCCTCGCGGTCGCTGTCTGTGTCCTTGGTCTCCGTACTGACGGTGGGGGTACTGGGCCGGCTGCCGGCGCTGCTGTTGGCAGCCCTGCCCCGCCGGCGCCCCCCTGCACGCTTGGACGGTGTCTTGGCCCTCTCTGGCACCAGGCCGGCTGAGGACTCCCGCATCTTGCTGTCCTGCAATGGCCCGAGCGACAGGGTGCTGGAAGCCAGGCTTCACGCTCCTCGATAACTGTGCTTTCGTTGCACCATCTCCAGAGGCTCTGAAGTCATAACACCTTTCAGACTCAAAGGCACGTGAAGTCTACAGATCGTGACGGCTTCTGCGGGTGAGGTGCCTAGCTAAAACTACAACAATCTACTTGTGTGCTTGTCTGTTTAAAACACCCTTAAGTCCCTGTTATGAAGACACCTCCTTTCACTTCTTCCCCCGCTTTCTTCCTTTACAGTGAAAACTGCAATTGCGCAAAGTGACGTTTATGGCTATGCTATTTGCAGACCCTGCTATCAGAATCAGCACATGGATATACTCACATCTTCACACTTTTAGGCAGTTTACAGGCCAGAATAACACACACAATAAAACTGCACCCTTAGGAATATCTGAAAAAAGAAAGTAATCAAACAACTGCTGAAGCTCCAGTGCATGTTTTAAAGCTGTAGGAGGGACTGTTCTGATAAGCCTCGATAAAGGCACTTTTGAAACATGTATAGCAAATATTCAATTGCAAGACCTTAATTGTCAGAAAGTCACTGACCACCAGCTTTACAAAGGTGGTGCAAGAGAAATCTTGCCTGTACATGTCTGTACAAGGTAACGTTAGCACACGCCTTTGATATCCACATCACTGCGTATATAAAATACTTACCTGTATGAGGTACATGTAGCAGTTGTGGCCACAGGGTTTGCCGTCTGTCGAGTTCTCCGTGTTCTTACACTTGTATGTGTTTGAAGTTGCATGGAAAGCTAGACAGACAAACAGCAGCAGTGCGTTAGATAGCAGTGCGTTAGACAGCTTGGCACTGCCTGGAATCCACAACATTCCAGTGTTTGGCCCCAGCTCCCTGGCAATCCTGCTGCTGGCTTCTCTGAACAAACCATAACATTGTCCAAGGCTAATAAGCGGCATCCTGTAAAACAAGACATTCGATGAGGTATGATAAGATGCTGAGGGAAGGAGGGAGTGGGGCTGCGCGACCAGCTGGCTTCAGAACCCAGAGGTGCCCACATCACCATTATGGGAGCATATTTACCTTCCACCGTTTTTTCTGACACTCCCATTCACTCCTGTACAACATCCACTGCTAGCTTCCGTAAACTGCCACTCTTGGCAAAGCTCTATTAAGTGCATTACAACAGAAGTGTAGATATAGTTCAGGTCGATGCTCATTTGTTTGTCCGTGGCCGCTCTCGATGTATAACGATGCGTGTACCATCTCAGAGAACCTGAAAGCCTGGACAAAAAGGGATCGTCGCGGGCGAGTAAACGTGAACGTGAGGCGGCGCACGGCCGGAACTCACGGTGCAGGAAGCAGTCGTACTTGAAGCAGCGACGGCAGAAGAGGGTGTGGAAGGAGTGCAGGCTCTGCTCCCGCTGCACGGAGCGGGCGTTGGGCCCGTCGATGTTGGGGGTGCACTCCGGGGGCAGCCTCCCGGGAAGCTGCTGCTCCGTCAGCTCCTTGTACCTGTGTGTGGAGACAGGAACCGTCAGACTAAACATCACAACTGATGCTGATCATGTGATCAACTGTAGGGCTGAAACAAAGGAGAAAACTACAGCATCAAAGGTAAACCATGAGATTACCAAAGTCTGTAAAGCATAAATCTCATATTAGTTATGCACCCTTATTAACAGCCCTGTTTACAGATGGGGAAGCAGAGATGGTAAGAAATCTCGAATGACTAAATATCGAAAAACATCAACCGGCGGCATGAAAATGATGTACTTCTCTTTGAGTTCCTCTGGTGATCCCTTGTCCGGAAACACGGAAGAGATGGCTTCAAATATCTTATCGGAAGGGATTTTTCTAGAACATTCAGTGCTTCTGCCTGTCAAAGAATAGAGAAAGCTGACCCAGAATCCTGAAAGTTTCAACCGAGAAAACAGCTGGAAAAAAAAAAACATCAAGATTATGCATGCAGCGAAAGACATACCATCAGAGGTGTTCAGCTGGCCCTTCCTGGGATCATCATCATCATCCTTGCCTTCACTAAGGTCCATCTTCTCCAGTTTGTACTCATGCTGCTCTTCCTCTTCATCCTCATCGTCGCTATGCTGATTGAGAGCAGTGACCAGCTCTACAAATATCTCATCATTGATGAAACCACATTCTTTACCACCAACCAAGGGTGAGGGAGGGAAAGATTCACAGTATTATTCCAACGTCCAAGAGCTTAAAATGTTTTAAGGTCATGTGACAATAAGATGTCTAGCTGTGCCAGAGATCCTCACCTCGATCTCCATGGACTTTGCCATCATAGTTTTTAATAAGCTCTTCAATGAAGGTGCCATCCTGGTCTAAGATTTCGTCCCCCATGTAGGGAATGTTGTGCAAAACCGTCTCGTCCTCAACCTGCAAAAACCACAGTGCCAGCTTCGAGTTTTCTATAATCATTCATAAAACACTATACATCTATAAGTCACTAAATGGAGCAGGTTTTACATTTTCCCATTGTAACATGCAATAATTTAAGCACAAATTTGCAGTAAACTTCTGAAAGGGATTAATCAAGCCTTAAATACACTTAATACAACTTAATTTTCAACTTCTCTCTAAAGCTAAGAACTAAAACACTTCAAACCTCGGTCACAGACTATAAACACAGTACTAAATGCAAAATCAAATGCAAAAGAATATCAAAAAGTACAAGACAATTGTTCTCATTACCATGAAATTCTGCTGAAGGGGGGACCAGGAATACATTACAGGTATGGACGCCACTGCATTGAGAGTCTTGAGGGGTATAACTTGTCTGGAGAACTCTGAAAAGCTGCTGTCCACGGTACACTGCACACCCAAAGGGAACACGTGCCTTTACCATTTTGTAATGTGGAAGCACGTGAACATTGTCGTGGGACTTACTGGCAATCAATCATGCAAGCGATTACGAAAGCACTAACTTTTCAAAGCATAAAACACACACATAAAATACAATGTGCAATTACATCAGAGTCAGAAGCTCAACAGACTCCACATCAAAAAGTCTACTTCTGCAAGATGTATATATTTTTTATCTCTACTTCCTGTGCAAAAACTGTCAGATTTCGCACACGAAGAATTTTATCCTCTAACTCCCAGGAAAAGAGGCACATATATTGTGGTCACAGGTGTCCATACTCCACAAACTGCTCTCACCAAGGCACATAGACAAGATAACCGGTTTAGTAGCTAACAGCACATGGATCAAAGAGCAAAGCTAAAAACTACATGGCAGACCTGCAATACTGCAGCAAGAAGCAGTAGAGGGTATATGATTTCTATAAGGCATTAAGGCATCTGGGCCACCATTTCATATTAATGCAAAGGGAGCATTTAATACCGTATTTTCAGCTGACATGGAAGTTCATTGAAGTTCCAAAAGCAGCCTTAAAAGGTACAGGTTTAAGACAATAAAAAAAATGCATTTCAGTACATGTAGCCCTAACAGTCATACACCATTTGGCCATAAACATCATGGACAATAATCATCATTATATGCTTAGTTCATAAAATAAGAGTGAAAGAATATTTATCAATGCCACCCCATGATCAATATTTAAACGAGAAATGATTATATTGCCATTCCGTTAAGGTTTGGCCGGGCTGATGGACGGGGCTGGGGAATGCAGAGGTTCCCGGGAATGCGAGTGCTAACCTCTCTGGTCCCACAGAGGGAGCTCACGGATGACATGATGCGCACCGGCTGTATCCGACGAGTCTTCCACTCCTGGTTTAGGATATCAGTGCGCTGCAGGATCTTCTGCCTATTGGAGTTAAACGCGCTCTGCGGGGAGATGGGGAGGGATTCAAGCTGTCAAGCCTACCTGGTCAACATTTACTCAACCTGTTACTTGGCAGTAAAATCCCAGTTGGAGGGAGCAGTAGCAAAAATATCAAAACTGTAGGTAAAACAAAGATAAGAGTGAAGCCCACTGGCAGCAGGTATCCGAAACGCGGACCTGACCAGCAGACCCACCTTAATCTCGTCGGCTCTGCGGAACCTCTTGAGCTGGCGGAGCCTCATGTACACAGACTTGACTCGCTTTCTCCAGCACGCGGGGCCTTTCTCTGATCGCTTACCAGTCAAGCCCATGGTCACCCTGTGGGCCGCAGGAGTAAATGAAAAACAAAACACTCAAACAAAACCAACAGACTCGGACTGTGGATGAAGCAGGAAATTGTTAGACAAGCACAAAAAACACAATCTGAGGCTGCATTCTCTTGATTTTCTACTTTAAAGCTCTTGAATAACGAGAAAAACCCAGATTCCAAAGAGCTATCAAAGACAGTTGGCACAAAAAGTGCTACTTTAACTGCTTTTATGCATTTATTTATAATTAGCCGCAATCATAAACCGTTATTACTGTTACTTTATTATGAATTCCTGGACTTTTAAAACAATTAGCTCACTTGCAAGTCACAAAGGAACCTCTATGATAATGAGCTGACAAACACTTGAGATTTCCAACAAACACTAGAGATTTCCAGTAGCAAATTACTTAAAACCAAACCAATACAAGTTCACTACTTAATGTATCAAAAGGTAAGCACTTCAAGGTACAATTAAAATACCAAAGAGGATTTTCATTTTTCCTTTTAAATATTTAAGATATTAATGGACAAACTATTCTGGATTAAATCACAAGCGTCTCCTTCTAAACAGACACACAACATTAGACGGTAGGCTCTAATTGGATTTCAAGAGCTTTTGACGTACCTTGCACAACAGCAAGCACAGGATTCTGTTCAGTCAACATATAACAAACATTGACTTGAGCAGACCTACTTACCAAGTCATTCTTGTAAATCCTGACTACAAAAAATCTGCATTTAATAGAAGATCAATATAAATGTGTATGCATTATATAACCTGGAGGAAACCCAGCAACAACACGGGGAAAATCAGCAAACTCCACACACGGAGCCATGGCAGAGACTTAAGCCCTGGCACCATCGGTTTGAGACAACAGTGATAACTACTGCACTATGCCATATATTTGTGCACTTTGCAAACAACATACTTTAACATGAATATTAAGGAATGCTGGTGCTTTAGAGCAGCTGGAAAAAGTATTCAGAAAATGTGTAGACACATCTCTAGCAAAACCCTCCAATTAACTGTCTGCACAAACCTAATGCCAGATGCCAAACCAGACAAAGCCATAATCATTAATAGACTTTAAAAAATTAGAGGTGTAAACATCATTATGAAATGCAATCTGCCCATTTTTAAGTTTCTTGTAAAGACATTTACATGGCACGCAGGCAAGGACACTGACCTAGCAGCTCGTGTTATGCAGAGGCCAAAATGTGGAGCATCTGATCCAACTAGCTACCAGAAGACCTTCTTCGGGTTGTCAGATCTTTACTCTTCCAGTGACATGCTCATTAATCTGCAGCAAATCAAAGGACATTTCTACCTAATGAGCATCATTACATTCCTTCACAGCTTTCGTACCGGAAATACTCTCAGGCAGGTCACGGGCCCCCAGTATGGAGTGGGAAGCCCAGAAAAACAAATAAATAATTTAAAATTTAAATTATTTAAAAATACAGAATGTGGTTGCAGGATTGGTGGGATTTTGAGAATCAAAAATTATTAAAACTGTTTTTTATTGATAAGATTTATTGATTGATTATTATTGATTGATAAGATTTTTGCAGAATTTTACAAATAAGCTTACAACCAGCAATGCAAATCTAGCAGATGCAAATCATCACCCATTACACTGCAAAAATTACTTTCTGCAAGAAGCCAAAGTTCTGAAACAGCCATGAGCTTTGCCACTGCAGGATTTTAGCAAGCTAAGCAAGCATGTCAAGAGCAGAGAAAAGATGACTCTCATGACCAGCAGCCAGCTACAAGACCAGTAATATGTGTTACTGGAAATAATGTTCACTGCAGCATACAGTGGAAGCGTCTAACCTGGAAAGATTACTGGCTTTAATCTAAATGTATACCACATACTGACAGATCTAATTAGCACTTAGCAGCTCTATTGGTGTGGCTATCTAGCAATATAGATTTCACATTTGGGATACTGGATGATACCCTGGGATTAATTAGAGCCATGTCCTGTAAAGCTGCTCAGCACAGACAGCACCATTTGAAAATGAAAAAAAAGCATTTTGGACATAAAGGAAATACATTTTAATACTCCTTTATTATGTGCAAACAATGCATTCAAAATCATTCATATCCAAAACTTATTGAATATTTATTTGAAAACAATATTAAATGTGTTTTAGAATGCAAGTACAACAAGGCTGAACACAATTTGAGTTGTTCTTTTTTCACGAGTACAAAATTAATATTTTCCGTTTGTGTGCTCCTGTTCTAAAACATTAGCTGGTTCTTAGGGGTAATGAGTACACATAAAAGTTAATTTTCAGTGAGTTACAAATTGTATAAACTTGCAGTTAAAACTCACTGGAAAATCCATTAAAAACGGAGCAGTGAAAGCACAAAAGCACAAAATACAGTGAAAAAATCTTCAAATTCGGCAAAGACATGTTAAATGTCGTCGTATACGTACGGCGATTTAGACTCAATTTATAAACGGGAAAATACAAATATCAGATATTTCATATACTTCTACTTTGATTCATGTACAAATTGCAATTTACTGACTTTAAAGTAAATATAGTTAAGCATTTTGTACACGTGTATGGTTAATACACTAGATCGAACAAAACTGTCAATTATCTTAGGAACTGAATGGTCCGTTTTAATGTAAAACGTGTCAACCAATGCGCCGAATCCTGACACGATTATTCAAACTGTGTTTAAAATGTATTTTTTATTCCCCTTCGTTTGCTTATAAATAAGCTGTCGTTTAACTGGCATAGAGGCGTGACAGCCGCAGACACCGTCCTGTCGGAAGATTAAAAAATGACTAGCCAATATTACGACAATGCTTCAGCCACACAATTTTAATTTACAATTTCTTATAAATTGAGACGAATCCACTGAGACAATTTTCAACATTTCCGCCAAAATACACCCCCTGTCAAATACTGAGCAATTAAGTTGTGATAAAGTTGGAAATAATAAGCCATCAGAACACGTGTCTCGGCATTCGATTAAAAACGAAAAGATGACTAGATAAAGTCAGTCAGTACCAGTTCCTGAAGCCTGATCATCACCAGTGGAGAACTACACAAAAGTGAACGGAACTTCAGGAAAGAATAACCCAGCCCCCCTACAGGTGACTCATCATACCAGGTGAATTTGCGATAACTAATGATTGACCTTCCAGGTGACCAGGCTAACAAGTCACACTGAAACAACTTCGACCATTTCAACAGAAAAGGGACGCGCCAACTGAGGAGGCGGAATTCCCTACCTGTGATGGAGTACCTCCAGTCCACATCAACTGGACCAAAGCGGCACCGACACCCAATCGACAGTTCAGGGTGAGCAAGGGGAGGGCGCAGACTGCCGTCGATGTCCCGAGCGTCCCTCGACTGCGATACCGGCGAACTGGTAATGGCACCACAAGCGCGCTTCTACTGTCACCGCTGCTTTTTAAATGAGCGGACAATGATATAGATTTCGTGTTTTCTTTTCACATAAGTCCTAAATCTCCAGATTAAGCCGCTGTTCGTGTCGCTTTAAGCGGCACCCAACCTGAACGTTTCCGCTCCGACTACTCACTTGACTCACTCTCTACCTTCTTCCTCACTCAATATCCGCCTTGCACTTAGGGGGGGGGAGACTGCAGTCCTAACGAGCGCCAAACGCATTATCCAATCGAAGAGGTCGTCATTCCCGTGTCTCAGCTACACGATGTATAATTGGTTTGAGTCCATTTCTGAGTTATCCAATCATACGGAGCTGCGCGCCCGGAGGGGAACATGTGGAGATTTTTGTCTTTGTTCCTATTTGATGTGATTTAAGATTATAGAAGTAACTGGCGTAACAGAATGTGCCCGCTTGCCATTTCCGCGAATTAGTTGTTCACGTTTATTTGAATAGTACCCATCCAGGTAAGATATTGATGTAAATGCAGGACAGTAATGACTAAGTTACACAATTAGGTTCGGCGATGCTATGTGAAATCGCCAGTATGTGTAATGTTTGACTAAAAGCAGGTAGTCCGTGTCCTGCGTTAATGGTGAATATCGTACAATCTGAGTCAGAGGTGCAACGAATTTTGCTTGTCACGATGTAGTCTTGTTGAAATCAAGGTGTCTGTCTAATCCACAGGTTTCCGAAACGCAAACGACTGGTATAATCGAAGTGGTTGTTAAATAACTTCGATGTAATAGTTCACTCTGTCATACAGTTCACAACTCTGAGAAGTTTTAGATTTTTTAATAACTTCATTCATTGACAAGCATAATGCAATATAGTTGTTATTCCTTAATCTACTCTCTTAATATACTCTCACTTTATCAGTGAAATATGAAAGTCATTACCTGCGAAAATAGCCGACAGTCCAATCGTAAACTACGTACACGCTTGCTGTCACGGGCTGGTTTTCAATACCATGCATTGGCGTTGAAAACCGCAGGTGGGCCCTAGGACTTGAACCTGTGTATGTCAAATTCCCTATGTTACTCACTGGTCGTTTTTGTTTGTTCATTTTGCGTCCGAAGTTTTGAAATCATGATAAAATATAATACCGAATTTAACGTAATGTGAAAACTGTCACGATGTTCAAACACAAAATAATTAAAATAGCAACATGTAGATACACGCGGAAATTGCGACCTGCTTCCGATCGTGCTCATACAAATGCCGCTGATAAACATCCTGATACTATAAAACACCAATAAAATTCCAATATATCTTAATATAACAAATGTGTTACTTGTAAATGTAGCCGACTGGATGAATGCATTTAATTTGTTTACGTGTTATTGCACATCATTTGCGGTGTTTAATGTGAAAACGCCTACAAGAAAATCTGTTACTACCCTTGTTACGGAAATATAGGCCTAATGGAAGACAGAATTGCATTTTTTTATTTTAAAAAAAGAAAATGGTGGATTTAACTTTGCTTATTTTATGTAATACCAATCTTTATAAAATGTATTTGCAGTTTCGTTTGAATTCTCCGAGAAAATAAGTTTTGCTGTTACTTTAGAAATGTACTCGATTTTCTTTGGAGAAAAAAAACTCTATCACGAATGTGTAACTAGCTCCACTTACTGGTAACTGGTAGTATTGCATATAAGAGTTATGATAGACGAAAACGTTAAATTATAGGCTTTTGTGTCGATTGACTCTGTGCTGGACTTTTATCTTCATAAGGATTACCTAGAATATTGTCCAGAATTACATTTGATTATGTAATCAATTGCTTTAACGCGTGGATTTATTTTGATAACCCAATATAGCGTATGCAAAAATAAACGATTATTTATTGAAATACTGAATTCTTTGCTTTGGTTACGTATCTGTTTATTCTGTAACCGTTTGTCAAAATAATGTAAGCAATGTTAAATCGACACCCTACGATTGGCTGTATTTGTGATATCCCGTCATGCACCAGTAAGCATATTTGATATGAAAAATAGTAAAATTATTTTCCAAAAAACGTTCTTAGAAGCTCTGTTAATTCCGAGGTTTTTTTCGTTCATACGAAGATCAAAAATTGTTAGTTTTCCTTCACTGTACCTTTATACACCGTAATTAAATAATATAAGACATTTATGGGGATATATATACACATGAATGATACTTCATTTCTTGGCTGGTCCGATTGTAGTGGGTTCATGCAATTGCTATTTCTCAGTCAGTTAACTTAATTCCCTGTTTGTTTCCCCTCTTCCCACTCACTACGCAATTTGACTAGTCTTTTAATCTATCCAACTGTTAGAAAATCTTAGCAACTGCCAATGCTATGTGGGGAGAAGACGCCCGCTTTTATGAAATAAAAAAATATTCCTATATTTGGTCTTTCATTTCATACATTTTCTAAATGTCAATATGACGAACTGTGCTTTTGTAGTTTTATTGTCAAGTGCCACGCTGCTTATCCCCGGCACACCGAAATCACGAGCAGTTCCCATAATGCATCTCGCTCCGCGAATGCGCTAACTTTAGTATTAGCGATGAAAAATAAAAAACATTATCACAATAAAACTATTTTGACGGTGATAATCGGGTATGCCGGAGTGTACGTGTTGAAATGTTCTAGCTTTATACCAAGTAATACTTTCCTACCCATGGTAGGAACAAGTTGCTTATCTACAGGAGTTATATATGCTAGCGGGCCTTGTGGTGCTTGGTCGGTCCGAAGGTAGTGGGCATTCACAATTGATTGCTACAGTCAGTTACAGAAATCCTCGTTTCTTCTCTCCCCTCGTTCACTACTGGCTTTGACCGACCTTTTGCTCACTTTGATTTCAATTTGCAGGTTTTATGTACATTAATTTAAATACAGTTCTTGGCGACCTGTATGAATAAAGGTTTGTGGCAGGCAGTGTGACTCATTACTGCAAGGCAAATGATTTTCGTGATCTTTGTGATATAGTTTAGGCAAATCGTCTAAAATGTATACTTTGTTGGGGATTGTGAGTTATAATCACCAGGTAATAATGAATTACACGAAATGAAGGGAAAGTGAATAAAAACTTTTACTTTTCCGTTCCTTTATGTGTAGTATGTCTTCCCATTTCTTAGTAATTCCAGCTTTGATCAAATAGGACAATGTGACAAATTCCGATCGTCATATCAAACATATTTAGAAATGATGTTTATTTAATAGAAGCTTAATTTAGGCAGTGTCTCTTGCATTATCGACTTTTAACTGAATAACGTAAACATTTCTTACACGGACGTTTCTTTGTCACGTTTACAGAATAGTTGGCCTTAATAATTAACAATAATAATAATAATACACTTTGGTAATTGTACTTCGCTCGTACGACGGAGTTTTGGGCCACTATTAATAAAAATATAAAACCTCGACAATAAAGTCGTAACTTTGAAGACTAAAGTTTTAATTAGAGAATAAAATCATGGTTTATTATTTATTAATTTATTTTAACCCTTAATCATAAATTGTAGTTCTAAAGTAGATAGAGATTAACTGTCCAACAATATTCACAAAATAACGGGGGGGAAAACACTTACGTGGAACATTGAATATAATTTAATCAAATGTAGGCAACCAACCCTTTTCCGGAATCGCTTGTCATATTCGGGGTCGGTGGGGGTGGTTTGGGGATGGAGCCTATCCCGGAGGTTCCGGGCGCAAGGTATGGAACAACCCAGGGTGGGGCGCCAACCCATCGCAAGGCGCACAGGCACACCTGGGGGGCATTTTGGTAACTCCAATTAACCTCAGTGTGTTTTTTGACTGCGGAGGGAAACCGGCGTGCCTGGAGGATACCGCAAATGTTAATTTGATATGACCCGCAAAATGAAGACTGATTCTCGCCTGCATACAGTCCACGTTGTGGCTTGACGCCTGTAGTTACATTCCTGCGGAGGCGTGGCGTAGATTCTTCGCGAAGTGTAACTCAGCCTTTAGATCTATCCATCCAACCATATTTTTCAGGAATTTTTTACCCATTCATGGTCACTGATCTAAAGCAAATCTCAGTAATTGCAGAGCAACGACCAACATATTTTAGTTTTTGAATTTCTTTGGTGCTATTGAATTATTTTACCTTTATGTCTGACTTTATCTCAATCCAAGCAGACTGCATATTTTGCACACTTGGCACTATAAAACTCTTCAAGGTTGCCGTGCTGGTCAATAGGCCTGCATGTCAATTATATAGAAATATAATACACTTAACAGTAGAAGGAAACTGAATTATTTTCATAACTGACCTCAAATTTCTGCACAGACCATCACTGGAAACATTTTCAGAATAAAATAAAATTTAGCTTATACATTAGTCTTTCATTTACACTGGAATTTGTGGATTCCTTTAGAAATTGAGTAGATTTTGTCTATGATAGGCTTTTTATGTTATAATAAAGCTCATTTTAAGATCTTGTACTGATAGGTTTTTGATAAGATCAAATAATTGTTTGAAATATTTAATTAATATGGAATTCTTCCTGCTTTTATTGACTTTGCGTGCATTTGATGTCACAATAGCAATGAATGCTTTTCCAAATAGGAATAAGCTGTAACAAACTCTAGGAAGAGCAGACTACCAGTTATCAAAATAAGTTCTCCAGCACTGTCTTGATGCGTCTGATAAGCCAGGACTGTTCTGTAGATCAATCAAATCACCCAGATTTGAGCTTTTTCTTCCTCCCCGCATATGTACTGCACCCCCATCAGTGCTGGTGATGGCCGAGCTCATGAGGGAGATTCAGACAGGACATCTAGTCTTCCTGCTGTGGACCAGCATCCCTCCTCCTGGCCTGGTCCCTCTCTGGTTTCCCACCAGGAGCTGCACTGATATTCCTTGTGGGCATCCGAGTGACGCACAGTTGCCGATTCCCAGGTGAATGGTGGGATTGTCTTATGTGGCTGGAAAGAGCAACTTGGCTCTGGGAACACCTTGTCCCCAGTAACTTGGGAGATATTCTGGGGACAGTACAGTCTCCATAAGCATAAACAAAGTCTCCTGTCAAGATCATCCTCTGGCTTGGCTGCAATGTATTGCAAATGAGCTTTGATCTGAATAGATGAAACGAATTATTATGGTCGAAAGTAATACATTTATTCACCTAATCTAATACATTGTGGTCATAGGCCAGAAACAGTTATTTTAAATATTTAATGCATGCATTTAATTGCAGTTTAATATTAAAAAGATCATGAGATATACATTCCATACATTTACTATAAATGCACATTAATCTTCAAAAAACATTGATGAATTGTATCCCACAATGCAGCTGAATCTGTACCTCTGGTTGTATGGATCAGGCACGTTTTTGGATGACAGCAGCCAGTTGTGTATGCTTACAGATGATCTGGATGGAATCTCCCGAAGACAGGCTTTACTGGAAAGTCCATGCTACATTAAAACCGTTATTAAAGTTAATACAAACTACATGTTCATCCATCCATTTTCTATACCCGGTCATCCTACTGGGTCGCAGGGGGTCCGGAGCCTATCGCAGAAGCAATGGACACGAGGCAGGGAACAACCCTGGACGGGGGGCCAGCCCATCGCAGGGCACACTCACACACCATTCACACACACAGGCAGACCTACGGGCAATTTAGCAACTCCAATCAGCCTCAGCATGTCTTTGGACTGTGGGGGGAAACTGGAGTACCCAGAGGAAACCCCATGGCGACACATGGAGAACACGCAAACTCCACACACATGTGACTCAGGCAGAGACTCGAACCCAGGTCCTAGAGGTGTGAGGCAACAGTGCTAACCACTGCACCACCATGCTACATGTTCATGCTTAATTTTACTTTGTAGTAATACAGACACTCCTCACTTATCAAACTACCTGTTAAACGACCATGCAGACTTATGACCAGCTCTCCAACCAGTCGATAGTCTACGCTGTATGAGAACTTTGGCCGTGGAAAAGGCAGCACGGCGTCTCAGCATTAAGCTTCTCATCTCGCGTCACCCTTTCTCAGGCTCAGTCTCGCTCCCAGTCGCTCAGTATTCACTACACTAGCGTTCACAGTCTCCAATTACCTTTATTTACAGTATGCAAACCTAAGTAATGTATATTAGACCTTATTTCCCCTATTCTGTTTATTGCAATATGCAGTACACTACCGTATAGACATTTATAAATATACTAAAAATGTTACAAATGGTGCAAAGGTAACATTAAAACAACATATAAAGATGACTGACACAAACCCACTACCAGTACAGTGAGCTTGACCTATTGGTAAGGGGCAGCTCCTTGCTTATCGACCAATTTGCTTTGTTGTTAAGTGAGGAATGTCTGTATATGAAATAAGAATATCAACAGAATGTATTCATCAGTAGGAAGAGGTTTTGAAAATATTTGAAGGCTGTAAAAGGTATAAATTAGGAATGAGAAGGTCCACACTCCCTACCTCACTTTCCAGGTGGTGGGGGTAGTAAGCCTGTCATGTGGGAAGTCTCTCATTTTCCCCCAACCTTAGTCTGTTGGGTTGTTCCTGTGGCAGGTTACATGTGAAGGCATCTAGCCGAAGTAGCAGCTCCTCCAGCAGGTCTTCAAACTCCTCCAGGTGAAAATTCTAAGCACAAACAAAAATTTGTTTGATATAGCTACATAGAAGCCAATTGGACCCCTTATTTCCTACCTGGATATACAGCTGGAATTCTTTGAGACAAGCATCCAAAGAAAAGCAGGAAACTCTGCTTGCTCCATGACAATTTTTTGCATGTAGAGTCTTCCTGTTAGATTTTACGAGTCTGGCCATTTCCCCGTGATCTCTCGCCTTAAGCTGTTTACACCCCTCATAACTGAAAATCATCTTAGTTTATCACAGCATCCTCTGTAAACCCTGGGTGCTGTAGTGTGTGAAAATCCCAGGAGTGCGTTACTCAGTGTCTGTTACTCAGATGCTGGAAGCCCCACGTGTGGCACCAACAAAAGTAACACATTCAAAATCACTTTCAATACATTCATTCTAAAATTTTGCTGAACAGCAACAGTAACCCTCAATCCTGTCTGCATGCTTTTTGTACTCTGTTGCAACCACTTGATTCACTGCTTGTAGTAGTAGCTTACTGGCATTAATGTGCAGGCGTACCTAATAAAGTAGCGTGAGTGTTTATCCCAAACAAAACAACATTTTCTGAGAATTTATGCAAATCCTAACTACAGCTGCAGGTTGACTCCTGTATAGACCTTAGATATGAGAGAAGCTTAAGAAATTTCATGTTTGGGGCACGAAGGGCCAGGTTTATCACTCACATGCTGAGATGTAGGATTACATTTCGTGGGAGAAGCTTCTTTTTCTTTTTTGATTGAGGTACCATTAAGTTAAATATTACATTTGTGCCAGGTAAATTAAGCCAGATGTTCTGTTCTAAGGAAGGATACCCAAAATTCTCGTGTCAGCTTTGAGTGAATCGAGCATGAGGATATTATTTTAAACGGTTATTCAGAAGCAAATGACTAAATGTTGACTGCTGTTTAGTTATCAGTGTGATAAAACGCTGCTTACCCTCCGCTGGGCCCTGTTATCTCTACTCCTTTGCTTGTGTCTACCAGCGAACACGAGAACTCTGTCCCAAATGTAGGCCGCCACCTCAGGAAAGGGTATCGCATCTTTTCTTCTTGAGGAGACCTTCTTTGCAGCCCTTTCAAAGGATCTTAGAAGTCCAGTGATCTTTAATAACGATAAAAAAGTTTTAAGCATGTACAAAGTACTTGAGTTGTCTATTGCTAAATGCAGCATGGAAGCATGTGTTGAATAATATCAGAAAGCAGAAATAATTAAGTTTCGTTGTGGAGCAGATGGTACGATCATAGATCAGCCCGATGGAAGCTTGGAAATTCATGGTGCTGGTTTTCATTACCAGCGTTATGCAGACGATGAACATGACATAGAAGAAACTACTGCGGTAGAGCAGGAGGGATGCAGCATGGGGGGGGTCCAGCGTGGGCAGATCATCTGGCAGACTGATGCCCATGCGGTGAGGGAGGGGGGTGTTAAAGAAACCAGTCACAGCAGTGAAGGACCCCCAGGTGGACACCAAGAGCAAGTTTCCCAGGCAGCCGAAGGCCACGACGAGGACGACTCCGGCCAGCTGCAGGGGCAGGGGCAGGGGCAAGTCAGCGGCACAGAAACCTCAGGACCGGGAGCGTAACATAACGGCGACCCAGGAGAGTAAGGCACACCGAAAGCCTTAGCTGCCCCTGGCGGCAAGGAGGTATTTCATCACCAGATGGGAGAAGAGGGTGCCAGGTGACAGCCGGAGAGTCGTCACGAACAGGGCAACCGCTCCACTGGCAGGCAGCACGGAGACGCTCTTCACCAGGAGCAGGAAGACAATCACAGCCTGGAGGCTTCTGGTCAGCTGAAAACGGAGCGGACAGCGTTCAGTGTCATAGAAGACATCAACAACCGCTTTTGGTCATCTATTAAATGCATGTAATAAAAAGACTTCACTCCATGTGCCTTGACTGTTTTGAATATAATCTACTCCCCATCTATCCATCCTCTAATCTACTGCAGGCCTGTAGAGCACCTGAAGTGCATCCCAGGAAGCAGGTAGGAGCTCCGCATGGGGTGCCAGTCCGCCATAGGACACAGCTCAGCACACGCAATTATACAGCTTTGGCAGTTTAGCAACGCCATATCATCTGACCATGTTTCTGGACGGCGGCAGGAAACTCATGCAGACATAGCACCGTGTTCTTCTGCTAAACAAGATGCTTACCTGTTCACAGGAGGAGAGAAGAGTAAGATCCACAAACGCTGTGTAGTTCTCTCTCTGTAGGAGGTCTGCAGTCTCCGCGGCCAGAAAGCTGCTGTAGGTGAGGTTTGCATAGTAAACGAGACTGGTGATGAGCATGGTGACCTAGGGAAAGACGCGATACTGGTTATTGGTTTACTTTTCACATCACGCCTGAATAATAGCAACAGCTCTAGTTTATCGATATATACATACACATACACTCCTTTAATACATCTCAAGGAGAAAATTCTCCATATCTAATGTATAAACAGGATGGTTCCATATGAGCATGGACTGTTTGACACCAGGGAAATAGAATGGATAGGGGAGCTGAGTCTTTTCTGGGGGGGGGGGGGGGGATTTAAAATGGGATTTGCTGGAATAATCCCTTCACAGAGGTCCCTCTCACCTCCAGCCAATTCCAGGCCTCCTTCCAGTAGGACGCAAGCCCTGTCTGAACCATGGCCCATGCTTGGACACACAGCTGAAGTGACGTGAGAAGCAGGAAGAAGAGCTGTGTAACAAGGCATACAAAGTGAGATGTGAGAGATCCTGTGTAGCCGGGTTCCCGAATTCCGGTTCTGGAGGGCCACACCCACTAAACCTGGGGTCTGTTTCACAAAGCAGGATTTCTCGCTTAGCAAGATAGCTTGCAGATTTAAGGTAGTCTCGGCTAAATAGACCTTATTTTCATCAATTTACATTTAACCTAGACTACCTTAAATATGGCAAGCTATCTTGCTAAGCAATTAATCCTGCTTTGTGAAGCAGGCCCCATGTAAACAGCTGAATAAGAGTGTTTGAGCAGAGAAATCTCCAAACTGTGTTGGATTCCTGCCCTCTAGAACCACAATCGGAAAGCCCTGTTTTATTGGGCCAATGCAGTTTGCCACAGTGTCACACTGAAGGAAACAGGCCTTCTAGTGCATCATGTGTTTTAATAATATTTATCGGTGAGAATAATTATTACAACGATATCTATGCAAGATAGTACATACATTGCTAACTCTATAGAATATGCACTCCATTTTTGAGTATAGTAAAGGTTAAAGAAGGAATTAAATAATAATTCCATAGCTTTCCATATTTCCAATTCCATAGTTTTATTTTTTACTTATTTTACTTATTGATCTGTATTTATCTGTGTTTATTGTAAATCTTTTATGTTTCTGTGTTGTGATTGGCCGGCTCCTTCACAGCAGTGTGTCTGTACGGCGATATTTGCCTCATTTTATTATTTTTTTTTAATTAAAGCATCTAATAAATGCATGAACAGTGTGGCCATCAGTTTTTTAACTACAGTGTCTCCTTGACTCTTCGGTGTGAAGAGATCACGGAGCAGAATGACTTCCTTCTAAGCCGTGTTCTGTGCCCTCGGCTCACCTCACACGCCATGACAGCATGGTCAACGGCGCCAGCAGTCCGGTGCACCTGCGCAGAGTAAACAGACGCGGACGGCAACAGGACCCCCGGAGCGGGCTGCTCGGCCCGCAGGGACACGCTGGTAAACAGGCCAGTGGGGGGGCTGAAGAGGGAGAAGCGGACGATCACCTCCCGCGTTCGCTGGCCCAGCCAGCCCCTGCGCTGCAGTGACCGCAGACTGCCTGACACCGCAGACCTGTACCATATACATCCAACACACATACTTAACCACAGAGGGCCTCACTGAAAAGCACCTGAAAGTCAGAACTGAGAGACTGAGGGAAATTCTCTACCCCAAGGCCATTCTGGACAAGGATCCCCATAGCAAACTTCACTTTCATTCACTTTTACCAACCCGCTGTCATTGCACAACCTTTCTGAGTACAGATATATTTTATATTTTTGTCTAGTTTGCAATCATTTTATGCTTCTTATTTCTGTTATTTTGTTCTTATCTTTTTCTACTATTGTGTTTTTTCTTTGTATTGCCTATTTCCTCAAGAATAATCCAGCAAGCAGATTGGAAAGTTTTTCATTACACAGCACAGTGTGTGACTGCACCAAATGAAATTTGGATTAAAGCAGTTCCTGCGTTTATTTGATGTAGATCCCTCACCTTCCAACTGGTACAGGGGCCCACAATCACACAAGTGCCATTTCCTTCAGAGTTAACCAACGTAACAGCAGGCTTATTAGTTGTTGAAACAGTGCTTTTAAAATGATTTCTTCAGGCCTTTCAGAACACAATTGCTTGTTGGCCGTGTTTGTTTTTGTTTTCGGATTTATCTGACGACACTTATGCTATAATACAAAGTCTGAGAAATGAAAACTCTGGCGTGAATAGAAATAAATCACGTTTATTCCTGCCTCACAGGAATAGGATGGAAAGGCACAGGACGTTTCAGTTTATCTTTTTGGTGGAGATAAACAACCCTAACACAAAACTTGTTGAAGTTGAATTTAGAAGGTTGTTTAGACCTCCATCACAATATACAGTAGAAGTAGTCTACTTTAGCAGCATTTATAATCGTTCACAGGGCTCTTTGTTCCCGTTATGGTGATTAAACAGTGAATTTTTGCTGAACTGATTGGTCTGTTTGTTCCAGAGTGGCAATACACTTGTGATTTGTTACCGAGAACTGCAATTCCAGGAACAGTTGCATGGACACAATTGATTGTGCATGTGGGGTTTACTGTAAGTGGACTGTTTACTGGTCAGTAAAGAGTTGGGCTGACCTCGTACGACCCAGGGTGACTTGGCTTCCTGCTTCCTTGCTAGCGCCCTGACATCGCTGGTCACCCCGAGCGAGGAGAGGCTGAGAGAGAGACTCTGACCGGCCCTGGACCTCAGGAACCAGGCCCTGTGCAGAGATCCGTGGGAAGTAGATCAGAGACCACCTTTCTTCTGCTCCCCGTATCTCCTACCAATCATCAGCATAAGCTCCCAAGTAAACTTTGACCAAAAAACAACCTGCTTTTCTGGATGGAGTATCATAAATGCTTATGGTTTAAATGATTTTTTCTCTACTTCCTCAGAAGTCCCATTGACTTTTAATGTCTGGTTCAATTCTAATTAAAGCACTTAGGACAACTGAAAGGTTTGTAATCCACTATGAGTGCCGACCTATAATTCAATAATGTTACTAGAGCAATCTGAATTAAATGTGGGCTCTCTTTACTCAAAACATCAAAGACACTGAATAAAGGAAATATTTCTTGTGTTGCTGCTGATTTGAGTTTCCCCATAAAATACAGGCAAGGGGGTAGTAATTCAAGCTAATTCAGGGGTGTCGACCTTTAACTATTGGTGGGAAGTACTCATGAAAACCATTATTTAACTTTTAATTAAAAATGACGATGAAATTCAAGGACGATAATCAGAGAGCACATTTTATCAACTAAATAAACTTAAAAGCTTCAAGAACAGCACACCCAACCACGTTAACCACAGTTTTAAATCTCAGCAATAAATAATAATTAAGTTGAAATCCACAGGTGTCTGGTGCAGTTGTATCCTTCTTATCTGTGTTACTGCTTATCATAGCCATTTGGCGAGGCATGAAAGCGTAACTGTAATTACAAGTATTGCTTCGAGGTCTGACCCTGCTACCTGCAACATTGAAATGTACCTTTTCCAGTGAGCTCATGAATCACCACCGCCATCTGCTGGCAGTAAATGATACTGCTAGGGAATCTGGATATTTTACTGCCTTTGCAAGTAGAAAGGGACCGCAAAAAGAAAAGGTTTTTCATGATCGTACCCTGCAAGCTGACTGGTCTGCGGCCTCTCTTTTTTCAAGGACCGGCTGTCCAATGAGAATGCACGTCCCATAGACGGCGCCAGCCTGACAAACAAATTACAGCATGAATCCCGAGAGAATAAACCACACAGATATGTGCAAAAACTACACCAGCACACAGGTCCACCAAGATGAACCCATAATTATTTACAGTACTGTGCATAAGTCTTAACCAATCACAAAATGACATACATGATTTTCCAAATATTGTCTGTAAAAGTGTGTTAACCATTTCAAAACCTCTCCTAAGGTCACCCCCGTATTTGCAGCAACCATCCAATGCATCCATGTATTTTTTGAATGACCAATAATGCACCTCATACAACTAATCAATACCTCAGTAACCGATTTAATATAAATTAATCAAATAAGCTGGTGGTGAAATTTAAATCAGGAGGTGCCCCTGAGGTGAGGTTTAGGAACTGATTCTAGCCATCCAGCAAGATATCAGTCATTTTTTGGTTATTCTTAATTTGCATATGTTCTGATGTTAAATTTTGTTATTCGTTTTGAGCAAATATATACTTAGGATCCAGATAAATAGTTTAAACATTTCCATTGACTGCCTAAGACTTTTTGCATATTGTTGCATATAGATTAGATTACTTTAGTGACCCTTGGGGAAATTCTAGTGCATTCAGTAACAAGATACATAGAATATAAATTAACATATAAAGCAAAAAAATGGACATGTCCATTAATGTAAACACACCTGTCAATAATGACAGTATTTACCTGTATTTTTGTTGAGACGTTATTGCACCATGAGTCCCAGTACAGCCCATCCAATAAGGCTGTCATACTCCAATTCCACCAGTCTTCATGCATCCGTATTTCTTGAAAGGGGCTTCGTGCACTTCTGAATTTTCAACACACACAATCTTTGTCTTTACGCAGCAGTGAAAACACCACAGTTGATCTTTGCTGTGTACTGGGGCTGTACAGAGACTTTGTGGGGGGGTGGTGCCCAACATTTAAAATGGGGGCACCCAGTTCACATGAAATAGTTTCGGCAAAACCGGTAGGTGTTCAGGCTCCCCAGACCCCCCTTTTCACACATACCTACTGAGCACCGGTGCAAACTGAGGCATAAGACTGAACCTGACTGCATTTACATTTTAACCAGAAAGTCAGTGGTGTGTTGACCTACTTGGTGAATGCAGTTCTGATGGCTTGGTTTAGCTGGTAATGGTGGCTGGAAGGTTTCCCATAAGTCATGAACAAGACCAGGGTAAAGGTGACCACGTACAACACAGCCTCCCTGTGAATGGTACAACGAGTTTAGTTTCTGCTCACGGGAATCACCCTGAAGAGAGTGATGTTTAGAGAGGATGACATGCATCGTGAGAGGAGAGTGACGTGTAGGGCGACACCTGAGGGCCTTGCGGAGGAGCGTCTGCTTGCGGATCCGATCCCGCGCGCGTCTCAGCTCTGCTGGAGTGGGTGGCCGAGCCAGGCGCAGATGCCGGACTCTCCGACGGGCTGTCAGCACCTGGGGTCACAAGGGCCCCGATCAGGGCAGCAACCAATTAAATGGTTGCAGGCAGGACAAAAGTCAGCACTTTTCTAGTGGAAACCTTCTTGGCACTCATGCTGTAGGACCAGTGCTTAATTTGTAAACTCCCGGAGCTCCTGAAGAGCACAGAGACCTATTGCGACCACTGTTAAGTGGGAAGCCACTGCACACTGACTTTGAAGGACGTTTCACGCACACGCACACACACACTCAAGGTCTTCAACAACTATAACATGCTATTAATTAGTTAAATTACTTAAATGAGTCACAATGCAATATTTTCAATCAACATCTGTTACTTACATCACTATAAGTGATACTTATTTAATACCCTAATAGAGGACTTTCATTAGATCCATTTCAGTGGCCAAAAAGTATTTTTCTGCACACACACGTTTCCATTTTTCACTTTTTGCCAAATAAGCAAAATGTACTTTGGGCAGATGTATGTCAAAGAAACTATACAACACAAACAATGATATAAATATACATCTCTTTAGTCCAATTTGTATTTATTTCAAAATTTAACTCAAATTAATTTTAAGTATAGTGGGTGCAGGGGTTGAGGTGTCAGACTGCAGTCTGCTCTGAACCGGCAGAAATTTAGTACTGTGTAGGATCCATACTCAAATTAGGTACCGGCAAGCAATAACTGAACATTAGACCATGTTAGATTTAATAAGTCTGAGTGGCTGATACCAAAGAAAGACAAAAAATTGCAACTGTTTTTGAGATGTGTCTGTCAGGGTCAGGTTCTGGACCCGGGGTCCACCCTTGATTGTGGGATTTTGTTGCAAATCTCCTAAAGAAAAACACTTTTCAAGCTTTATTTTGGTAGCTCATCTAGTGGGATTTTGTAGATTTCTGTGGACAACTAAGGGTGAAATTGACCAATATCTTTGGTCAAACTGTTGACTTGACTTTCAGTGTGATTTTTGAAGGTAATGAAGACATGATATAGCTTGGCAAAAAGAAGAAATATTCATTTTATTTTCATGAAAAAATGTTTAAATGGGACATTTTTGGACTAAGCGATGAAGAGCTGCATCCAAAGTGTTTTGGGACAGTTTTCACACGTTTCTCCAGTCAATGCCCTTACCTGCTGGTACCTTCTCAAAGTAAAAGTCCACCCAAGTATGGAAGACCAGTGACACTATGGGGAAGGGCTGGTTATCATTACCCTTCTAAAGTGAGTAGCTCCATCTTGATGGTGACAACAGGGGCCAAACAGGCATCTGTCTGAGGGGAAGCCTCCATTCTGGTGCCAGCCTATGAGCATCTCTGCCATTGCCTTGGCCTCTTGAGGGCAGCTGTACGGGAAACAGCGCCCCCTATACCTCAAGGCCACCACTGCGGCACTGATGAGTATCTAAGGCAAACAGAGTTCAATTATCATAAAGATCGCCGTAATCACAGAACGTGTAATGACAAATATGAAAGACAAATCTTATAAACATCCTATAAACGTGAGCCAGAAAATTAACAGAAAGGCATTTGGCGTCCTGTGGCAATCCATATTATTCATAAAATCCCTGTAGTTTTGTGGAAACACTGAAGTTTTGTTGTGCTTCACTCCAATTGGACAAATTAAGGCAATTGGATTTGAGACCATGGCAGAAATACCAGGAGTGGCTGGAGAACACAGGCACAGAGGAGAATGGAGGAGCTGAGCGCGTGGGCCCACAGCAAGCTGTTCTCTGGGCTAAACCTGGAGGGGGAGGTGCAACACAGTGTTACCTGACTGCCGATTGGTCAGAATATCAGTGACTGTTATAACAATGCCAACCTGTCATTGCATAAATGAGTAGTGTGGCAGGTAACACAGCACTCCACCATCCTGCTAGAGAACCTCTGAACACAATTTTTTTATCTGAATTTCTTCAGTAAAATGTCTCACATGTGAAAATGGGTAAAAAAATTTAAGTCACGTTTTGCCAGCAGGGGAGCCTTAAAGAAGAGGAGCTCAGAACAACCCCTACAAAATTTGGAATACAACTGGGTTGGGGGTCCAATATGATATGCTGTAATAAGGCCCAAAATCTCTTGTGGCACCACTGGTACCATCCAAGAAATTGCATGTAAATTTGAAACTGCAGAAATCATGTTGGATTAAAGTAGCAGGCAAGAAACATAAGGAAATGGTAGGCAAGGCTGAGCTGCATCGGATTAAAACATCTGTCAATCAGCACTAAAGACCACCAATAAGCATGCTTCCTTACTTTATTCCCAGGACTAAAGTGGTAATCATGCAGACTAAACACAGAGACAAGCACAGGGCCCAGGCGAGGTAGCGACAGCAAGGGGGCGCCACTGAGATGCTGCTGCCTCCAGAATCTGGCTCTATGGGAACATGAGAGAGGGCTTCAGGTAAAGCAATCGGTTTACATCACACAGTGTGCACTTAGATTGATGATAATCATCATCCATCTGTACTCCAACCAAATGTTCCATAAAGCATCACAGTTACTCTAGAGCCCTGCAAGAGGAAACAAGAGTACCACATGAAGAACATGTGAATCCCACACACACACTACTGTAAAATTAATACAGATCATTTAATTTACTATTTTACTTTCACTTTCATTTTTAACTAAAGATATAAAATGAAAATTCTACCCATCATACTACAATGTCACCCCTAATACTCAATTATGTCAACAAATACATATTTTATAAATTACAATAAACAAAAAAAATTACTGTCACTTTAGTTTGACATTAATTTTCAATTTTTTAACTGCCCCACATGCAGTCTAGTTTAGCCGATATAATATTCAACATGTCATTGGTTCTTTTGAGGACCATCTAAGAAAATATCAAGCTCCCCATGTACCAATGGGGAGGCAAGGAGGTTGGGGGTGACAGATAGAGCTATGCAGTCATATCCTTCCAATGTACCACCATAACCGACTCAGTTATACACTGACACCACTTGAGGGGCCCCCATATACCACCAGAGGTATGTGTACCATTGTTTGAGAACCACTGCTACATGTACTTACGGAAAAAGTTAGTGATGGCCAAATGATGCTTCATGAACCATAGTCTGTATTTTCTGACCCCACTAGATGGCGCTCTTGGTTTACTTTGGGGCATGCTTTGAGCCCTTTTTTGAACAGAGAGCACCATCTAGTGGTATCAGAAAATACAGCCAATGGTTCAAGCAGCTTCATTTGGCCATCACCAGAAAAATTATATATGTGCAACGTAGGTCTCCATGGAATAAAAAGAAGTCTTCATAGGTACCTGTAGAACTCTTGGGTTGGTCTTCACAGCTTCTCCATTTGACATCACCTCTTAGCATTTTGATGTGATCACTTTGGCTCCTCTGATCAAATCTAAACTCAGACCTCTTTTGTGGCATCAGGCTGGGCAACTGGAAATCTTGTACCCCATGCTGTGGAGAAACAGGCAAGCTGCTAAGTTTCGGGATTTATTTTTCGGGTGTAAGCATTAAATACAGCTTAAAGTTAAGTCTTGTAATGATGGCCAAACAAAGCTTCATGAACCATTAGTTGCATTTTTTACTCCACTAGATGGTGCTCTTGGTTTACTATGGGGCATGATTTGAGTCCTTATATGAACAGAGAGCAGAGTGTGGTCAAAAGTACAGCAAATGGCTCATGAAACTTCATTTAGACATCACTAAAGTCTGGAGTATATCTAACTTACTGCATATTTATTTTTCTGCATTACTCGTGCACACTGCTGATGGTAGTGCAAGGACAAATATGAGTCATCAGTTCTGGAATCTTCTAGGAGGTCGTCACTATGAACTGAAGACAGCAGGTGTCACAAAAACAATAACCAATTCCAATGACAATGTTCAAATGCTGAAAATCAGTATACGCAGGTATTACTATACATTGACCAATAACTACCTTCCACGGAGTAGACACTGAGCGGTCTACATTTGTGCTTCACCACGGAAGTGTCCTTACTGCTTGTTTCCTGTGTAAAACATACAAGAAAACAACTAAATTTTCCATATTTGGGTCTATATCATGGAGAACACATTAGAAAACAGTACCAATAAAGTATCCGTTCCTTGAAAATAAGTACAATGGTACCTCAGTTCTCAAATTCATTAGAACTTGAATTTCTTGTAAGTCGAACCAACCAGTTCGAAAAAATATTACCTAGAGCTCGATCTGAATCTCAGAAGTCAAACCGTGAACGCCAACCTAACTTGTACGCACGGGGAAATGAGTCACGTGGCACGTCTCTCAGTGGAAACAAAGGGTAAAGCTTCAGTCTTGTATTAGCTGTGATAGCTTCACGCATGTTACCACTAGCTGAATACATATATTTAGACAGTAAAAATACATTTAGACAATAATTGACAGTAACAGTAATTATTATTATATAATAAAATACATTTAAAAATAAAGATTTCTTATTCATAATTTTAATATTAATAATAAACCATTAATACGTTTAATTATAATAATATTGTTGTGTAGAGCAGGGACGGAACGGAGACAAAGGCACGGACGTTAGGGTATTGGGGAATACGGGGTTTAATTACAGATAAGGCAGGCAAAACGCAGACGGACAATACAATGACTGGACTGGGGAAACAAACTAAAACGTGGACTAAATACAGAGAACTAATGACAACAACCAGAAACAGCTGATCACACAGGGATTCCACATGAGGTTAACGAGGGGGCATGGCTCACGGAAAGAGTGGACGATTGGAGCAGGACATATAGTTTGGATACATTTATTTTTTTACTTTACAAATTGCTGTTTTTATAAATGTGCTTAGATGTGTTTAGTACAGTATATGCTGTTCTTGTTTTATTTGGTTCATTTTGTGTTTGAAAGCTTAAAAAAATATATTTAGGTGAAATTTTTCGGGGCTGGGAACCAATTAATTGGTTTTCCATTATTTCTTATGAGGAAAATTCGATCACAACTTTTTAAGATTCAATCCGGAGTTCTGAGCAGATTAAATTCAAGTTCTGAAGTACCACTGTACTTGCTTTCTCAGCAACAAAACAAAAGGGTGTTTAGTGCCATGAATATAATAGATGAGTATGATGCACTAACCTTACTGAGACGGAATAACAGGGACAGCAGCACCCCGACGGGCAGCACCATCAGCGTACTGAAAACTCCCATCGCTAGGGATGCAGCTCTGTGCTATGGTACAGAATCATATCATTATATACAGCATATGCATAAATGCATTAAGCAGCCTTTTTATGAAGTAAACCTGGCTAGTGCTGAGTAGGTCCGCCTTTTGCCTCCAGAAACTGTGTTCAGAAGCCATTCTGCACACCACTCTTATAATGAGCCATTAGTTCTGCACTTGTAGCCTTCCTGTTAGCTTTAGTGGACCTCTGTCTTTGACAGAATATTACTGGCCACAGAACTGCCCCAACAGCATGATTTTTGGTTATGGCACCATTCCCTAGATGTTGTAGCAGGTGGAAATCTAAAGAAGTTGGCTGTTTAAGAAGCTGGCTACCAACAATCACACCACACTGACAATCATTTAGATTAGGTGTCTCAGCCATAATAATTTGTAGTCAAATAGTAACTGAGCCTCTTGATCCTGTCTGCCTTCTGAATGCATTCAGTTGCAGACACAGGATTAGCTGTTAGAAGGAGCAGGCTATTTGCATTAATGAGCAGATATTCCTGATAAACTGGCCACTGCATATTCTTTTTGCATTAATGAGCAGATGTTCCTGATAAACTGGCCACTGCATATTCTCTTTGCATTAATGAGCAGATGTTCCTGA
>JAODUD010000033.1:13080678-13093373 GCA_026784285.1 Stomatorhinus walkeri | reverse complement strand
CCCCCCCCCCCCCCCCCCAGACATGTTTGATGACTGCGGAGACTAACATATGACAAGAATGACAAATGATTGTAGACTTTCTTAAATTCTAAATGAAGTGGAGCTTGTTGTGTGAACCTTTTCTTAAAGTATTTATTTTGGTATTTTGGTGATTCGGCAGACTGCTGTGCGAAGCTATAGCACCTGACCTCCTTTTTTTAGCTAGATATTCTTGCTGAATCTAGGTTATGTGCCTCTCTTGCTCTCATGGGTGCAACCCTTGGGTGTCACCAGGCTTCAAATCAGCAACCCTTTGTTAGCAAACATAGATCCTTAACCTGCTTTTTTACAGAAATAAAGCTCTGGGGAAAAAAAACACTTTTGTTGATGTGAGGGTGCATTTGCTAAAATATAACGAAATAATGTTACAGAAATCGTGATATTTTACCATTATGGTACATTGTATCTCAGTTTTCCTGTTTATTCATTCACCTTTTACTTTTATTTTTATTACTGATTTGATGAGTAATGAAAACTTGTCTCTTTATTGTCTCTTTAGTTACATTATACTTTGTTGCAATTCTTTCTATGATATTGAACAGAGGATTTTTTTCTCCATGGGGATCAATAAAGATCCATGGAATGTCCTGTGTTTCCCAGGCAGATCGGCTCGGCACATGACGTACCCTTTGGGCTGGTTTCTGAAACTCGATGGTGACTGGCGCCGAAAGGGAGCGCACTTTGACCTCTCTCCTTGTGGTGCAGTTGTACAGAGTCAGGTCCACAACATCCCCATTTATCTGTAACAAATCAGCATTTGTATCTAGCAGGTGTCTGTCCTCACGTGCAACCAAAATTCTTACTATGAGAGCTGATGAGGTCATACTATACACCTGCCATATATTTTGACTGAGCCACTTGTGGGGACTGTAAAGCAAAATAAATTAAAAACATTGTAGAAAACCATATGGCATCCCACCTGGATGGAAGCTGTTCCCCAAAAGTATGGGTTTGGGTTGAAGAACATCAGCTGACTGATGACACAACGACTGCTTTGGTCAGAACTGAGCGCAATACGCCTATTAGCATCTGCATCCAACATGTTGGGAAGGTACAGCTTGGTCTGTCTGATGCTAATGACTGTGTTCTGGAACCTTCCATGCCACTGCGTCCTCAGCTCCATCCATCTGGTGCTTAAAGTGTGCAGTGACACTTTGCTGAATAGCACATACTTCTACAATCAAATAGACAAGGAAGCAAACGGATTGACGACGGGCCTCGCACATTGTTAGAGGTGTGGCGGTCAGCATTGCTACCTTCCAAACGGTTAACTGGGGTTTGACTCTCAACCAACACAGCTGGAATTATTAAAGCATTTCACTGTACAGGAGTATATTTACGTATGTAACAAATGAAACTCAAAACAATGAGATATAAACCATCATACAGAAAATATAGTACTGATAAGAAACATTTGTAGGGAGAGTTTAAGAGAAAAAAATATGTTGTAGCACATATATATATACACACACACATACACACACACTGCTATATTTGACTTTTGGCTTGTATCTGCTATAACCACAGTATCCAGCAAGCACTGCTGATTCTAGGAATTCTAAGCCTCATGCGGGCAGGCGGCCTATTCTCACCAGCAGCAGGTCACGGGCTGTGCGAATGCCGTCCAGCGTCAGATAGATGCCGTCCTCTGAGAAGTTAGCAGAGGTCTTCAGAACGCAAGACAACAGGGACACCAGCGAGTGGACCGCTACCTCTTCCAGGTGGTACGTGCCTGGCACGGCGGGCTCGCAGAACTGGGTCGAAAAGTTCTGAACGAACCTCATCACGAGTCTGGCACTTTCAACAGTCACCTCAAGTCAGGAAAGTACACAGAAAAAAGCAATAACCTATTTAAAAACTTTAATTTAGTGTATGCTTTCTCTATGGACAACTGTTCAATACATTCAATATGCATGTAGTAAGACTATCAGAATTAAATTAGAGTAATGCTCTATTTTTCCTGGATAATAATCATTCATATGTAAATAAAGGACTTACTTGACTGGCAACACTCAAAAGATCTTTCAGTATGTGGATGCTATCTATCATTTCTGCCTGAAAGGCAGCAGGAGAAAATATGTTATGCACACTTTTTTAACACAAGAGATGAATGGGTTTTATCACATCACAAGGAGTCAATATTAAAAAGTCAGTCACAGATAACAGACTCATTTGGTGCCTCATATAGGATTTAATTAGTACCTGAGAACTTCCGGGAAGGATTATACAACAGTGCTGAAATCATGAATCATAATGTCCTAATAATTAGATACAGCAGGAGCAGAAAAAACTTCATAATTTGGTGGAAAATTATAAAACATGTTGGCGACTGCCCAGGATTGGTTCCCGCCTGCGCCCATTGTTCCCAGAATAGGCTCAAGTCCCCCTATCCCCCCCCCCGTGGCCTTAGTTGGGATTAAGCAGTTTCAGAAAATGGATGGATGAATGATAAAACATTCCCAGTAACTAGAATTTCACGTTTTTGAGGACTTGATTTGAATGGTGTGGTCAGTACCTGGTTTTGGATGTTTAGCTCACAGATGGCAGATATGAGGGCATCACGGATGGTGGTCTGCAGTCCTCTGGAGGCTGACAAGTCTTGACTCAGGCGATTCAGCACATCAGTCAGTAAGATGACATAGTTTCGGACCAACATACTGTTGCCCATGCGAGTCAACTTGGTGAGGTTCCTCAAACCATCCGAATAGCTGAAAAAGATCAGCAGAAAAATGTGTGATAACCCCTCCAGGCTGACACGATAAATCTACAGAAGCTGAGCAGAGTCTTACAGTTCCAGGTCTGGATGGTGGAAAGGCGATAGATTCTTCTGGAAGCTCGGTAGAACTTCGACGCTTACTGGGCATGGCCTGGCTGCAGCTCCAAACTGATTCCATACTTCAATATATATTGTAACTGTGAGAGACACACATGTGGTAAATTTTATGGTTTTTAACAGCTGTTTCTTGACTCGTCACCTTTTAATAAGCAATCAAAAGGTTTTTCATTGCCTAATGAACGTGAAGACCATTTCCCGCCTCGTTACCTTTATAGTCGTTTTCTGGCTCTCCGGATGGAAGGCTGAAGTAGTGCTGGAAGTTTCTGCCTTGGTAGAGAGTCCTCTTTGGAGATCTGCCAGCACTGTAGCTGAACTTATAAAGGAGATCCTGAAGGGCGGGAGGTAGGCATCAAGCCAACAGTGCAAAGTCATGAAACAATAAAGGTGGGGTAAGTGGCCGTTTAACAGATCACTAAGCAATCCAGCACGACCTGCAGGCTCAGGCCTTTGCTACAGCGAGCAATTTTGCCACGCCTGAATTATTCCAGAAGCACAATGAATCGGTGAGAAACAAGAAAAAACAGAACAGACTGTGGCCCCCTGAACACTCACCGCTTTTCCTGAGCTGCAGAAGACGCTGAATTCTGTGTGGATCTCGTAGCCTCGGCCGGGCTGCACCTGGCATGTCATTCCGTGGGGGAAGTCGTTGGTGGAGAAGAAGAACTGCGACTTGCCAAGGAGTCTGTGTCGTGAGTCTAGAAGAAAAGACGGAGAAGTGGATAACCCTCGTGCTCTAAGAATCTGCACAGGTGCCGTAAAAACCCCAAAAGAATCTTGCAATGATGATAGGGAACAAAGTTAATACAGACAGTAAAAAACCAAAAATGTTCACCACTGAATAAGCTATTTAAAATAAATGTAAAGTAATGAAGAACAAATACTTCGTAACTATATGCAAGTAGGTTTATTCCAGATTTGTACTCACTCAGTTTTCATTATAGTGCTGCACCGTTACTGACAATGCTATATTCAAATCAGTCTTGAGTCCGTTTTAAAGGATATGTCACTTTTTTGAGATAATTAGATTTCAATGCATAGTACTTCTTACTTTTTTAGAAACTAGGGTACATTAAATCTGACAAGTTATCCAGCTAAGCAAAAACATATCTTCCTTATACAGACACTCACAACAGTCAGGAACAAATATGTATGATTGTATGGGTAGCAAACTTTATTCATTTTACCTGCGTAAAAATGTTAGCAGATTTCCAGTTAGCGGAACTAAACTTAGCACAAGCTAATTAGTCCACTAATGGTCGTCAAAGTTAACAGAAATGCCAATCCACTAACAAAAAAGTTAGCTTCACTAATTAGCAGCTAGTGGATTAGCGGAACCCTTCCTACAACTGGCACTGTTATATATTTCAATGATAATGCCACCATATAGGACTTACTTGCAGATACCTCCAGCATATAAAGACTCTTTGCCTTTAACATAAAAGGTTTAAATGTGATGACAGGAGAAGAAATGCCTGAATATGAAAAAAAAAACATAAAATTGGATGAAATACATTGCTACAAAACACATATACATACAACCAGTGTGAACATTGTTAAATCTTTGTCATTAATCATAGTTAACTGCTGTTTTATACAAGGCCAGGTGGTCACGTGATAGACGCATCTCAATTGCTCATGGGGCACCACCTGTGAAAGTGTATGATTCAAACTCCACTGAATCAATCTGCTGCCTGTCCAAATCCAAGAGGGTTATTTCATGTGCAACAGGGGATCTTCTGGAGTCCATCAAGTTGTCTCCTTCCTGGCCATTGGGTTCCAGGACCACATCCCTATCCTTGCTGGCAACGCTTGACCCGATTCCTGAAACAGTTCACCAGGTAGAGGCAATGATATTAAAATCCTTCAAATACAAACTGAAGAACAAAAATAACTTGAAATTAAACATGGACAGGCAGCAGGTGACCTTGTATAAAACAGAAGCCATCAGACGTACCTATATGACGGTCCCCAGAGTTTTCCCAGACACCCTCCTCAACATTACTGAAATAACTTTCATAATCTATAAAGTAGCGGAAATACAATGACAGAAATTAAAACAAAGACATTCAGTTGTTTTGCACAAACATTCCTACAGGGACTTGAACCAACAACCTGTCAGTTATGAGCTCATACCCACTCCACTACCAGTACAACAGTGGTGATGGCCTTTTGTTTCTCTCAGATACAAATACACAGCATGTATTGTATTCAACAGCTGCTGTAAGGCAAATAATTAAGCAATTTAAGATTTGGAAGAGTAATTACAGGAGTGGTTGAAAATTGGCGTCTGACTGACAGACGTTTTGCCGTCTCCTGACGATGTTTCACTAACTCCAATGTCAGTATCAGCATCAGGAAGGGGGGGTCCTGGACAACAATGAGGAAAAACAGTTACATACAAACTCATGAATCTTTTAACATATTAATTAGTTAAGTGTCATCTGGTTTCAAAGTCCACAGCATGTGGCATATGATGACTCATGTTGCTCTCCTGAGCTACTTCACACATCTGGCAAATAAATAGGCCGGGCTCAACAAACACCTTCCATGTTATCAAACCTGGAGTCCGTGGGGGCTCACAGACGGTCAATGTTTTTACAAAATGAGGACTATCTGGTAGGGAGCTGGGAGGAAGCAAAAATGTGGACTATCTGGCAAGGAGCAGGGAGGGAGCAGAAATGTGGATTATCTGGCAGGGAGCTGGGAGGGAGCAAAAATGTGGACTATCTGGCAGGGAGCTGGGAGGGAGCAAAAATGAGGACTATCTGGCAGGGAGCTGGGAGGGAGCAAAAATGTGGACTATGTGGCAGGGAGCTGGGAGGGAGCAAAAATGTGAACTATCTGGCAGGGAGCTGGGAGGGAGCAAAAATGTGGCCCATCTGTAGGTCCCTGAGTATCAGGTTGGGACACTGCTCTATATCAAACTTTAAAAGATGCCAACTTGATTTTAAAACAAACCATGTACCTTATTTTTCTTTCTATTAGAATTAAAGCCACTTAAAAATGGACGTAGTCCTCAGATACCCAACTGTCTATGGTACCTACTTTCAAAGAAAGGAGGGAAGCCAGAGTCAGTGTTGCTGAATGGGTCATCATAAGCCACACTCCCTTCCTCAGACACAGGGGACCCTGGGATGTAATCAGGAGGTATGGGAATGCTGTAGTTGCCAGGCGATGGAGGGAAGAATCCAAAATCTACAGGATAATGAATGAAGGATGGAAGCAATTCCATGTAAAAATGCTTATGAAAGTATTACAGTATCAGAAACTATTTTTTCAATTAAACGTTGATACATTTAATAGAGAACAACTCAAAAAAGAAAAAATGTAACAGATAGTAGTCCTGTATATTATCACACAATCATTATGTGATCTAGTGATGATTTCAAAGTCAACTAATTTTATTATAGAATAATTATGTTTACATTCGTACACCTATCTGATATTTGTGTATCCAAAGTGATTGACAGAAGAGGGAAGGGTTGCCATTTGTGCATGCTTCCAGGGACTTGAACCCACAACCTCTGTGTCAATAATACAAAGATCTACCTGTTGAGCAACAGGAGCTGCTAGTTGCTCGGTTACCTGATGGGGATTCAGGATGAGATGGGCCATCAGAACTTCCGTCCATGGTTCTCTGCCATTGGCTGTGACCAACATTCATCTGACTCCCTTCAGCGAATGGCAGGAGGAAGGAAGAAGAATGGGGGCGGACATCAGTGCTGGGTGGAACAGAGACAGAGTCTCCTATGCTGTCTGAGGAGGTCATGCTGACTGGGTGGATCTGAGACTCCAGCTGATTTGTTGCCAAATATGTGGCATCAGGAGTGTTTGAAACCAATGGGCTGGAAGGTGAGGCAAGCTGAACAGACGGAAGTGGAGTGTGAGAGGCCATTGTGAGACCGGGACCTTCAGGTAACGTCAAGTGGGATGCAGCCCCACCTTTAACCAAGCTGGAGAGCTCACTGATATCCACAACACTGCAGAAAGGAACTAAGAAAAACCAGAATCTCAGTAAGATACATGACCGCCATAAGTATTGCAGCTGTCCTGTTGACTGCTTTACATGCTTACCTTCAACAACGGCTTTACTGGAAGGATTAACTAGGTAAAGTTTCCAGGTGTAGAAGATGTCCCGGGGAGACATGCCGCAGTTTTCACACTGAGCTTTGAAGGAGAACGGCTCATTCCAATTCACTGAGCTACCCTGGCAATGGGCACAATGCATGGGGACTCTCCTGTGGAAGAAATTAGTCTCAGCTTTTAAATAATTGCACTTAAAACACTAAAACTCCAAGAAACCAAAAACAAATGTGGTATCAATACTCAGACCACAGATGTGAAACAAGCAGAAAGGATGCTGCTCCCCACCGTGTTAGGTCAGCCGTCATAGTGACAAACAGCTCTGAAGTGGACGACTGCTCTCCATTCCACACCGTGAGGGTGAATTTGAACTGGTCGAAACTAGGCTTCAGAAGATTAGTTGGGAATGTGACCACAGGTCCAGACAGAGGAACATATTCTTTAAAGCAGGGGCTTGCGACGGTAGTGGCTGGCTTACAGTCCCACTGGTAGCTGCAGAAAAAGTTGGAATCCACAAAACCTTTAATTTCATAACGTTGCCAGTTCAGCAAGTTTAACCCAACACTTAAGTTTGTCATCTGTCGTTGCCCTCAAAGTCTACTCTCAAAAAAGAGGGTAAAAATGTGTACCTTTGCTTGTCACTGTGCTGTACCCTCAAGGGTCTACCAATTGTACCCTTAGCTTTAGGTAATTGTACATTTTAAGGTATATAAATTGACTCTGTAGAACATTTCTGTACCATTGGTGGTGCATTAATGCTGTTTGTACCTTTGGGATGTTCCTTAGTCCATTTCTGTACCTTAAAAGGTACAATTACACAGGTATAGCCTTAGTGATAAGCAAAAGTGCACATTTCTGACAGTGTATGTCAGACCACCCAAAACAATATGTTCATAGGCTCTAAGCATTTTCCTTACCTGAGGGTGTTCAGAGGGTAATCGAGGTCATGTGACCTGCGTCCGCTCAAGGTCAGAATTGTACCGTTATGGTTACTGAGGAAGATGTTTGTACCACCCTCGATTACGCTGACAGGAGGGCTGCGTATCACCTCAATGTAGACGCTGTAGTTGCTGTAAACGACACTGCCGACAATTTGGACCTGCATGGCACAAGATAAACAAAACTTAGTGCCCTGACAGTGAAAAAGAGAAGATGGATTGCAGATTTCACATTTTGTTATATTACTACCAGCTTGGACCACTGCTGAATTCCATTACATTTGCGCTATTATGATAATCACACTAATAGTTAAAAGAAACTTTAATCCCTTACGTTCAAAGGAAAATACAAAATTGGGCAGACTGTATTTAAAGTTATGCCAGCTGGACTTGAACTCAAGCTACGTTCATTTCTCAGTGAATTCTTACTTTGCTTATGGCTTTATAAATGCCATAATTCAGGAAATGGCCAGGCAGCACAATGCCCTGCCGGTGGGTCTCGATTGGATGAAGGTCCAAAGGCAGCCCGTCGGACTGGTACAAAGCCCAGCTGTACAGGAGGCCCTGTGAGATGTCGCAGGTTATATCTGACTCATAGGTCACTCCGAGTTTAGTGGTCTGGTGCCGCTGGACCTGCACAAGGGGTTGGAGAAGGAACTTAAACAAAGGCGACAAGCCCAAGGTCGCAGAGCTAACTGCCCCCGACCTCAGGTATAGCACCTTAAAACTCCATAAGCAGCTCCGTTCATGCACTGGTACTATGTGTCCTGCGTGTGCTAAAGAGGCAAGTCATACCTGAATTTTGAAGGGACCCATGTTTTTTACTGGAGGAGGTTGGCAGGGCTGACGAACCACAAATATCTGCTGCGTCAAGGAAGCAGAACTGACCAGATTCGATATCTTCACTTCCACTGTGAATTCACCCGTTCTGTAGTTAAACGAAATAGAAAAAAAGCTTTGCTTGTCATTTTTACAAGTACAGGTACACCTGAATGTGTTTTTTAACATATCATTTCTTCCTCTCCTTTTTTGAGGCATATACACACATATAGAGGTGATAGCTAAGTTTGGGGTCTGAGCACAGGATCAGTTGTCCACCCAACATCCCGGAGAATTTTTTTGAGGGGGTTAAAGATCTTGCTGAAGGGCACAACAAGGACATGGCTACTCTGCCGAGCATGTGATGCCAGTCAGAAACCTTCTGATCACAAGCACAGAAGTCTAACCTGCTGAGCCATTTGCCGCTATTTTTGTGCGCTGAAAGTCTTTGTTAAAAGGTAACTTTACAGGAAAGAGCAGATAGCGAACCCTACCTGTGGAAAACATGCTGCTCAGAGCTGTTTCCGACTTTGTAAGTACCATCTCCAAAGGTCCAGTCATAGCTGACGTTTGTTCCTCCACTGATCCTGCAGTCAAAGTTCACGCTAGTGTTCGCAAGAACCGAGACGCTGAACAACAGCCGGTTGGGACGGATTTTTCTCTGGATTATTATGTGATAGGCGCCAGAGGTGACGGAGTTCTGTCCATTCGATGCAGTGATAGTGACATTGTACCTGGAGGGTCAAAGTTCAAACTATTACTATTCATTAAAAGACAACACGGTAGGCAGATAAGTACTGCTTTCAAACTTCAACTATATTCATCAGCTTGGACCTCTAATCTTTATTTTCCAATGATGTGCCACTTCTTTCAGAGAAGCACCCCAGCCAGTTTGTAAACTTATCAACAGAGATTTTGAATTAAAACTAAATACATTATATCCAGCCAAAACAGTGCTGAGCAGTTTTTCACTCCACTGAGACCACACCTTTCTGGGAAGCGGTATCTCTTGGTGACGGTTCTGTAGGTTGTTCTCACAGTTGACCTGTCCCCAAAATGCCACAAAAACTCCAGCGGGCCGGTATCCTCAGTCACGGCCAGAAAGGTTATCTCTGCTTCAGTGGAATACGCTGGTTTCTCGGTGTAGATCCTGACAGCTGAACACGAGCAGAACGGGGAGTCGGGTAAAGAAATGCATGCAGGACAGTTTTGGCATAAACGGCGAAGTGGAGAGACGCGGCACAGTGTCGCCCAGTACATACGCCGCATCCGGTTGAGCACGACGACGCTGGTGCTGGCGTTCATACTTCCCACTCGGTTCCGAGCAATCACAGTGACATTGTAAACACCCACTGCCAAAAATGGGTGTGAGACGACCGGCCCTTTATACACAAGCAGAGTCATTCTCACCATCGGGTGACATGATCAAGCCAACAAGCTTCAGTGCAGCATTTACTGTCTGTAACTTACCTTTGTCCGCATATGTAGTCTGATCGCCCATATTCCAAACGTACGTTACATTAGTGCCAGCCGCTAGGTGGGCATTAAACAAAGCCGTATCATTCCTGTAGACCACGGTGGAGTTTGTAGTAAGCTGCAGGTTTGCTGGCACCTTCTCCACATGGAACGGAAGCACACTGGTCGCGTTGTAGAACTCGTTGGAGGCAGTTATTGCAATGAAGAAGGTGCCTTCTACAAAAGACATATCAGATATCATGCATTTGGCACAAACTGCACTGTTGTGATCCAGCATGGACCTTGCCCGGTTTGCTAACCTGATGTTATGATGGTTTTATTTACAGAACACAAATTTACATAATGTGTCAATATGTGTAAATGTACTATGCCAGTGGTTATCAACCTTTTTTTACAGTGTGAGCTATCTGTATGAGGAAAATAATCGGGGGGGGGAGGGGGGGGTGGGGGTTACAGAGTCATAATGGTATTTCTTGATTAATGGGGGGGGTTATAGTTTTTTTGCAGACGGAGGCTGGGGGGATATATAGTCCTCATAGTACAAGGTGTTGTGATTGACTGCGAATGTCTATGCTATAGATGTCTGTCAAAATTACTCTGCATATAACATTCTGCATGTAGATTCTTCAGGGACAAACATCTCTTGAGGTCCGTCTGTCTTAAGGAAAGGCTACAAATGTACCTAAAAATAGATCGTGTGGAAGGCATTGAAATATTGAATTAAAGTGTAGACCTTGTTTGAATCTTTTGACCAGAGTTCTTACCTCTGGTAAACCGGTGGTAACCAGTGGCTCCAGAGCCCAGCTGGACTCTTCTGGCCCGTCCCTGAACCCACATCGGCGGAGAGTCATCTCCAAAACCGAAGGTAAAGTTGGCTTCCTCAGCAGATGTACAAGCGCTGAAAGGGAGGGATCGCGTGGCATAGGAGCCGTCGGGTTGGGGGTGGAGCGTGGCGTGGTCTGTGCTGAGGGGGGCCCGGGAATGGACTGTGCCGATTGAACCTCGCACCTTGACTGCCAGGTGCCTGAGCATTGAGCTGCCGTTTGTTCGATTGGAGATCAGCACCGAAACATTGTGAGTCCCCGGAATTCGGGTCCGGTACATCAGAGAGCTACGGGTCGTGTTTCTGTGAACAAAAGTGAGAGGATAAAGAAAAAGACTAAGGCTGTCGGGCACTGAGTCACACTAGGTGAATTGCTGTCTCTCAGTTACTCAAAGTGAATGTCTCTGGGCAAGTGGAGAACTGGGAGACTCTGCAGGACAGGTACAGACACGAAACAAGCAAAGTACAGAAGAAGTAGGAGGAATGCATATAACTGGCACACAAGTAAGCATGAAATATATGTATAAAGGGATACGGGGGGCAATTTCTTGTAATAGCAGCGCAAATTCTTGCTTAATTTATGTGCATTCTCGCAGTTATGATAAGAAATTACCGTGCATTTTAACCTTTATGTGGCTAATTTATACTTCTTTCACAGAATAAGGGCTAAAATGCAGGGTAATTTCTTGTCATTGCACTGCAAATGCACGTAATATAAATACGAAGACAGAAGATGCTGTCCTGGGCAACTGCCCAGTTTGGCCTTGCCAGGATTCGCCACTGGCCTGGAGTCTGTCCCAGGCACCGTACGGCACGAGGCTGGGATGCCAGTTCACCACAATAATGATAACAGCAATACATGTTTCCAAGCCTTATGCATTATTTTATTTTTTAAAGTCTCTTAAGTTGGTATGGATAACTGCCATTACGTTGGAGTATCTCACCTATCTTCGTGGAGGTATCGGCTATGATCTGGAAGAAGGATTTGCCACTGGAACAGCGCTACCTGGCCCATCGGCACTGAGGCGGAGGCGTCGATGAAGTCAGATAGACGGATCACAGCAGGCGAGGTCAAGACCAGCTGGACGCCTCCCATGGGTTCTCCCACAGCTGCCCCCGCTGTCTCCATGACAACGGCGAAAGCACTGGACACAGTGGCAGAAAGACCAAACACACCCACACTTCCGTACATGTGGAAGAAGAAGAAGACAGAGGAACAGGGCCGGCCCTGGGAGCAGTCCGTCAGGGGCGGGTGCAAGCGCGAGGAGGTCTGAAGCTTCGTCCCATCTCCGAAGTCCAGCGAGAGGTCGCAGTCGTACTGTGGTGCCATCTTCAACGTCACATGGCTGAGCTGACCCAGGACGGCTTGAGTGACACTCAGGGACACACTCATAATGGGGTACATGACATGCGTGGAGATGTTTGCCGTCAGTCCACTAATCTCATTGGTCACAGACACCTCAACCCTGAGCTCGGCGGGCTCACTCAGCACTGTAGTGAACTGGAACAGATTGAAGAGGAGAGTGGGTTCGCACGCTAGACCATTGCAAAGTCATAATGTCCCTCCTACAGTTTGATAATTGACCCACCATGACCCATCATCCATAAGATGACCTTAATATTATTTCTTTGTCCTATTTATGACAATGAATGCAGTCTGCAGTGCAGTTAAAAGAAGTAA